>JADANM010006225.1:3793375-3820282 GCA_026213755.1 Eurema hecabe
ATAAATACATTGGCACCGTTCTCATACAATTTGTTTAATCTTCGCTATATCCCAAGTCATACAATATAACAAGTCTATGATTGAAGATAACCTACAACAATGATCTGATCTCCATTGTATATAATGACGATACAATGACATGCATCTTATAGAGAACTCATAGTTGTTGTGAATGGCGAACTTTTAGTACCTAATACTTTTCTGAACCATGTGTTTGGAACAGTGTGTAATATCTCTTTGTATATTATATAATTCAATACATTGTATATGAAATTTAAAAGTATCAGCTCAAAGTTAAAATATTATAATTTATGAAATTGATTCGGTCTCTACAATGCCTCATAAACCCATTATAAATCAAACATATAAAAACTAAGTAATTCTTTATGTAGTGGTTAAGACGATGGAAAATAACGACGAATAAATTCAATACGTATTAAAAATGTTTTAGTTTACATATAGGACGCGAAATTTCACAAAAAAAACCTTATATCATTGAAGATCTTAGATTATCTTATACCTTTTTAGTGGGTTGAAAAGCAATATTAGTTTTGTTCGCGGCTTGTAAAAAATATTGTAATAACAATTTTTAAACCAGCAACTCATACGAAAGTTGTCAAGCTCCACAAGTGTTGATGGGCGACGGTGGCCACTTTCCATCAGGTGGCTCGGCTGTTCGTATGCCCCTTATATAATAATAAAAAACTCAGCTTGCCATTTTCAAGCGCAGTATGTTCGTCTGGTCATTGTGCGTCGGTATGTCAAACCCTTTGTGGCCCTGTCTGGATATCACCCTTTATTACCATGACTCTTGTTATCTTGTATAACTTATGGCTTTGCTACAATACTAGATTTATATTTGAGCTATACGAACAAAGCATGGCGTGTTTCTTAACTCAATTTTGATTCACAATAATCTTCACGTATTAATATATTAAGTAATAATGATTAAAATTATTCTTTATATTTTTAAAGTCCGAAACAGTTAAAATTGATGCCTTTAACAACCAAATAATTTTATACAAAATCATATTTTCAATGTTAGTTTTGTTGTCCGATAACGATGGTTACATCTGCTTTTACATTGATTGTGATAATGGACAGAATGATAAATGTCGCCTTAAGGCTCGATTTAATTCTCGCACAAAGCGATCAATTTGTACTTAAACAAACAAATAAAAGCCTCGCCGTCCCTTTAATTTGCAACAAACGGGAGTGAAACGAAAGACAATACTTATATCGGACGGAAAAATATAATTACATTCACTCATTGAGTTGATTATCTCTGAAAAGCACTCGATTTTTAAACACAGTACAATTCACGGATATTTCCAACTTCCCATTCACAATTACTGAAGCCTTCATTAAAATGCCGATGAAATCACATCGTTTCAGAACAAAAAGCAAAAAGTTCGCTACAATCGTTTGATGATCGTTAATTTTAATTCCAACCCATTTATACTCTCGAACTCATAAAGATAAATTCATTCTCTTTCGCAGATAATCCGCTTAATTGCGATTGCTTAATGGCTGGCTTTGCGAGGTGGTTGAGAGAAGCAAAAAATGTATCGCAATCCGATAAAGCCGCCGTGGTTTGCGCAACACCGCCACATCTAGAAGGAGCGCTACTTTCTAGACTCTCCAAGAACAAGCTATGTGACGACTTTGACCACATAGAGCCGAAAGTCGAAGAGTCTTTTGACTATAGCAAGGTTATGGAGAACGCTATTGACACTCAGGACAAAGATGATGAGTACAACGACAAGAGGGAAGGGTTAGATGATGACGTATATGATGAAGAGTTGGATGTTCCCGGAGAAGAAGACTTGCCGATTTCTAAATCTAAGGTGAATATATAATTTACTTTTCAACAAAACGACTAAGGGACTTTCAAAAAACAGAACGTACCTTTCCTTTAAAGGCCGGCAACACACTCGTGTGCGGCGGCGCTGATCACTTTACATCAGGTGACGGGCCTTCTCGTTAGCCCTCTCTTATAAATAAAAAAACAAAAGCTACTGTAATAAAAAAATTACATCAAGAGAAAACTTTCTTGCGCCAAATATGATTTCGCATACGATTTGATAATGCAATAATTTTGACGTATAGATAGAGTATAGAACAATAGAAAATATCATTAAAATATTGAAATAGCAGTTCTCGTATTAATTAATTATTTGTGATAATTTATTGTTGCACTTATATATGCAAATCGTATATATTCTTTAATTTTGTTTTCATGAAAATTTTTATTAACTATTTGTTTTCAATTGCAGGATATAGAAATTGTATTAATTAGTGTCTTTCAATTAAAATTATACTTAAAAAGCACTCAAACTTTTCTAACACGATTGGCTATCTAACAATTTTCCAATAAATGTTCAGTATTGAAGGCTTTTTAATGTAATTAGTAGTAAGAAACTTAACAAAGGCATCCTTCTGTAGCAATTTTATTCTTGAAATTGAGTATTGAAAGTTAATTATAATGTTCTGGTATAGTTTAACAATAAATATTGAGCTGGGTATTAAATTTGCATTTATCTATAGATTATATAAGTCTATTAATCTACAGGTTATTATTTTATGTTAAAGCTGACCTAATGATAGATAAGTCAGTGGTCAAAAGGCATTTATGATGAATCATAAAAACTACGTATTGAGATACAAAGGAATCTAGATTAAAATAGCTATAAATATTATAGAAAATCGAGTTTTTAATAAACAAGCTGTCTAACTTTTATTTTTTTGTTTCATTTATTAACAAAATAAACATACAGTATAAGTTAACATTAAAACCTCGCCAAACTTTAAGGTTTGAAGGCGAGTTGCGCTCTTTTTTGATAATAACTAAATACCTAATTTACAATTTAACTTAAATTTACTTTAAATATAAAAGATCATATTTTTTTTGAAGCATATTTTTAATATAGAAAATGCGTATGTTAGAATGGATGAAATATTTATTACTCTTTTACTATTAAATCGCTTTGGATGAAATTTGGCATTGCAGTACATATTTGTGTATTTTTATGTCTCTTTCTGGTCTAGTCATAGGAACGGAAACTATATGGGTAAAACCGAGTTGAACAGATAGTATGTAAATATATAAATTATATGATTATTATAATATTATTACCTTGTAAGCTTGCGACCTTATGATTGATAAGGTATAGTCCAAATTCTAAAAAATGAATCACAATTCTCATTATCTATAATATAGAGATTTCTTCTTAATCAATTTCTTTTATTACTTTTATTTTCGCGCTTGGAGAAGTAAACATTTTTGTTTTTTTTTAACTTTAATAACATACATAGGGACAGGCAGCATAAAACAACATTGTTATGTAGTATGTAATATTAATGACCTTTTCTTTATTAGCTTTTTAAGTTAATGTGGCTAAATCTTGCAAGTTCAATTTATCTACCGATTTTACTCATGCACAAAATTTGACACTTTGACGTAACAACAAAATATTTTATAAAAAAAAATCTTAAATCCAGGTATATTATATGGCCTAATTAGATTTACATGATATTAATTTTTAATTGTAACGTACAAGGACATTATATATTTCGTTTTTTTAAATGTTTAATCGTATTATTATTGTTCTTCTATCTCTTTAAAATTAAATCTACACTTCACGTACCCTTCCTTTCGTTTGTATTATTAATGTTTTATTTACAAGCTGCCTGGAAGAGAATTAAGTAAGGGTTCTTTTGTGTAAAAAAATAGTACATACATTAAATAAAAATACTTTGCTTATACCAGGTTCGTCTTCTGGATACATGGTTTGATGATGAAGAGGTTCATCTAACATGGAGCGTGGAGCCTTCATCTACCAGGCGCTTCAGGTGTACCGGGGTCACAGCGTCGAAAGGAGGTGGTCTTCCAAAACACATCGCGTGCCACAGAGCTCCTCCTACTAATGTTATACTACGGGGCTTCAAGATTGACCCGCTAGAGTTGTATACGTAAGTTTTATACTTATACTAGTGAACCGCCTCGGCTTCGTTCGCATATATTATGATGTAAGCACTCCACACAGTGTGCAAATTTAATTTAATATCGGTTCAGTAGTTTCGGAGTCCAAAGAAATAAACATGTGATACGTATTTTATATATATTTAGATCTATATTACAAGAGGGTTTTGCTTAAGCTATCAAAGCTTTTAATTTATGACAAACAATCATACATTAAATTAAAAACATAATTATAGTACAATAATAATTTTAAACATTTTATTGACATAAATTTATGATCACTCTCCTGTGGCGTTTCTCTAACTATCAGAAGTGCGTCCAGCTCGTCTCCGAACTTCATCGTAAAAACTCTAAATTGCAATTCTTGTCTTAGGCGCGTTGCTATTGTATTTCATAAGGCGAAACTGCATACGCTTCTTTCAATGTCTTATAAGCAGTGGCGGGGCAAGACCTAAATTTGATGTGGGCAAAACAGATTTCGCGAGGCCCTGTTCTGTGGCGACTTGAAGACGGATTTTATATAAAAACCCTGCAAGTTTTTATTCATAAAATACAAAATAAGTAGATAATATTACGATTTTTATTAATAAAAAATACATATCGTAAATGAGATGGAAATTAAATATCGGCTTTCAAAAGATGCTTCCAGTCCAAAAATAAACAATCATATTTATGCAATTAGGACAGCAGTCAGGACACAATTTTATCATCTTAAATATTTTCTTCATGCTGTAGGGTCGATGATGTATGCATCGGTAAAATATCATGTTAACATAATTAATTTAAAATATTGTCAGTTTTTGATTTCTTGATACAGTGATTATTTTTATAGGGCTAATAGAGTCAAAAAATAATGTTTGTCACCTAAAACCGCACTGATGCTTAACTTTGTATATGATTTTTGCTAATAATATTTTTTTTCTAGCTATGAAGAACTTTTATTTAATGTCATTTCTACCTAGTATACATTTAATTTAAAAATTTTATGCATTGCTTAAATTTTTTGATGCGCGAGGCCCCTTGTACCGCGAGGCCGTAGGCGGTGGCCCACGTCGCCCACGCCTTACGCCGCCACTGCTTATAAGTTGATATAAATCTGTGTAACTGTGTAATAAATTTCAAATATTAACACAACACAAAATAAGTCTATCAATGTAGCTGTAAACAAATCATTCATAGCGCCTCTGAAAATTTGTTCTTATATTCTATATCCTAATATTATAAAGTAAATAAGTATAAAGTAAATAATATAAAGTAAATAAAGTTTGTATGTTTCTTAAATTGTAAAGAGTAATCTCCGGATCTACTGAACCGATTTTAAAAATTCTTTCACCAATGGAAAGCCACATTATTGCTGAGTGTCATAGGTTATATAAAAAACCGAAAAAGATAATTAACATTATGTCCAACGAAATGGTCACGGGTCAGCTAGTTAACTATAAAGTAATACAGAATTAATAGCAGTTTATATTTACAAAGAAAATATTTACCCAGAAATAACTCAACTTAAAATTTAGTACAAAATGTCTAGCTTGTTCTTTTTAATTAATGAGATCGTTAACTAAACGACTGTTATTAGGGTTCTCACTACTATTTTGTTACAGTTTCTGTATCGCTCTCGAAGAAATGGATCTAAAGGATGTCCCAATGGCGCTAGTACTTGGCTGCGGTCCTCCACAAGTGGTCCGGCAAAGAGCAGCTTACGTCACCGCTCGAACACCCACTACCATCACTCCTGAACTTGATATACGGTAAATACAATTGAACAAATACACCGTAACATATAGATGCTAAAGTTTCAGAAGTTGTTAACCTTTTGCGCAAGATGGATTTGAATTACAATAAAAAGTGTAATTTATTCTTCTTTCTAGGTGAAATGGCAGTGCTGCGTTACAAAAATTTTGCCAATGCCTAGTTGTGTGTAGATATAATAAGTTTCAAAATGAAAATTCCTTTCTTCTTCTTTAATAAACAGCGGGATGCTATGCTCCTTAACGTTAGTTAAGGATGGCTTACAATCTGATGATAACCACCTACTTAGTTGCCGACCTTTTCTTATATCTATGCGGAAAATCTTATTCATAAATTACAAACTAGAATAATCTTTGTTATGCTAGTTATAGAATAGATCTTTCACTATAAATTATTTATAGATGAAATGTTTTTAAAATACAACTATGTATAAATATTAAATAGAATCATTAACAAGGTCTTCTTGTTTCAGGGTATCTGAAGTTAGATCCAATGTGACAAGCGATGGTGTTCTAACAGTAATCATATCGGTCCTGGGTCTCCCGGGACGCTCGCAATTCGCCTCAAGATCACAAAGACTCTCCTCCCCAGACCTACCTTACTACCCAGTTCATAACTGCTACGTAATCCTCGCAGTACTCTCCCGAGGTTCCCTAGTTGCGCAAAAGGACACCCCGTGCCAAGAAACTTTAGGCATATCCATGGAAGGCTTCATTCGAGGACCTTATGAAGTTTGCGCGACAATTTCAAGGAACAAAGTCGATGAAACGCATCCAATTTGTATTGTCCCGCAAATGTTGGAGCCGCTCGGTTCAGAAATGAAATCCAGTATGAAAGGATTGAATACCGCGCTCATAGGAGTCGCTTTGGGTTTGATGGTGATCGTTATAGGCTTGGTGTGGTTCGTGAGAAAAATGTTGAAGAAGCCAGTAGACTTTCAGTCTCATAGATGCTTCCGATCCGAGCCCGTGCAGGAAGAAAATACTAGGGCCAGTTACGTTATGCTTACGGCTACTTCTAAAGTTTAAAACTTAATTTTAGTTCTTATAGCTAGTCTGATTTTAAATCAATCATTGTTTATACGTTATGAAAATTTTGTAATTTTATGTTTTGTACGTTTTATTTGTATTAACATGTTAAGTCGATTATTCGTATGTTATGTAAGTTTCTAAGACGGTTTTAACTAAAGCTAATTTGAACGATTCGAGGAATTCTAGGCTATCCCTGTTTATAAACATTGATAAACTAATTATAAGTGTCTCGAGATAACTACTTAATATAATTTCTGCGTAGTCGTTAAAATAATCGAAGTTGTGTAATCTTGTTGTTAATTGATATTAATTTTAGTCTTGGAAACGACTGAATTTTATTATTAAAATGGCTTTCAGAATAACCACTATCTTCTGTGAAGATTAATAAGCTACTCGCGGACTAGAAAAAATACATTTAGATTCGTGTTTCATTTACATAATTTTTTTATATAACAAGAGTCCTATGAAATAAAACATTACCATACCACCCAAAAAATCTAGAAATTTCAGTGGTCGCTTTTCGCGGTATCTGTACGATCTATTTTCTTACTCTACTAAAGTCATAAGCGCGAAAGTTTGTGAGTATGTTCGAATGTATGTACATAAAGTATGTTTATTGCTCTGTCCCGCTAAATTCATTAAACGAATTTTCCTAAAGTTTGCTGTATACGTAGGACACTTTATTAACAATATAGATTTTTATCCCTGTACTAGCGACCCACCCCGGCTTCGCTCGCATATATTATGTATGTACTATACATAACTTCCTTAAAAATCACTCTATCTATTCAGAAAAACCGCATCAAAATCCGTTGCGTAGTTTTAAAGATCTAAGCATACATAGGGACAGACATTTGTTTGTTTTATACTTTGTATTGATTGACAAGTTAACCAGAAATACGCATAGTTCAGAAACCCGAAATACGAAGTCGATATTGATACTGAAACACCGGTTTAGAAAGCTGATACGTTTGTATTAAAATTGTTATTTATAGTATTGGTAGGATAAGTAAAAACGATATTGTTTAATCAGTTGATAATATATTCGAAAATGCTAAAGGGTGTTGACCTATCACGAAAATGGATTCCATTCTTAATCAATTTTTTTTTAATTTGTTTGTTTTTATTTCTAGTCCGTGACGATTAATAATTAATTAATATATTAACACGAGGCTTTGAGGTAATATTGTATAGGTTTTTTATTTTGTATGGATTCGTTTGTTTTGCGGGTAGTTTTAAATTTTTATTATTATTTATAATGATTGTTCGCAACTGTACATTTTTGGAAAGAACTTTGGTTCTGCTTTAATTAGAATGTAATTTTGTATATAATTAATAAATTATGAATTACATTTTTATAAATAAAGTTTTAACAAATTCTGCGTTTGTTTTATTTATAAAATCACTAGCTATGACCCGTATTATACTATCTTTCATTAATTTTGTAATTTTTCATTATTTTGTAGGTTCTTTCATTTTTTAATACCATAGAATAGAACATTACCTACTCTTTATAACTTATTTAATAATATTAAATGTATCGACCGTATGATCTCAAACTATTTGTTTTTATTGTGCTGATATTACATAATTTATTATAATTGCACAGTCTGACAGGAAAACCAAAATAGATAGCGAAATGCAAGTCAAATGTCAAATGGTGCGCGTGCGCATTAAATGTTTATGCTTTATCTGTCAGTTGTCACCGAGTCGTCATGGAGGCTAGACGTGCCGTATGTTTTGTTATAATTTCTGTGATAATATCGCTCGCACAAGCCAAAGTATTTACCCGATGCCAGCTAACTAGGGAATTATTAAAAACAAATTTTCATCAGAAAACATTTCTCAGCAATTGTAAGTAGTTTTACATATATAACGTATTATATTACATAGTTCAATATTTTCGTTTTGATAATAACATTGATAATAATAATTGGTATTTAGTTGGGGTTTTTAACGTATTCTTCGTCTGGTAATTTATTTTAATTACTTTTATGTTTAGTCAGAGCTCATTTTAGTTTCATCCATCGATGTAATGTATCGATGTAAATGATAAATAGTTTTTTTGCCTGCTATTTGATCTCTAGCCTGTATTGTTTGTTAATATACGTTATAATTTCAATGTCATTGTCGCGTATATTGTACCTGTTAAATGTATGGGGTACCTTGACTAGTTTTGGGTTACTTGTTCCTACCAACATTGTCACCATGACTGACTATTTTTTAAGAGCAAAACAAATGCCTTCCTATTTTTTATAACAATGATACTTGATAAAAACGCGCTATATAGATGTAGGATTGTAGGTTTACTTCCTAAGTTTAATGGTAACTCTTAATCGCGTCTTAATCGATTAAATTTTGATATGATCGGCAAGAGATTTATATTATTGTGGAGTGAAGTGATAAAAGACTTTAAATACATATAGCCATAATGTGTTTTAAATTGGTAATTAGTTGTTAGTCAAAATTTCATATAAGAGCTAAGACGAACAAAACAAAAATATGCGATAATAATAAGGAAAATAAGACATTTTTCAATCTTATAACTATCTCTTTAAAAATATAGGTACTTGAACGTTTAATTACATAGATTTATTTATTTATTTTATTACACACACTTACTTGTATACTAATAATGCAGACTGCGCAATGGAATCCAATAGGATAGGAATATTATATTGCATGGTTATGAAATAGTTATATTTAATAGTATTAAATATATTAGTAAAACGTCTTTCAGGAAAGAAATTACGTATAAATTTTCCTTTATCACACCCGTCCGTGGTTTTCCCTTGTTGATGTTCTCGCAATACCGGGGTAAAGTATCCCATGTATTATATGTTAATTAATAATTAATTGCTGTCTACATTCTGTTAATTCAATCTATTTAGTTGTCCGTGTTCCATCGTCAGCCGTTCTTGACAAAAAAAGACGGGGTTTCAAAATGCCACATAAAAAATGGGACTTAACACTTGGCTGAGCACAATAAAGAGTCTTATGTCACTGTATGCCAGATCTCACCAAAATAATTTTAATAAGCTTGGAAATTAAGTCTGATAAAGCAACCAACATCTGTATTATACCGACAATTTTTTCCCCACAAAATCGAAATAAAACAACTATATTTATTTAGTAGTAGGCGGTAGGCCAACCAAATCTATTTCATTACAATATAATATCTACAATGAAAGGCGTTATTGAACATTTTGTTTCGCATTTATAAGTCAATGTTATATTAGTTAGAAATTCGTTCCTGTGAAATCTGTACCGATGTTAAAATTCCAACGATAACATCTCTTTGTGCAAACATTCGTTGAACCTCGTGTTTGTTCTTGTTATTATCTTTATAATAAATCAAGTATTATCGGTACGGCTTACGAGAATATTTGGTTAGTAAATATAAATAAAAAAGACCTTGATATGTGTTTGTATTTAATACTTATTTTTATTTTATTTTATTTTTATTTTATTTTTTTATTTTAAATATAAATAAAAAAGACCTTGATATGTGTTTGTATTTAATACTTATTATACTAAAACCAAACTGCCATTGAAAATTAAATTATTAACTACTAGCCCCTTCCCGTGTTTTTACCCGCGTATTTCAACTAAACCGGTCCAGCCGTTTTGCCGTGAAAGCAAGACAAACATGCAGACAGACCGACACACTTTCACATTTATAATATTAGCATGGATTACTGAATCTTGAGAATATTTTAGTTTTCATATATATCCTACATTTACAGGGGTATGTCTTATTGAGCAAGAGAGTGGTAGAGATACTTCAGCGCATGTCGTCAAGTCTTCAAGAAAACAGTATTACGGATTGTTTCAAGTAAGTTTTAGCTACTAGCAACATCTAGTAATGATAAGGAATATATAATAACCTAGGACAGTCTAGACTTAATTATGCGTATGTAACATATAGCCATAGTCAAAGACAAATATATTTTTCTTTAGCTAGACTACTTATAGTAATAGAGTAGTAGCAAACTTCTAATAGTTAAAGGTTTTTCCTTTCGAGTCCAACTAAAAATTTGGCTATTCCGTCCCTTAGCATTGAGTCATTTATCGGCTTGTTAGCCTTAGTTGAGATTATATTTGACTCCATATCACTATTTTTAATCAAGTAGATATTAAAAGATGATATTGAAATCTGTAGTATTCTTTAGATAGGCAGCGAATGGTGCAAGGAGGGACGAAAAGGAGGCAAATGTAACGTCGCGTGTGAAGGTAATTGTCTTATATCTTAATATTTAAATAACTAAGAGTATTATCAAGAGAAAACATGGCCTTCTTGTAAGAAAATAATTTTAGAAAGTCCGTTCAATTGACGCAGAGTTAAGACTTAATATAAAAGTCAAAGTCAAATAAGTAGAAACACTAGATTTGTCAACAATTTGGAAAAAATAAGAAACTGCTCAAATTATACTTTTAATATAGAAACATATTACACTTAATGTTACTTTTCAGCTCTTCTAGATGAAGACATAAGAGATGATTGCGCGTGCGCTCTGCAAGTTTTCGAGGCAGAGGGATTCAAATACTGGTCTAAATGGGAGAACCGGTGTAAGGGTGAACGACTACCCGATATTGAAAAGTAAGTAGGATTATTTAAAGGCAATACATTCATCGGATCTCTTACAAGTTCTTATGGGAAGAGTTTGAAAAGGATGAAGTTCCCTTGCTCGTTTACTGATTTTTTTCTATATAATAATTCGTAAAAAACGTTGTCAGATCTGATCAAAATGGTGAGTAGACTACTACATATTCTTTGATGAAGTGAATCTATCATTGGAAGACGCTGTAACGAAGTCTACTTCGAGTGAATACTAGTCTATAACGAGTGAATATGAGCAAAACTAAAGTAATATTTTTAATCCAATTATATGTGTCTAAAATTTACTGCAACTAAACCAAAAAAGGTTAAGTATACCTGACGTAATTTTTAAAAGAATAATCTTTTATAACAACTTTTCTAGTTTCCGAGGCATGAGAAAACTAATGCTTAATGTCTTACCCGCTATAGCTTAACTTAGAGTATAGTTGAATCTAATATGTGGTCTTCTTATATCCTTATAGATGTCCTGATTGGCAGTACCCCCCTCGAGCGTCCCCAGACAGATTCAAACGAACTCCACTGAAGACCTCCACTTTGAACCTAAACACATACCCTTATAACATCCTCAACAAAAGCCAAAGACTGAATCAGCTGAGAAGCAGCGGGAAATAGAAAATACACAAAAATTCACTTATTTAATTTCGTTTCATTTCACCCAAAAGTTACGAGAAATGTATTACTTGTTATAGAGAAATAAGTAAAAGTTCTGTTTCCTTGCAAAATATTAAGCCAATGGTTTTCAAAAAATTGGTATAACGAAGTTTAATTTATATATGGACAAACATATTTCCAAATTGTGTTTCCAAAAAGTGAAACATATATAAAAAAATAAAAATAATTTACTATGAAACACACTTTGAAAACATGTACCTTTTATCGAATTTAATGCAAAAAAAAGTCGTTTTGGTTTATCGAAAGACTTCAGGCAATCGACAACACACACTACTATACAACATTCAATGTATGTGATATACATAGATTAGAAAAAGCAAATAAATACCGCTTCAAAGTAGATTCACCGCTTCATAGAGATTCAGTGAATTGATACTAATCTGCAACTTTTTTTCAATACATTGCTTCTTTAGTATGTCAAATTACAACTTTATGAGCAAATGAATATGTAATAGCTGATTATAAACTTTTAATTCTCTGTTTCATTGGATAGCAATTACAAACTTAACTACTGTTCTAAGGCATCATAATCATCTAGCATCATAACAAACAAATCAAAGTTTTATAAGAGTCAATATAGGGGGCAAACGAGCTGGCGAGTCACCCAAAGCAAAAAGTGGTCATTGTCACCCAAACACTAAAATACGAGAAGGCTTCGAAGCCGGCTCTTTAAAAAATTGCACACATGCAGTTTCAATTCACCAAAGAAATGCACTATCACAAAAATTGTGTAAACGTATAGCTAGCTAGCGTTTCACAAAAGCAATTACGTCAGCAATAATTTAGGCCATATTAAGGTACAGTAACAAGTACTGCTTTCAGTGATTTACTTAGAACGGGAATGCTTTGATTAAACTCATAAAGTATCGCAACTCCAGATTGCCGTATGACTGGCGTTCGATTGAATTTTCTACAAAGGATGAAAACGGACGGCTGACGGTTGTTTGGAAATCGTAACGGTTTTTATCTTGTGGTAGAAAAGTAGAGCTTCATAAAATGGGGTTGCAATGGTTAAGATGTAAGCACAATATGTTAATTAATTATGAGCTAGAATCCTATGCGTCCTAGATAGGGCATACGCCCGGTCTGTGATAATGTCACACTAGAGTTACCTGTAGGTCGTGCCGATAAAGGTAGTCTAAGATAGTCCGAAATTCTTAGTGTACGAGTATATTACAAGGTAATACTATTAGTACAGCATTTTTGTTTTGATCCTAGTATAGTGCCTTTAAACTTCCGTGTAACTAGTAGCAAAGAGTTAGTTCCGTGTAACTATTAGATTACATCTTACTGATAGATATTATAAAAACGAAAGTCAAATGAATTTGTCTGTTATTTCTCATTAAAACGAATTAGACGGGTTAACGAAGAAATGTTAATACCTATTTGGAATGCTTGAAATTAAAGTTAAAGATTGGATACGTTGTCAATGAAATTGATATAAATTGGAGCGTCTACGTTCGAAATTGATGCCGTGTGTTTTCTAGTAAGGTAGAGTAATGGAAAATTCTTTTAGCAAAATAAACTTGTCGTATTTTTCATAAACCGCTTCTGCTTCAAATAATATTAGATAATAAAGAAAAGGCGGTATTTCTGATTGAACAAATTTAAATAAATAAAAAACCATCTGCCTAAGTCGTCAAAGGAAAGGAAAGTGGAATTTAGAATTATTTGCTTTTAAAAGAATTGGACAATTTAATACACTATAATAATTTATTTTACTAGCTGCACCCCGCGGTTCCACCTATAAAGCTGATTGATTCTTTCTATATTTTATGTAGCTATTTCGCTATTGGGTTCGAAAACAAAGTTCGGTATGATTTTTTATTTCCTAAGCCTCCTTGATTTTCTAATAAAAGTTTGCACTCATACCTTTTATAAGCTGTTTATACCAAATGTCGTCTAAAATTGTTTAATCAGTTTCTTCAAATCACATAAACCCTATCTTAAAAACTTTATAGGTAATACTAGTATGTGGCTCTGTAAAGACGAATCCTCCAAAGCCTTATATATCTTAATTATGAGATCTCAATAAAGTCAAATATGCCATAAAATTTTTATCCATACAATATATAAAACCATATTTTTGTTTAAAAAAACATTCGCGTTGCATAAAGCCATACATCATTTATGTTTAACGCCAAACATACTCGCGGTAACGAAAGTAATGAACAAAAACTTTTCTCTCAAAGTATCAATATTTCATCTAGAAAGTTCTGAACGAAATTCAAGTTTAGCAATGCGGGGTCACGTAGCGCATGGTTTTAGCCATAAAGTGTATTATGCGAGGAGTTACCAAGGTTTTACAGACTTATTTATTTAGAGTAATCCCTTACGCAGCCAACTTGGCGCTGAGATGCTGCAAAAAATGTGAAAAACACGTCTGACTCAAAAGTTACTATTTAAAAAAAAACTAACTACGTCTGTCACTGTCACCAAATATAGTAATTCAAAGGTCCATTGGCCTACTATTAAATAATACACTATATGAATATTGGCATTAGTAATATTGAAAAAAATCGACTGTGATTTTAAATATTTGCGCGATCCAACACAATCTCTTCAGAGTTTTATATTGGAATTAATGGTGAGTTCTTAAAGCAAATAATGCTCTGATATACTTGTGTAGAATTTTTACTAAGCATTGTAATATGTTCTCGAGATTTTCCACAAATTCCGTTGATTTTTATATTAATATTCTTTCAGTAACAGACACAGCACAACTTTATTACAAAATAAAAATAGATAAAAACGGTTATGATACGAGGACAATGGAACATTAAATTAAAAACAGACATTTATGAAAAAGTATTATTACGTTAGTTCCAACAGCAACCTTGTGTATGAGTACGGTTGATTTTAATTAAATTTAATAATATCGTAAACACCTTTCGCCCGATAAGGGACAAAATGCCCCATTTATTTGCATTCGTCATCGTTTTTATCATCGCGGTACAGACGTTCATTTTCGTAGTAATTTTCTTTGCTTTTCATTAAGCTTGAAGTGTGTTCTTTATTTTTGTGTGGAGTTTTTCGAGTGAAGGTTTGTTGGTACTGAAATAAGTATTTGCTTAGGTGAGTATGGTTACGTTTGCGGTGGCGTAGGTAATCTTGGTCTAAGATTGTGTGTGTGTGTGTGTGTGTGTGTGTGTGTGTATGTTTTTAAGCATCTTAGTATGGATGTATTGATATTAAATTATACAATAATGAATAACAATTTTTAATAATATTTTAAGAATAGTATGGGTAAGCAGAACATGTTTTTTATCTCTTTGATACACCAAAGGGATAGTGACACATGTTATAATTAAACTTATTCAAAAATGTCATCCCTTGCCGTTTTAAATATTGATAGATTTAGATTTTAAATATTTTTAAACAAATAATTAATAACGAAAACTATATTTTATAGCCAAAATGCTAGTAAGACTTGTTTTTAGAATTCAATACATTTACTAAGTAATTATTCGTAAAACAGAAGCCTAAATTAATCTTTTATAAGTCTTGAGTAAGTAAATTATGCCAAGGGCCTGAGAGTTTTCTGAAATTTTATTTAACATTCAAATAAAAACTCTTTCATGAAATAAAATTAAATAACGGAGGCCAAGTGTTAAATTGGATTCGTCTATTTGCATCTACAGTACTGTAATATATGCGAGGTCTTGTTAAAGTTTTCATGCATAAAATAGTTCTTACCGCGATGGCTCAAAATCATTTACATTGAAAACTATTCTCGAATTCTTAACTTGTATTAACTTGGTCTTTGTTCAAATACTTTTTATGAACTCACTGAATAATATTCATTGACTTTATCGTTGATATTCAGGAACAATTTAATAGTTTTGAAAAGTAAATTTTACATTTTTTAAGAATAGCGTCATAGTTATAAAG
The DNA here is from genome assembly GCA_026213755.1 of Eurema hecabe. Lineage (NCBI taxonomy): Eukaryota > Metazoa > Arthropoda > Insecta > Lepidoptera > Pieridae > Terias > Terias hecabe. The sequence continues at coordinate 3,809,325 of JADANM010006225.1, forward strand.
CTTAGACTGGTGGTTCTTTTATAATCGGTCCGCCGTAAGTGAAGCCAAAATTTTAAATTTAAAAATTACCATTTAAATCTGAAAAAATTGAAATCTACGAAAAAATACGAACTGTGATTGGAAAGTGAACAAGTAGACAAAATTAACTGAAATTGGCATTGTAACAATTATTGGCCAAAGATACATTTTATGTGAAAATGTCCATACTTCATGCCCAAATATTATTGGAATGATGTATCGAAAGGTTTTTTCGCAAGTAAAACCGCCGTTCAAAGCTATTCAACTAAGAACTTCACCCTCGAAGCTTCCGTTATCTAGGTGTGACTTCTTCAAAAGCTAAAAAGAAAATATATAAAAATGTTATATTCAAAACATTTCTCTGGTTTCCGAGGTTTCGTGAAAGTTCACAAACACCAGAATTTCACAACTCTCTATTCTCGGAGTCTCAAAGGAGCCGAGTTGCTTCCTGTTTCAAATTTCAATACTTTTGTTAGCGAATTTAAAGTTATTTTGGAAATGCTCATTTCGATGTGACGTTTGTATGAAATTTGCAGTTCTTATTTATTTAGTTTTTGAGTATAGCCACATAGTATTGACAAACAAAAGTATTTGTTATATTTTTTAGTTATAAAAAGTAATGCCTAAATATCAAAACAACCCAAGTAATATTTAAAAGGTCTTTTGTTTACTCAAGAATACCTTTAGTAGCTTACTAAAATTAATCAAGTACCGATTTTTCTTTCACCAACAAAGGCTCAAATCTCCGTAGTTTATTGTGTCCAAACAATACTGAACTGATTGGATATCACTTCGTAGACAGTACAATTCTGCATAGTAGTCCAAAGTTTCAGGTCACTATGGGCCGTAAACGCGTCCAATTCAAGCGTGTTCCAGCCTAATAATAATTACAAGCAGACAGAAACAGTAACGAGATTCAATTTCCATATTTCAAGAGTTCACTTGCAGTGTCAGTGCTGACTGCCAAACGTGTGACAAAACTGCTGCCATTTGGAACGGGAAATGGTATGGAGTCGATGTTTTGATAATTTTATTTTATTTAATAAATATCTTTTTGAATATATGATACCTTTTTAAGCAGTGAGAAATCCTCTTATGATTTACGTTTCTTGAGGGTGGGAGGTTGGTTATGGCGGACTCGCACGAAATGTTGCTACTACCGATTGAAACACACCGGTGTTTCATCGTGCAGCCGCAGTCATCCGCAAAAGTATAGTAGTATTAGTTTTTGATATTTATAGCTATATTCGAACTAACATACTGGATAAATTTCCCGAAGGTTGCAGTTCGTCGTAAAATAAAGACAAAATATTACACCTTATTATAATGTAAGGTACTATGAGTACATACGGCAAATGAACACGACCACAAGATACGTACAGATATGTATACGTTGCAGATGTTTTATTTTTATTTTTTTTATTATGTGGTGAGACGAGCTGGACACCCTCCCGATGGTAAGAGAAACGGTGTTTATTTATAAAAACAAAAGTCTTATTTTAAAAGATAAAAATATTTGTAATGATAACGAATAAGGATGTCTTATTTTAAAATATAAAAGTATGTGTAATGATAACGAATGAGGATAGTTCTATAAAATGTGCATCCATTCTAAACGAACTACGAGCTCAAATACATGTCAACTCCACTTTAACTTCACTTTTTTTAAAAATATGTCCAACTGTGCAATGCCCTAGGTGGCTCGTTCCTGACCGCTACGACTTTTTTTTTTTATGATATGAAGAGGGGAGACGAGCTGGACGTACTCCTGATGGTAAGAGTAACGCCAGCCCATAGCCAGTGCAGTGCTACCCGGAACTTTGCTATAAAGCCCAACTCCGGGCAGGGGTGCACTACACCAACGCTCCCCACTTTGAGTCATCAGATGTTAAGACTCACTAGCCCAGTAATTTCGCTGGCTACAGTGCCCTTCAGACCGGAGCACAGTGACATTTTCACATCACTGTTCAGGCGGTAGAATGTCTGGCACTGTGGGGGTACCCACCCAGTCGGTCTCCTGCGAAAGAGGCCTACCCCCGGTAGACTTGTGTGTTTTTTTTAAGATTTTTGTGGACGAGCGCGCAACAATTTAAACGCTGCAAGCAGGCGGCCTATACTCAAGCACGAGTCTGTTATCAGTTAAAAAATACATACAGAGGTATCGATTTTTTCTATGATCTTCATTATAACTGATACTCTATTCTAAGAAATGTGTTGAAATTTTACTTGTTTAAATGTTTATTATTACGACTCTTTAGTTCTCCTATTCCTTTCGTCACCCACTATTACTTGAGGTCGAAAATTCTACTAGACGATTGCTGACTTTATTCCTTTAAACTCAAGGTGTATTCTCCCGACATTTGCAATGTCTTTGTTCTAAGACAACGATGTCTCTTTGGAGAGGCGTGGCAAAATTAAGATGACCTCTCTATCCTCAATAAACTTGAGAATGTGGGAAGTGATTATCAGGTTTCGCAGGTCTTGTAATATTGGCTCAGCACTGGTACTTAAATAAATACAAGTAGTAAACTTTTATGAAACTAAAACATGTTTTTGGTAAAGAAGTGTCATGTTTGCATTTTGCCAACAGCTAATATGTAATAAATTTTCAGATTATAAACAAGGCACTTTATAAAAGTTCTCTTAAAATAGCTTTTGAACCTTTAGAAAAGAACATATAATATATGTCATTTACAGAAAAATAGATAATAAAGATATAATTAAAAATAAGAATATTAATTTCAATAACAAATTATTTCGACTAAAAGCTTTAAAAACATTCTCAAAATATGAAAAACGTATTATCAATATCAAATATACCTGCGATGATATCCTAACCAATGAATCGGATGAAAAAATAAAAATACTTAAAAGTCCCGCCCCGTATCCGAAATCTTCCGCAAAAGTTAAAGCGAATGCAAATAATTTTCCTTACAAATAACGAGCCAAGAGACACAGGGGCTTCCTTAAATAATTCACCAATCATAAACTTGTCAAACTCATTTTTAAAGTTTATTTAAAAGAGCAAGAGACCCGAATAACTTGGGAACTTCACAAGAAATGTATTGGATTTTATCGCCACTTTTATTACTTTATACATTTTTCAAAGGAGTGGAGGTTTATTATGCATGCATTGATTTATTTGTTACACTATGATTTTTTTAAAGAAATGGCTCTAAAAACAGTCTTGGACTGATTTACGACATGACTTACTGAGCTGGTCGATGATATAGGTATATGATTTCCATCTAGGGACATTTGTCAGACATCAAAAACAACAAATAAATGAGGATAATAATATTTGTATGTATCTATAGGAAATGAATTGGAAGCAAATTATACCGAATAATAATAATACTCCAGACCGCTTACTTAACAAGCGTCATCTAGTCATACGCAAAGCAGAGCTTGTGTTATGGCAACTAGATAACAGATGAATTACATATGCATGCTTATCTTTTGAAAATATCTTCATATATACATTCATAGCAACACCGAGATCCCAGAAGGATGCAAATATATTTTTTCAGTGTGGGGATCGAACCCACAATACATGGCGCAGAATGCATTTATGTTACCACTGCAAGAAATGGTAGTATTTAATAAGCAATAGGTATCATTCCCAATGACTTCTAACACAAAATAGAATTACTATTTTAATGTTACATAAAAATTACACATAATAACCTAATGATGGACATATTACAATCTATTTACATTTGCATTTAGTACGTCATGAATACCTATTAGTTTTGTAAACATATTTTGATAAAGCAGTTGATGCTCGGACATCACGAAGTTTAGAATATAAATTTACAGGCTTCGAAACCGTTCGAATCGTTGTCAAATAATTGAGCGTGTAAGTATTATGTTATATTAGTCATTATTTATTTAGGTACGTAATTTTTGGCAATTGAGTAAGACGTTCCCCTAATGGTAAGTGACCACCTCAAACGCTCACAATTTTTTTTGTGCCTCACGACTGCGTTACTTTTAAGATTGGCAAAAAGGAAATGATCTGTAACAAAATGAAATAAAGGGTAGGATAAAGAAGGACCGGGAGGGTAAAAATGACCTCTTACGGAATGAAATGCAATGATCTCTGATGAGCTGCACTATTGTTTGACTCTGGTGTATTGTGGGAAGGTTGTACCAACCTCTAGCCAATTTAGCCTAACGGCATGGACCCTCGAGAATCAAGGAAATACAACAATATCGACCGTAATTGGATAATTTGTTGCAAGTTAATTATCTTAAGTGCTCTACCTCAGTAAATATCCTACAAGATCAATGGGGGAAATAATAATGTATGTGCAAATATTTATGGCGTAACACAAAGCGAGCCTGCGAACCGGATAAATCGTTGGGAGAATTCTATTTCTTAGTCTCATTCTGACAATATGTGAGGATTTTTCTATAGCTTTTCCTCCTTATATGGTCCAATTATCCCAGAGCAAACTGACATAACCTTGGTCTCTCTAATCTCTCTCTCCGTTCGCATACCTTTTACAGGTTACGGATAGGATAGATAACCTACACCTACCATTTTTCCTTAATAACAATCATTGTACTTCAAGGAATATTCCACTTTTTCAGTAGTAGTAGTAGTAATAGTCTGTTATTACTAACCCAAGAGAAGCAGAAGTAGGTTTTACCCGAAGATTATTAGTACATAATAACCTTAATGAGATCTCTCTCACCTCTAAAATAATATTATCATTTCGTAATGATAATAAGTCTCAAAGTCTCCAATTAATTCGACCTACGTAGGTAACAATTGTATTAGGATACATGAGAATACCGAAAAATAAAAATTGGAAAAATACTCCGTATATTAATTAGGAATGCCCTGAAGCCAGTCTTAATTATGAAAATACTAAGTAATTCTTCTTACTGTTTTCAAAGGAGCTGTTTTTGTTTTCGAATATAAATAATGATGGACAAAATTCTTTGGTTTGTTTGAAAAATACTTTGAAGGTATATTAACATATTATTCTAATTACTCGATTGAATTTGTGTCCTCTGCATTTTGAAAATGACCAATACTACGACCATATTGTCTACGTATCACGTAGTTGTAAAAAATTATGATGTATAATTTATTATATACAATATGAAATTCATTAAACTAGCCGCGTTCCACGGGTTTGCTCTTGTAACTATTGAAATACTGTATCTAATTAAAAAAACTGTATGCAGTTTTTTATAATAATAATAATAATTTATTTCCATAATAAGGCGATTTACAAAATAACGCAGGCTCCCAAGATAGTAAATACTGTTTTTCAGGAGCTTGTTTCATCGAATCATGACACATATACGGCACCGACACAATTCGTTAAGATTTACAATAGGTAATAATATCATGATATTTAATTGCGTAGTTTTCAAGATTAAGGTATACTAAAAATAGACAGAAGAAAGTGACTTTATTTTATACTATGACTAGCTGTTGCTCGCGACTTCATCCCCGTTGATTTGTTTTTCCATTATTACTTCGCTCCTATTAGTCGCAGCGTGATGTTATGTAGCCTAAAGCCTTCCTCGATTAATTGTCTATTCCATAAAAAAATAATTTTTCGAACCAGCAGTTCCTGAGATTAGCGCGTTCAAACAAACAAACAAACTCTTGAGCTTTATATATTAGTATAGATATAGAGCCTTTAAGATTTTGCGTGTTCGCGTAACATCCAGCCTTTCTTTCCTAACGTCGGAACTAAATATCAGTTATCACCGTATAAATTTTTACTATAATGCTATAGGCATTGTTACCTTCTGTCTATAGCCGTTTTTAGGAGGCATAAAGCTGACGAATGACATTTCAGCAAGTCAGCTATAAAGCCTCCGTCATAAAACGTGACACCAGCTTTTAGGCAACTTTTGTTGGCTTATTAAGCTCTATGGCAAGAACTGAAGAGTTTATTGAGGGAGCTATTAGGTTTATTATTTACAACACGTTTTTGTTCCTATTGCAATGAAAATGAAAAACCGAGATAAAAAGCATATGTGTAAATGTAGGGTTTATTATAGCTATAAATTTAATTTTAGCAAAATCGTTTTAGTAATTTATAGCGAAGAAATAAGCCACAAATATAAAAATCAAGTTTTAAATATAACCTTCACTTCATTATGCTTTTTATTGATTCTTTATTATCAAGGCATCACATCGTATGTGAGATTCCTATACAAGACTATTCTCTTGTGTTGTCGCTTGTTTAAAATTAAATTCTTAATTGTGATAAACTAAATTTGACTGGCGACTGTATTCTCAATTTTTGATAATATATTTTCTAAAACATAAACAGGCATTTCATAAAAGACAAGGTATATATTCTGTCCTCGTACCTGTTTGCGATAAACTGAAAAACTATAGCACCAATTTTAATGGGATTTTCACAAAAACATAGAACGACTCTTTAAAAAAGATTGTAGACTAAAGTTGGCTTCTACTTTAAGTCAATATAATGATATTGACTGAATAAGAAATAACTAGTAAATAAATATAAAAATATCAGATAAACTTGATTATGTTTAATTAAGAGATAGAAGTCAAGGACAAATAAATACGTCTTTAACGAATTTCGTTTATTCTTTATTCCCAGCACGAATGGAATTAGTTACATTAGCTATTAAACAGCTTACTATTTTATTTATGAGTCGTTACTAAAAGAAACGTTATAAGAATAACATGTCAGATATCTTTAGTAGATTAGATATCGAAGTATGAACAAATATTGAAGTACCAATTGATAATAGTTGGTGACAATTGAGAAGATTTTACGAAATAGACGTTATTTTATTAATATTACATACTTACTGTATTGGTTTTTCTTCGCTTAAAACCTAAAGCCCTTAAATTTGTATAAATTTTGTTTCAAAATAAACAATTTTCAAAATTGGCAAATTTAAAAATTGGCATAATTACAAAAAGGTTATTCGCTTCGTCATGTACCCGAGTGTGTGAAAGTGTGTATATGTGCGTCTTATTAGAGTGGTGTGCGTATCATAAAAACTTAACTTCTTTATTATGAAGAACAGAGAAGGACATTTACTAACTCATACATGTGTAACCAAGTCTTAACATTTCAAAACCTAAAAATTTCCTACAAAAGACCACCAGAAAAATCAATTAAACTTGAAATAGCAATTAATATGTTTGTTTACATTTAATATTTAATACAAACACATTTTGCAAAATATAATTCAGCAGGCAACCCGAATGTTGCACAGTTTGCACTCCGCTAACTACAGTTTGCTTTAAGCTGAGATTTGTTTGTGGTTAATGTGTTCACAATTTAGGGCTTCGAACGAATTAATTTTCGTAACTATTAGTACCCGAATATTATAAGCGTGGTCTTTGAACACGTAACTATATCGTTATGTAGAATTCATTTTCGTAACCAATCAAACCCGAATATTATAAACGTATTTACAGACGTAACTATATCGCGATGTAGAATTATTTGTTGTAACCAATCATACCCGAATATTATATGCGTCTTTAAAGACGTAACTATAACGTAATTTAGAATTAATTTTCGTAACCTATCAAACCCGAATATTATAATCGTCTTTAAAGACGTAAAGCTTTATCGTAACTATTGTAACGTATTATATATATTGACGTAAAGCTATATCTAACGTATAGTAATGTAGAATAAAATTTCGTTACGTAAAGATGACTATTAAAAGGAAAAGATAAAGATTACAAGATTGACATCTTCAGTTATGACTAGATTGACGTGTGCATATTTGATGTAAAAATGCATATTAACAGAATTTTAAATTCATAAAACATACACACAGTTTTAAACACTGACTAATTATTTGAGATAGAAGAAGAAGAAGAATATTATGAAGGCCAAAAATATAATTCAAAACACTTGACGTACTAGGAACCCATTGTGTCCTTATAAGTGTTAAAATTATAGGCTTTTAACTTTATATCATTAATTTTATACCTACTTTAATAAGTATTTTAATATCAAAGAGGTGTCAATCAAGACACTTAATTATGATATTATATATACTTCATATGATATATTCTCATAGTTAAAAGATCATGAGGAACACACTCAATGAGAAAATGTTATAAAATTAATAAAAACACCATGTCATTTTGTTTTTATTGAATTTAACCCTTTATATTATGGTTAATTTTAAGTTTAAGTTAAGTAGCTTAAAATATTTACAGATAAAAAACCAATATTTATCTATATAATTAATTAATCATGTAGGACAGGTATCGGAACTTGACAATAAGCACATCATTTTATAAGGAAAGATTGTAAAATGATGTCGATTTGAGTACTCTCTCTTTAAGTAATTCTTATAAATAGGATTTTATACGTGACTGTACTTCTGACACAAAAGTTCTATATAAATTCTTACACTACGAACTTTTATTACATTCATCAAAATAATGGACAAAACAATTCAAGCATTCGACATGGTTCTCTCATTCGCTGGAATTCCATTTTTCAAAAAGCACAAATGGCATTCCAAAAAGTGGTTGCTCCTGCAAATATTCAACGTTTTCATAAGCTTCATGACGTTTTCTTTTTGTTTCATGTTCTTAATAACTAATATATCTAATCTGCTGCTTTGTATTCAAGGAGCTTGTATTTGTTTCACCGCTTTTGTTATGACAATATCGCTGTTCATATGTTTGATATTTAAAAGGAAGTTTCAAGGGTTTATAGATGAAATGATATTCCACGATCGCACGTTTGATTTGCCTCTCGTCAAGTATGCAGTGACTTCAGATGTGAAGTCGGGAAAATTGTATGAGTTAAAATGCTTAGTAAGAGATTCGCAGGAGAAAATGTTGAAGATCTCAAGGTTTTTGATACTTGCTTATACGGGAAGCGATTCGTTGTGCTGTACTTTGTATATAACTGAACCAATATATAAAATGGCTGTAACGGATGATGACTCTTTGCGTTTGATAGGTGATTTTTTTTACTTTATTACTTATTTTTCTGAACACTTATATTGAATATACTCAAATTTATCCCCTGCAAGTTACATTTTTTTTCGGTCCAATATTTAGGGCGAGAATTGTCTTTGAAAAAGACTTATCTATGCCAATTTTGTTTAACAATGTTAACTCTCTAACATTATAGTATCGAAAACTAAATTAATTCATTTAATTATTTTCTAATCTTTCACTTTAATTGTCTATTTAATTACAACTAAGTATAAGTAAGAAGTGCTTAAAATGATTTAAGTAATTTCTGTTTTTAGCATTTGACATGTGGTTTCCTTGGAGCCTCGAGGACTTTAACGTGTTCGTGCCGACATTTATTCTGAACGCTTACACAGGATATCTTTGCGGTGTTTGTATGTGCTTGATAACATTAGTATAATAACACTTAATTTTAGTTATTAATATGGTGGTTCTACATCATACTAAAAGCTTCTACAAGTGACTTTATCAAGATATAGTAAGTTCAGCATTTTGTTTAATTTTACTCCGAGTTTGGTCTTTGCTCGCAAAAATTGTAATTTGTAAATGAGTAGGCAAGACACGCAATTAGAAGAGATCACCTCTATAAAATACTAGTAGAGAAAGTCATCAGCAAAGATTAATTCCTATAAAAGCCGGCTACACACTCGTCATGACGCTAGTCTTAATAGGCTCATTGGGTCACACGCTAGCACGTTTGCCCCTTCTTAAATATAAAAATTAATCTTACAGCGTTATCAACTCTACAATCCACGATAGTACTCCTAATTTGTCAAATAGTACGTCAGTTACAAGTGCTTGGGTTTATACTAGAACATCTAGCTGATCTCATGGAAGAAGTAATTGGCCAGAGAGATTCAAGGTGGCAACACGGTAGTACGACAGTCTTAACGCAATGCGTAGACCATTATGTGAAAACTAAAAGGTAAATTGTTTTTAAGTCGCATTGATAGGACACAATATGTATTATAAATAATTAATTAACGTCTTATCTATTGATTTTTTTATATAGGTTCAACTATATATATCATCATCGGTCTGGTGTAACATGTATAAGGACATGTACTAAAATATTATTGTTATCATATCATACTATTGTTAACATTTTAAGACCTACATCAAATAATAGAAATTTATAATGTACAATATCCGATCGACTACATATTGGAATTTTTTGCATTCAATGTTAATTACTGTCAGTACAAGGCATATCTAAAATAGAAAAATCCAAGTTTATAACCTCGTTATAACATTTTTATAACCTCGGGACTAATTTAGTAAATGACAAACCGTATATATCAAATTGTTTTCAACTCATCTATGGACTTTTTTGCACTTCAAAAGTGTAAAAGATTAATAGACAAATTCGTTTGACCGTTCAACAGTTTTTCCAATCGGCTGAATGTAATTTGTCAGCCTTTCTATTTGACGTTAATCCTCATCGCTACAATAATCGTATGTGTGTGTTCCGTCAAAATCGCTGTGTCTGTAAGTATTATATAATTATTAATTTGTTTAACATTTTTTAGTTTTTATACACCGTATATTGCATTTCTTATAGTTTCCAAGGTATCGCGAAAAAAGTGTTTTTCATAATGGTGGCCGAATGGCAAGAGTAGCAATCCCACAAACTTCAAGTTAAGCTATTAACCTCCCCGACATGTCCCAAAAATAAAATTGCGAGCCCTAAGAAATGCAAAGCTCCAGTTACATACATTTCAATGGACTTATAGGATTGCAAATATCTATCATAAATATCTAGTGCTTTTTGTTCTGCGTAAAATCTCTAAATCATCTTAATATATTATATAAATCTCGTGTCACAATGTTTGTCCTCAATGGACTCCTAAACCACTTAACCGGTTATAATAAAATTCGCACACCATGTGCAGTTTGAACCAACTTAAAAGATAGAATAGCTTACATCCCGGTATTGGCCCGGGAACGGCAACTACGCGGGTAAAAACGCGGG
>JADANM010006225.1:3863970-3877476 GCA_026213755.1 Eurema hecabe
CCACAATTAAAACAATGTAATGAGTTATCAACGCACACATTGTAACAAGCCGGTACGTCGGAATTGCCACCATTAAAATAAGCTTTAAAATAATCCCCAGTAGTTCCAAAGAAATAGTGCACTGTGAATGCACTTTGAAATCGCGACGCAGATGTGCTCTCCGCTTAACTCGAGAGAAATTTCAAACTTGACTTATTTTTTCTGAAGTCGTTAATTTAATGTGCTTCGCTGTTATTGAAATGTTGAGAATCTCAAGTTTGCCTTTGAAATGATACTTATAAGTTAAATACTTCAATGTATTCGCTGATTTTGTAGAAGTATTCTGTAGTTCACTCGTAGACGTAGTAGACTCAGTTTGAAGATACGTGATGTGTAAGAAAATACTTAAGTTTTCTTGTTAACAATGTATTTTTCAACGTTTTATTTCATTACATGGCTAATGCTTATTTTTAATATTTTTAAAGACAGATTTGTGTTGTCCAATGATTAATAATAATTATTGTAGGTAAATAAAATAATGCTTTAGTAGAAATAGTTCGCTTAAGTTTATATACATCAATTAAAAAAATAGCTTTATTTAGTATGGTATTGACCATAATTATAAAAGTTGAAGCGATTTTTAACTAAATATAACTTTAATACGCATAATAATATTAAACTTCTTACCAAACAGATCTCACTTAGAAACTTAAATACGTAATTAAACGGTCAATGGGAACGCTATTAGAATTCGTTCTCACTCGAGTAAGTTCATATTTTAAAGTAATATGATTGGATATATTATTCACAGTCCAGAATCACTAGCATCCGTATCAAGAGACCGAGACACGAGACTGGAACTATCCGTAGTGTTGCCAAAAGCGATGTTTTTGCTGAGCAACGAACAAAGGATATAAGCAATTTAATTATATTGGATTCTTTGTACGTTAGAAGCAGGTTCCTTTGATAGGTCGCTCGCAGTTCCAATTTAAGGAAATTGCGTCTCCAAAGATGGCGGTTAAACGTCTTCTCGTTTATTTGATTATCCTGTGGTAGTGTTTCAGTTTAGTCAACGGGACTGCTATTTTTATATCTAATCGGGTTCTGGTTTATTGGACTTGTGAACTGTGCTTACGTTTGCAGTAAGCTGCGCTTTTGAAGGATCGCTCGCGGTAAATAGAAATGTAAAATAAAGTTTGTTATGAGAAAATAAAAGCGTTGCAGTTTTTCTCTATTTAAATGTATATTAAGGAATTTTTTTTTTGCATTCCCTTATCAAAACTTGAGGTATGTACATTTCATTGCAAGTACAGAAGGATGAAAAGTATTTTCGACTTCCTTATCTAATATAATATATAGACGGAATATCTAATATGAATTCGAATAATGTTCTACGAATTGGTGAAATTGTCAAGTACTGTTTACATTGGCTGAATATCAAGGTTAATGTATCATTTTTCTTAGGATTTGATTGATGAATATGAGTTAGCATTGAGATATTAGGTTCTGACATGTAATAAGCAAGATCACTTTTCTGTAGAAAGAACTGTTCTGATTTTTTCATACATTTTATTACAAGCACGTTTATCTAATTGACTAAATTTGAATTAATATATGATAATAAATATTTCAGGACATTTATATACAGCGCCATCTAGTTCCAAGCTAAGCAGAACTTGTGTTAAGGCAACTAAATAACTGAATAAATTGCATATACATACTTATAATATATAGCAAAACCCAGACCCCAGAAAAATACAAATGTAAATTACAAAAATATTTTTTTATCCGGTGTAGGATCGAGAACCCACGGCCCTTCGCGCAGAAAGCAGTTTTGCTACCACTGCACCAAGCGGTCGTCAAAAAATGTCTTAAAATAACTATAATGAGTGTTTTAAAATATGTGTCATTATATTCGATTGCCTCCCAAAGTAAACGATAGGTACAAAAAAACAAGCTTTCTATGTTAAGCCGATTGTTTAAGCCTTTTTAAAGCCTTTATCACCAAATGTCTCGCGAAATTTTGCTAAAAGTGAATTATAATATTAAAATTTACTAATTTACGGTGTTGCTATGTTTTGTTTGTATATATTTACAAAAGAAAAGTATGTATATGTAATTTATTTCCGTTATCTAATTGCCCTAACACAAGTTTCCTGAAAATATTTATTTATTTTTCTAAAGTTTCAGAGCCAAGATCCGTCTTCAAACACGATTCTACAGTTGCCATTTTGTTTTTTAAATTTTTTAAAGAAAGTCGTAGTTACTTTTTGCTGTTATGTATGAAATTATAAAAATATTAGAGATTTCCATCCCTACTTGCTGTTAATATGATTTTCCATAATAATATTATAAACGCGAAAGTAACTCTGTCTGTCTGTCTGTCTGTTTTTATCAGACAAAGTCGCGGGCAGCAGCTAGTAATGAATTAACAAGATAAAATAAGGGTTTTAAGACGATCACTTACTATTTTTCTAATCCAAATATTGGTTTGTCTGTATCAAAACTCTATTTTCGAATATGTTGATGGTATTGTAAAAAACTGTCTCCTCATGTAATAGACATGAAATCGATACAGCATTAATTACTCAATCAAACAAAGGAAGCCGGTAAAGGTGAAATTTGAGTGTACTTTCAATCAATCACTCATTGAGTGAGTTAAGACCGCGGGCGCCTGGTGGCGATGACATTCCGATAAATTACATCAACGTCGATATAGTCATATTTCATAAAACAAGACTTGAAGGCTTTAACAGGAGCTGCTGTAAACGTGACTTGTTGTTTAAATTATTTATAACTAGCTGTTGCCCGCGACTTTCAAATAACTTTGAGCCCTTATAACCCTTTTTTGCAGTTAAAAAGTGGCCTATGTCTTTTCTCAGGCTCTAGATGGCTCAGGCTCTAATCGGTTCAGTAGTTCTAGCTTGCAAGTGTAATTGACAGACAGACGGAAAGAGGTACTTTCGCATTTATAATATTAGTAGGGATTAACTAGACGACCTGATACCTGAGACCTGACACAATAATTAATTGTATTATTTGTTAAATATGATCATGATATATTTATATACATTGTTACAGACCAAAAGTCTTTGAAGACACATAAACTTAATCCAAATGTATTTTTCAGTATATAGTTTGTTCTTCCGAAATATATAGAAGAAGGCACGTCGCATTATGACTATATCAAACACACTATCTTTTATTTTCTTTCCATATTCTTATATTTAATTTCAATTAATACTTACTTACTTGATAATATTTGTTAAGCTTTCATTTAATTTTTAAAAAGCAAAACGTTTTGTTAAAAAATATTCAATATATTATTTATCAAAGTACCAGGATTGCATAAGAAAGCAAGAGATCGCAAACCACAAATCACCAAACTATTGTTGCATCAAATTATCATCTCTTCAGCTATTCGTTATAATTCCTACGCGTGCTATCAATCAACGTCGCTTTTCTAAAGTAGCTAATGAAATTATTCGCTGAGAAACAGATAGGGCGCTTTCATCATTCATATTTAGATAAATCACAGCCAGGAACATTAGTTTGAAATTGTGATTTGGTTTGGGAAATATGCTTGAATTAAATTGGGTATCAATATATGTTATGTATGCATGTTTTTGTATATCTAGTAGCTCAGTGTACCTACCAATCCAGTTTTTCTTTACAAATTTTTATTAAAGTTTGCCTGGAAGATATCACATTTTAGTGATAAGGCCGCCTCTTACATTTCTGTACTTACATTTTAACTCTGTGCAATTGGTCTATAAGATATTATAAACGATAAATAATTAAATAAATATCTTATCTATTTTTTAATATATAAATAGGTATATTATGTGTACATATGAACCTATGTTATCTTTTACCTAATATGCCATTTTCTATAATGAAAACTTCGTTCTTATAAGAGATACAGGTAGAACAGTGGAATCAGCACCTTCATGCGTTGTGCCCTAACACACATGAGAATCCTTTCAAAAAATAGATCTTTTTCTAAAATGCCAGAGACGTTATGGTGACAACGCGATGGGCAGCTCTGGTTACTTACCATAGAGTGACAAAAATTACATAGATCACAAGATTGATATACTTAGCCATTGATTTTTAGTTTAATACTAGCTGTTGCCCGCGACTCCGTCCGCGTGGACTTTCATATAAACTTTGACCCCCCTCCTACCCCCTTATAGCCTTTTTTCCAGTTAAAAAGTAGCCTTTGTTACTCTCCATCTTTTCAACTAACTGAATGTCAAAAATCAGGTCGATTTATTGCTTAGCTACGGCGTGAAGGACAAACAAACAAACACACTGTCACATTTATAATATTAGTATAGATTAACCTGAACTGATTAACAAGGTAACAGCTACTTGGAAAAATAGATTGGCCTTTAGATTGTTTTGTATATGACCTATCGAAAACCACTGAACCGTGTTAGGTAATTTATTCGATTAAGCTTTTGCACGCTCGCAATTTTAGTCAATAATATGATTTAGGGCTCTGCTGTCAAATTAAGCTGTGCGTTTATTCAAATAACTAGGCTTACAAAGACAATATTTGGTTAAGTCATAGCTGTTTATAAACTAGAGATTTAATCAGATTGGTTTTTTATTTCTAAGTTAATTGATAAAGGAATACAGTTACCTCGTACTCTGGTTTTGTAACATTAAAGAAGGTAGTCTTTGGGACTACTACGCCAGATATTTAAAAATTCAGCAAAACAGAAGATTGTTTTTTTATTTTATAAATTTCAGCTGTACCCTATAGATATGAATAAACATATCTAAAGTAAAAGAATACTTTTATTTTTTATAACATGAAGAGGGGAGACGAGCTGGACGCACTCCTGATGGTAAGAGTAACGCCAGCCCATAGCCAATGCAGTGCTACCCGGAACTTTGCTCCGGGCAGGGGTGCACTACACCGACGCTCCCCACTTTGAGTCGTCAGATGTTAAGACTCATTAGCCCAGTAATTTCGCTGGCTACAGTGCCCTTCAGACCGGAGCACAGTGACATTTTCACGTCACTGTTCAGGCGGTAGAAAGTCTGGCACTGTGGGGGTACCCACCCAGTCGGTCTCCTGCGAAAGAGACCTACCCCCGGTGAAAACCTACTATAAAATATAAATTTGATATAGTTATTATTGTTTCACTCATTAAAAGGGTCAATTTTATAAATAATGTGACTAATGATAATTAAAATAATAATCATAACTTCCTTCTATCTGTGCCTATGTATTCTTCTCTATCTTTAAAACTACGAAACCTATTTGAGTGCGTTTTTTTTTTTTAAGAAGAGTGATTCAAAACGAATTCTTATATGTATAAAACATGCATAAATGGGTGTAAAACCGCGGGTAACGGTATATTTATAATAAAGGACAAGTTTTCCCAGCTGGTTACAGATAAAAAAAAACAATTAAGCAAAAACTCACGCGAAGCAATTCGGTTTGATTGGCCCGTGTCCGCCATTGGCAATATTCCGTAATTCAATCCTCGGCTTAGCATCATGCCTTGTTATATTTGTCATGTTCCAATACGAAAAGCAATGTCGACATTTTCACATTTTTACATAGGTAGTTTTGTTCCATCCAAAACAGACTAGTAGTAGAATTTGTGTCTGCCCTCTGAAATTTATATTAAAACATATTTATCAGCTATGAGTCATTTATTTACGCAATAAATACACAAAACTAATAAAATTTATGTTTTTATTTTTCATTATAAGTTTTATGACCGATATTTTGTCCTTAACTTTCAAGTTAAAAAAATACAAATAAACTTTTGTACTTATTAAAAGCCAATAATTACTTGCAATAACAATAATTAAATACAATATTTTACTTAAATTAAGAAAAAATAGTAATCTTACAAAGGGCTTGGAATCTTAATTATCACATTTGCTTTAACCCTAAAATGCAAACGTCGGTGCCTCTCAGACCGTCCAATATTAATAATATCAAATTACTTAAGCCGAAACTACACAAACCAATTCGGTTTGATTGACCCGTATTCGCAGTATCGGCAATATTCCGTAGTTTCCTGACTGTATAATATATTTCAAACTAGCTGTTATCTTGGGGTTTCCTTACATGGTTCTTTAACGGCTCTAAGGATATGAATTAACAAATATAAAACAATAAATATGAATAATAATGAGATATTATTATATTTGAAATTATATACCTTTACTAAAAATCAAATTTATGATATTATTTTAATTGAAACTATATAATGAGACAAATAATTTATTACACGCCAAGTATTTCGCTTGCCGATTGTTTTTAATCAATAGCGCTACGGAGCGGACGTAGTCAAATCTACACTTAATTTCAGCAACTCATATTTTGTGTTTTGACATTTATTAATGCTATTTTAAACTTTAAGTTACTTAAGATTACGGTGACTTTAATTTTGAGTTCAAATATAAATGTCCTCCGAATAAAGAACTGTAAGTGAAAACACTTAATTTAACTACCGATATAGATTGGATGACACGGACCATACTAGGCTAAGTACTAATTTCACAGAAGAGCCTGCGAAGGTACCCGGGATCCCCACTCGCTGCGGCAGAACGGTAAACAGTGGGGTTTTGGTCGGTAGAAGTTTGACATAGCCCGTGATCCTTCCCCGAAGTCCATGGGTATCCTATGAGGATTTCCCCACTTAAAAAAAGGCCAAGTACTAATACTTTTATATTTTTGACAGAAGTCAGTAATTAAATCTTAATCAAAGTTAAGACGGATTCATTAGGATCGGAACACCCAAGCAAGCTTAACTTAAAAATTGGATAAATTCAAAGTAATTAACAAACTCGCGGGCCGAGATTTTTTTTAACGTAATTGCCGGACTGAAGCGTTTCATTTGTACCGTTAAATATAAAATGAGGGCAAAATTCAAACGAGCATTTAACTGACCTATAAAGGCATTCGCGATTCAAATCCGTAGTCAATTCTTTAATGAATCTTAAATGTATTTGTTTTGTAACAATAGCAAACAAAAAGAAAATAATTAAAGCATTCCAAAATGTCTTGAACTTATTTATATATGTACATTTATTAAGCTCCATATCTATTTACAAAATAAATTAAAATTAAAGTGGATAAGAGAGATAAGGTAGCACATTTAATATATGTTGTCCGAATTATACAACATTTAGTCGCTAAAATCAATAATTATCCTTAACATTAATCTTCGTAATGTTCTACAATCAAATTACCTTTTTCATAGTAGGGAAATCCGCTTAGGGATACGCGTGGTCCTCAATGTAATGGACCATGGGACCAGGACCACCGCAGTGACGGGTTATGGACATCATTACACAAGTTAGAAAATTCCAGTCCTTGAAATTCCTAAAAAAAAATACGCTAATTTAATACACAGTAAAACAAATATATCTAGTTAGCCAAGAGACTAGAAATATTGTAATATAGCTTAACTCTTTTCTAAAGGTCGTCAACGTCATAATAGTAAGCTAGTTACTTACATATAGTGGCTTAGTACCAGTAGCCAATGGAGCCAATACTCAGACAAAAGCCCTTAACTATTGCTAAAGGTAATCAATGCGGCCTCTTTGTACACCCCACATTTTGACTTGACCCTGATCTAGAAAGCGTCAAAGCTTCCGAAATATGAAATCTTTTTGGTTTCAACTTCTTTTTCATTTGGCATTTCGCTCACCGTTTAGGGGTCTAGGTAATGTCGAAATTGTAGGTTTTGAGGTCTTTGTCGGTTGCTTTTGTTTATGAATTTTAAATGTCACAAGTTAGTTATTATGGAACTAATCTATTAATAGCCGTATGAGATTTTGATACACTTTTAAGAAACTTTAAAAGAATAATGAAATATAAGACTACTATACGATAATCTATTAACAGCCAGTAATAATGAAAAGTCACAAATAAAAAACGTTATTCACTCACCACGTGACAAACACAATTGGCCGAAATTTGTTCCATTTTTTTGAATTCAAAGCTTCATACAAACGGTTAGGGTCGTTTGCAACATTTCTGTAAAGGAAAAACGGCTTCAGAGTTGGGCCGACTTCAGTCGTTGTTCGCACGTCAACGCGAGAGAACGCGTCGATCGCGCTATACGTACATTATTATTATACGTCTGTTGTCTGTGAAAATAATTTGCATAGTTTTATTAATAGATTGTGATGTGAAAGGTTTGGTGTATGTGGAATAGTTGTTTTGGTAAGTTTTAGTTCAATAGTTTTATGTATTTCCATTATTATTTGATAGATAACCTAGTTTATGTACCGGTATATCTATAGGCACATAGTAAATGGCAAATTATTTAATTGTTAAATATGCAATATAAAGATTAAGTAAATATGCATAGTTTGGACGTTTATTCAATAAAAAAACGTATACGATAAATACAAAGAACTGAGAAAAGTTATGGAAACTTTTATATTAAAATTTAATAATTACATTTACTAAAACAAAATACACTTTTAAATAGGTATAGGCATTCTGAAATTAATTGTACCATCCAAGCTTACTTTTAGGAAAAATAATATAATTAGACGCGTCTAATAATACATGATTAATACGTACTTAATTGTAATACTTACTGAGTAGGTAAGTGAAGTAGTAATTAGAATTCTATATAGACTTGTTCACACTACAAACAAAACTAAATTTAGCATGTTTTACTAAATGTAGGTTACCTTAAATATACTTAAGTAGATACTTCTTACAAGAACTAAATATGTATTTCATAATTTTCTTTTATAACTAATACCCACATTTTTCTTTCTACCCTTATATATCCCGTAATAAAATTCTTAAACAATTATCCTTCACTGTCCTACAACGACAACGATTTGCGAGCCTAGTTGTCTTATTTTTTTGAGGTTATGATTATTTACCATAAAGCGATATTCCTTATCTGTTTCCAAATCGTAGTTGTTATGATAGAAATGATGCTATTTATTTATAAGAAGAATATAAAAAATATAATAATTATAATATCTAGTCTATATCTAGGCTATGTGTTCATGGGCTTATTTGTAACAAATATTTCTCCAAATAAAGATTTTTCAAGATGTTTTAAACCTTATGAAGCTCCGACAGCGTAGTGAAACCTTCATATCTACTCTTTGAACCTATCTACGATATCCAAATGTTCAATAAACCTTGGGAGTTGGGATAGGTGGGAAACATTGTGTTCCGATCCTTTTAGTTTAAACTTGATATGATTATTTTATATCCAAAATCCCTGGGGTAGGATCACTATCCTAGGTGGTCAATATCGTGTTTGGATTGGCCAAAATTTACTATGTTCCACTGTTCTATGGAGTCCACTACTAGTACTATGGAGTACGTGAACTTTGGGTTAGTTGGTATTAAATTCTGTGTAAATGTAATTACGTGTTTAAAGTTGGTAATCGTAGATTGCCATCTTGTCTACTAGATATTTAATGTTATGCCAACTAAACTAAGCCCTCAGTGGAATAGTTATAATTCATTAAGTGATTAGATTTTTCAACAATGTTTATTGTTATGTCGTATTACAAGTATGAAGTCTTAAGGTTCTTACTATTGTATCTATACAAAGTTTGTGAGTTTGTAGGAGTTTATTTGTCGATGTGCCAACCAATTTTGGATAATTTTACCATTAAAGAACTGACGAATTGTAACATACATTAATTGCTTTATACACCTGATATAAATAAAAAAATAAGTTTTCATTCTACGCACGTTACACCACGAGACATATATTATGTATAGTAACTAATAAATCATTTTTAAACATTTTGATTCAACTAATTTAGTTTATTAACAGTTTAAAATAAATTTCAAAACGTTTTGAATTTAATCCGTCGGTTCCTCGTATTAATTTATTCTCTTTTGCTTGGGATTTAGATATAACTTCCGTTTTATTCAATTCAACATTAAAGAGCAAGCGAATATTAATATTAAGAGTATTTATTAAAATGCTCATTAAATAAACTAGATTCTTGGATATAAATTTATACGGAAAAACGTTTGGAATCATCTAGAATCTTATTGACTTACTCTGTCACTTAACTATAGAAGGTAGTTGAAGTTTTTCAGTTTCTACTTTTAGACACAATGGCGGTATTTTCAATGTATCAGTCTTTATATGTATGTATGCTTAAATCTTTAAGCTACGCAACGGATTTTTTTACGGTTTTTTTATTGGTAGAGTGATTCAAGAGTGAGGATTGCTAAATATATGGCTGCGAAGTCGCGGCTGGTGGTTAGTTTTGAACAAAACTGTCTTAAACACAATACAAAATGTGTTTGAGCTTCGAACTTAAATATATCAAGGTACTCAATCATTAAGATCACTTTTTGAAGTACAATTACAAAGGCTACCATTATAGTTTTGGGATTATTAAGCGAAGACAGCTCTGTGCTGATTACATCTGTACAGACAAGACAATCTTTGGAATACGTAGGGTAGATGATTGCGTCTTAGCAGACGTCCAAGGTATAGGGGCTTATGACATGTCTATCTATGTACCCCTAGGTAATTATACCTACCTACCTACTAGGTATAGTCTAGTAGTTTAGTGAAACTTACACTAATATTAGAAAGGCGATTAAGTGTGTATGTTTGTTATTTCTTCATGTCTAAACGGTTGGTGCGATTTTAATAACATTTTATATGGACTTAGCTGACACTCTGAATTAACACAAGGGCTATGTTAGACTGCTGGAAAAGTTTTTTGTCTAATAAAACCGTGGGTCACAGTATGTAATAAAGGCGGATAAGTAAAGATTAAAATATACGGTTAAGCTTGGAAGAAAATTTTATACTACTAGTATTTAATATATTGTAATGTAATTAATGTTTAAAATAATATAAAAAATTTTCTTCAACAAGCATTTCATTAATTATTCAGCAATATTAAATGTATTGACAAAAACATATTCCGACAAACAAAATAAAGCATTACTTATTTTGACATGGCAATAACATTTCGTATGTCATGTTGTTGTTGATTTTACGGTATGAATATTAATTAAAACAATATATTATTGGCGAACAAAATATTTTATAAATTCTAGCGCTGTTTCAGTGATAAATATAAAGTTTCGATTTGTATGAATTGAGTAGATGCTCGATGGATATCGATCGAAGCTTTTTAATGAAATAAATTTATTGAATCAATTGGTACAATATAATCGAATAAAATATTTTGAGTTTTGCGGTTTGAAGGCGTTTTATAATATCTGAAAAGTAACAAAAAAAAGACTATGGAGTTTCTCGAATGCAACTCATATACTTAAGAACTTTTTTATTGAAAATATATTTTACTAAGTATATAAATAATTTAATAGCGTATGTTTTCGCATACTTATATTTGTTCTAATCGTCTTTTTTATTCTTCGAGACGAAGCCATTTTTATATTATACTAGCTGTGCCAGCAACTTCGTCCGCGTAGAAAAGTGACTTTGGGCAGCATTTTTGAAAATGCCTAACCCGCGCCAACAAACGTTGAGCGAGTTCAACGTGATTCTTTAAATTGCCATAACTTTTTTATTTATCATCCGATTGACATGAATTCAACACTAAATGTTAAGTGAAGCTTACTATATTGTATAATTGAAACCCCATCGAGATAGGATAAGCCGTTTCTGAGATTAGCGTGCACAACCAAACAGATAAACACACAAACAGACAAAAATTTCAAAAATCATTGTTTTGGGTTCTATAGCGTTAACAAAGGTCTCCTATAATATTTATTCTCATATATCCTCCATGTACAGACAGCGACTCGTTACATTTTTATTATATGTATAGATTATTTAGTTGAAGGACTTAAAAATGCAATTAAAGAGCGATAGATTTGAAAATATTTCTATTATAAAATCTTGGGTTAATTTCAAATAATTAATTATGATTTTTTCACACATTGTTTACGATGATGGATGTATTTCTTAAGTTGAAGCTTATTGATCAAGTTCCTTTATTTTTCTGTCTGACTGCCTATTGCTGTAGATAGCCAAGTTTATGCCTCGCGAATGCTTTATTCTAGAAAGTATAAGAAGTATAAATAGGCCTTCGGTTCATCTAATACGATCTCTTCTGTGTAGTCACAGGCGTCATGTTATATGTATTATGAAGTCGTTTTAATACAGATTGACAAATGTATTAATTGGATGATTCATTGATATACAATAAAATAATTACTTTCTATAGATAACTTTACTTCTTAGAATTAGATATAGCGTTAGCGTAGTAAATAGATTTAAAAAAGTGAGTCGGTTAAACTTCACCTATATTTATGTTATCTAAGAATTTATTCGCACAAGCTCGTGAAATATGTTCTAAGAAGAAAATGTAGGTAAGAGATAAATTATAACACGGAGATTTTGTTTGACGCAAAACTTGGCTTCTTAGAAAGGTAACATGGGGTTTACCTTCTCTTATATTATATCCTAAAACACTAAACAAATATATATATTTTGCAATTTTAGTTACGTTTTAATGGATAAATTATCAGAGTTTCTGGCCATTTCTTCTCTGTAGAAACTGCCTTCCGAACCGGTGGTAAATGTTTTGTAATACCATGACGATTCAATAATGTTACTACATGTAGCCTTGTTGAATAAAGATACTTTTGACTTTGACTAAGATTATAGCATTCAAATATTAGGAGATAGGTATAACATCGTAAAAATGAAATCGTAATTTTTATAAAATTGCATTTAAGCAAGCCGCCATCATAAAGTTTATAACGCAATAAATTTCAAGAGACATAATTCCTTAGGGTGGCGTGCGCGCGATTTTTCTTATTTTTTCTAGAGTATTCTTAAACAACAAAGACGTTTCCGTGTGTTACGCCCCCTGTGGGGAGCGTAATAAATTAAAGACTTCATTTTAAGCACCTCCGAGGTAAAGGATTTCTTTGTGTGCTCGCATTTTTTGAAGACTCGATATAGATTTTTTTTGTTACGGTTGTGAAGGACACACTCATTAGCTAGCGTGATTTATTTTATTCTCTTTGTTATTAAATTTTAATGTATCAATCACTGACAACACTAAAATTTCACTCATTTTTGTTTTACCTTCACGTTCTTTCCGCATAAAATCAAATACTCTTTTTCTGGTTCATACGTAATAACTTAGCTATATGATAATAATAATAAATGTAAATAATTGTTTCATTTACATGCTTATAATTCATATAGAATATATGTTACATTCTTTCCGTGTTTATTAAAATATATTAAAACTACATCCTAGGTGGTTATATCGTATTTGGCACGTGTCTTATTTAATAGCTACACACCAACTTAAAAATACGAGAATGTTCCATACATCGTACATTGGCTAACAAAATTACCTTTACCTTAAAATAAAATTTTACTCCGTTACACTGGCTTTTCGCTGACCTTTTCAAATCTGGGATAAGATACAAAATATACTTAAGGGACCCCGTTAAGGGCAAGAAAACTTTTAGAAACATACAGGTCTTATAATAAAAGGTACGCATTTTGTTAAGTAGATTGAAGGTACGTGCGCGGTATGACAAAG
>JADANM010006225.1:3901959-3939036 GCA_026213755.1 Eurema hecabe
CTATTACGTTATAGAATTTGATAAATGCGGGTCTACAAGTTTGGGATGATATGCGATTAGTTGGTATAATTTGTGTAAAGTTCGGAACTTGCGCGCTTCGTGGCCAAAATTGCCTCTCATCAAAAGTTTTTACTCTTCGCCTACTTGATATGAATTCCCTATTGGCTGCTCTTAAGTGAAAACATTTTGACTTTTTCGTACTTGATTTAAATTAAATTCCTGATTATTAAAGTTTAGGATTTTATCTGTCCCTGGTGTGTCTTTTATTTATTTCATTACATAGCCCGGAAATTGCTGATTTTTTTGTATCGTTGTGCTAAAATTAGTTTATAAAAGTGAAAAGGCAATTGCTTAAACTGAGTTAGACAAATTAAACAAAGTGTAAATATTGTTTTTATATATTTACTAGCTTCCGCCCGCGGCTTTGCCCGCGTGAAATTAGTTTTTTTAATTAGTTTGGCTTTGTAGTTCCAGTTCCGAATCCGTTCCGTTCGAATTTCGGGAATTCCGTTTGTAGAAAAATTCTGCACATCCTTTGAGACCTACGTACCAAGATTCATGGTCTTATCTTCAATTCAACCCCTTTTTCACCCTCAAACTGGTAAAAATTTCAAAATGCTAGAACAAACGATTTTTTGTTTCTTATGACGTGATATTTGACGAACTTGCATACTAACTTTGAACCCTTATTTCACCCCTTAGCTGGTCGAAATTTCAAAAATGCTAGAACAAATGCTTAATGATTTCTTATCAAGTGCTTAAATATAAAGTTTCATGGTTTTATCTTTTAAAATTAAGAAATCCCATACAAACTTTCAACCTCTATTTCAACCCCTTCATCCCTTTTTTTCGAAATAAAAAGTAGCCTATGTTCTGTCTCAGGGTCTAAAGATTGTCTGTACCAAATTTCATCAAAATCGGTTGCGAGGTTTAAGCGGGAAAGCGTAACAGACAGACAGACAGACAGACAGAGTTACTTTCGCATTTATAATATTAGTTGGGATTTAGCTTCGAGGGAGTAATGCATATTTTTTGGGTGATGATTTAATATCTATTGAGAACTTTCATAAATGAAATCCAACATATGTAGAAATCAATCAACATATATCGAATCTTACTAAAGCTCTAAATGCTTTTAGGCCGAAGTAGCTTCGATGGATCGGCGTAAGACACTCACAGAAAACTGATCTTAAGTAATTGAATTTCATCAGATGTTAGTGCGTTATCAGTGGTGAAAGTCCTGACGGCCAATATTCTTTCTTTCCGTATACATTCCTGTATTTCTTTCTTTGAAAAGCTGAAAGGAGGGAGTAATTTCGAAGTTGTAGATTCACTTTTGCCTTTCTAACCTCCTTTATCCTATCGCTTATTCCCTTCTAATACAAACCTGTAAAGTCAAAGGCGAAGTCAAAAGTATCTTTATCCAATTAGGCTACATATAGTTTACTACATACTTTTGAATCGTCATAGTGTTACAAAACATTTACCACGGGTTCGGGAGGCAGTTTTTACAGGGAAGAACCGCAGAACTCAGTAACGCCGCGCAGGGCATGACCTTTAACGTTTCCTTTAACTTTTTTTTGTCCAGGAAACTATCTGCGTCGTAATGGTACATAGAAAAAATAATGTACTTATAATCATTATCCCCTTAAATAATGGTGATATCACATTCAAAAGAATTTAACGTGTTACAATTACGGTGTCCTCTCAGAACAGTTACTGACTCTCTATAAAGCTCGGGTCAGCATCTTTGGCATGGATCAGCCAAGTGCCAACTTGAAGCGATGGAGATGGTTGAAAGACGAGCCATAAAACTCATCAACAGACCCTGTCTGGTCGATGATAAGCTCCAATCACTAGAACACCGTCGTAAGGTAGCCAGCCTTTCGGTATTCTACAGGCTACATTTTGGAGAGTGCGCAGAATTGCACAATGTCATTTCTCCTTCTCCATTCCATGATCAGACGAGCAGAGCTTCGGCAGGACGACACCGCTACACTGGATATCCCACGCGCACGCACGAAACGATTCGCCTCCGCGTTTTTCGTTCGTTTCGCAAAATTGTGGAACTCCCTGCCGGAGTCTTTGTTCCCCGATACTTACATCTCGGTGCCTTCAAGACGAGAGTGAACAGGTACCTCACAGGTACGCGTGCTCCAACTTCACTTAACATCAGGTGAGTTGTGGTCAAGCACAAACCTGTTATCTTTAAAAAAAAACAATATGATTATTGATACAACATATAAAACTTCTTACTTACCTATTTTAAAATAAAATATATAAAATTGTGGTTAGCATTGAAATATTCCTATATTTTTCATCCACCTTCAATCTTCATACAATACGCCTAATATATCTTCAGGTAAATTAGTTTATTATTCCATGCTAACTACGACGTTATTCACGTGAAATGCTACTGTTGACTCTCAAAACATTTTGGCTCTTGATGTTTCTTCATAGAATAACTTTGCTGATATATTTCCTAAATGTTGTCCATATTGAGTTAACAAAAGGAACACTTTACATGAATGAACATAATTTAGTGTGTTATTATTTTAATTGTGAAGCATTTTAACCTTAAGGATGTTATTATTTAGTAATTAAATTTAAACAAAGCTGATTTGATGTCCTTTTCCGATTGCGTTATTCTTTAATAAGAAAATAACCTCCAGACATATAATATTATTTTGACAATATATCGTTTAAAAATTAAATGGTAAAAGTAATACAAAATATACAGTTTTTAGTTACATCAGACGTTCAACAGAAGACGGCTATAACAGAGCCCGCTTATAAGTTCAATTTTAATATGTAAGGTGTCAGCCCTACTTGATATAGCATCTAGCACTAAATATGGAAATCATTCGCATTCCCGCAACCCTATTTACATGACAAGCGCCAGAAGCGACGCGATACAGGCGACACTTATATTTACTGACAATTTATTGCTAGAGTGTTCTGACGTATCTTGAATCTTTCACAGAGAATCTATGTTTTGCTAACGATGGCCAGATGGTGTGCCTTATGGGGTCTATTGTAACGTTTTTTAAACTATAAGTAGGAAAATGTGATTTAAGAGACGAAAATGTGATATAGAACTTATATTTACTGAAAATTTATTGCTAGAATGTTCTGACGTATCTTAAATATTTCACTGGAAATATATGTTTTGCTGACGATGGCCAGATGGTGTGCCTTATGGGGTCTATTGTAACTTTTTTTAAAACCATAAGTATGAAAATGTGATTTAAGAAACGAAAAATTTATATTTACTGACAATTTATTGCTTCTAGAAAATCTATGTTTTACTAAATATGGCCAGGTGGTGTGCCTTGCCCATTGTAGCGTTTTTTAACAAATATGACAAATGTGATTTAAGGATTAATCCTTAAATAAAATATGCTATAGAAAATATCGATTGCAAACATCTTGAATTCATATAAAGAAAGAGCATACGCTCATAAATAACATAGCTTACGACATTGGATTCGAAAGTAACATATTATGTATCTCTTATATAAAACACAATATGTAATCTGGATCCAATCTGTTTTGTATAAACATTTCATAACTAGTGACCCTATACCATTAAGTATACCGTCCACTTGAATGATTCTACTTATTTGAATAAACCGCATCAAAACAAATTGACTTAAAGAAAATGATAAGCGTCAGCATCCAATACTATATAGTGATTAATCATCGCTTTATAGACGTTCGTTAGCTAAATCCACATCGGTCAAAGAGCAAGCAGAATTCATAGGAAAAACCACAGAGTAGCGTTTGAGAATGTAATACTGGAAGATAGTAGCAGCGGAACAAACGCTTGCGAAGCCAAGTTGATAGTCTGTGGCTTTCACACGAACTGGGTATTGTATATATCAATATGTAAGCTGATTAAATCCATGCATAGTTTCAGTAAATGTCCAACAACGAACGTTTTCATCATAATCCTATTGTACTACATTTATATTACAATGGCAGAGTATTAACAAACTCGTGTTAATTCGGGGTATTAGCTATTTTTCAAACATGTATACAATTTATTTGAGCGTATCCTTTGAAATTCGGACAGTAAATTGCAAAGGTACGATAACTTATTAAGAATTACAAATTATCTGAATAATCTAATAAATATGTATCGTAACAAAAGGTTATCGTAACTCGACTAATAGTGAGTTTTGTAAACATAAATGTGTTGCCTAATACACTTACTACTTACATATTTCTATCTTCACGTAATAATTTTAAATTATTTTACGTGCTTTTCACTGTTGGGCAGGCTTTATGTTAAATCTTTAGGTATCTTACGTACTGTATTATTTAAGTTAACATGATAAACATGATAATCTTATATTTATAAGAGATTCAAGGTTTTGATTTGTTTTCAACCTATTCACGAGTACATTGGATGCGACGATTTATATACATCAAAAATGAACTTATACACAGAGTACGAATGTTCTTCATTTTCCCCAGTTTTATCCAAAATCCCAAAAGTTCCGCGATCATTTACATCGAGCTATACAAAATGTCACACATCTTTCTCTCAATAAGTATTTCAAAGGTAGCCGGGTACACAGCCGCTGCCCGGAACTTTCTAATGTCCTGTGAAATTCAAACGCGCCCCACAAAGGAAATTGTTTTGTATTTAAGCAAGTCCCCAGTTCTCAAGTGGCTTCATACAACTCATTATAAAGTTAGCCCGCCTGTTCAGGATTCTTTCGTAATGGCCTTTTAAACGTGTGATATTTTAATATTAGAGGAGGGCTTATGTTATTATGCATTTGGGAGTTGGTAACGTTTCTTGGCTTGCTTGAAAAACTATATGTGTTATTAGATAAATAGGGATATAACATACCTACTTAGCTTTAGCTTGAAATGTAAAATAAGTTAAGATTAGGACACATGCAATCAGACAGTGTATTTGTAAAAATGTAGAATTAATGCAAACCAGAAAACCGCAGTCTACCGTCTGTCGTCTGAAAGATAACGAACAAATACAGTACTTTAAAGTTCCTCATATTCCTAATTCAATAGCTCCATCTATCCAGTCTATTTCTGTAGAAAAAACTCAGTAAAAATAACAAAGAATACAAGTTGAGGCCATCGACAAATCGTAATGAAAAAGAGTGAATTGGAGTTAATGTTTCAAAGAGTGGAGACTGATGAACAAATCAAACGCCGTGATTGTTTGCGAACGGAATTGCCTTTCAGCCATCGAATAGCACCGTTTCAAGCATTGTGGGAAGTAATAAGTCTTTCATTTAGTACGTACCAGTGTACGTTCGATTTGAATAAATTGAGCTTTTGAAATGTTATGATTGTATGTAGAATGCTACGCTATAATATTCTACTCGCTTATCATATTATTTCGAGGATTAGAATATATTATAATATAGCTTCGCGACACATGTTGTGTCCTTTTAGGTCGTCGGTCTCTTTCCATACATACACTGCTAATCCCAAAGGCTGGTTAATCATTTCTAAATCCCTGGATGGAGTGGATGTTCACCATCGTCATTACCAGAAAAACTAGCTAGAAGACTCTAGCTACTTAAACTAAAAAATCGAGCTCAGTAAACAATGAGAATATTTTTCCGTAGTCATTGGGTAATATACAAAGTTTATAGTACTGACGTTAGGAAAGACATTAAAAGCAAACCGTTACAAAAACTGGGAGCAATACACAGTAACGCGAACGAATAAAATTTGAATGCTCTCACAATTTTCTTGTACTACAATGTGTTTGGAGAGCCTCCAAAATCTGGATTAAGTTGATATGCTCAGTTTTGATCTAGTGTTACGGTCGAGATAACCTTATCTCAATGACTGGAAAATGCTGTGCTCAAAGCCGATGTTTTCTGTGATCTTTTTTAAAGCATGTTTTTACGGAAATTCGAGGCATTTTGTTTTTAAATATTGAGTCGTGAGCGACGTGTTGTAAATTGAGTTGTCTTTTTTAAGTTTCATAGAAATACTTATCTAACAGTTACCGTCTATTTAATAATTATAAGTAAATAAAGTTGTTAATGAAAGGAATTCTTCACATAGATATTTTTAATGAATAAACGATTTTGTAATGGTTATGTTACAAATTGCTAAATTGAAAACACGAGATATGTGTCCTCTGTACGGAATATTCATTAAATAAAAACCCCTGAAATTTTCCTTGTAAGAAAAGGAAATATAACAATTAAATTGAAACAGTGTGTCGTCTTGATTAACTTCACTTCAGGTCTCGTCGATAGATTTCGCATCAATATTTATTTGTTTAATGTAACTGTGTTATGTATTTTTTTATGTATGTGCTCTGGAAGAAATGTTTATTTATTTATTTCAATATTCACCCCTGGGCTTGTTTTAGCCTTCCACTTTAATATAATAATATATTTTAACAATTTGAAATCAATTACAGAAACTTGAACTTGTTAAGTATATCAAAATCAAAAATAGATAAATAGGTAAATACATGACTTTCAATTCAAATGAAAGTCACAAGTAAATCAATAGAATTATGTTTGTTAATGTTTTATATCTATGTTGCGTTTTAACCACAAATGAATTTAATATAAATTACGAACTGCTTAATAAAAAAAATTTACGACTGCATACAAAGGTATTCAAATGGTATTCAAACAATTTATTTAATTTCTTTTTTTTTACAGGAAACAAATGGTTCATAACAATGATGAGTGATATGGATTCAAGATCGATCGGTATGTACTTGAACAATAACTAGAAAGTGTCCAGTGAGTGGTGAATAATGTGAATACTAAGAGTGGTTACAATGTTCAAAATGACTTTGCTGTACTACGTTGTACTGACTTGCTTCACGTGCACAACGTTCCAGTTTATTGGTAAGTTTTTATACTATAATTAATATTCTGTACCTTATTTTGTTACGGGGAATTTAGGATTAGGATACGCTTTGTTCTCGAGGAAAAAACTATGGGTTATGTCGGACTTCTATAGACCAAAACCTCACTGAGATCTCTATTAACACAGAGTTTTGCGTGTGTGGTCATTATACATAATGTCGTAAAGTTTATTTATCTTTGTGTGTCTCTTACAATACTTAATTCTTTTGTTTATGTAGGTAGGTATATAAAACCAAAAGCATGTCCATACTTTTCATTTATGACAGGAATATTTAAGAACGTATACAAAAAAGTCCTTCAGTTATTACTATATTTAATGAATAGTTCATAATTGTGTTACTAAAAATAGTAACACTACAAAATACCTACACATTATACATGTTATAAACCTCGTGACAATTGAACTACGTTACTATAAATATACCCAGGAGTTAGTTCTACGAATATATAACACAAAACCTTTGCATTTTAACATAACCGTACCAGCTAAAATTTTCGCAATTGTAAGAAAATTTTCAGAGATTGCTCACCACGTTTGAAAACCGCTAAGAATTCTTTGATCTTCCTTGCCCTAAATTTTGTGTACATGAAATTATTTAAAACGTTTTGTTAAGTTCCCTGTCGGATGCGGTATTCAACCCAAATTTGTTTGAATTTCCTTTTAAATAACATTTCCGAGTATTTATTATGTTATTAAATAATGTTTAATTCTCTAATGCGTGTTGTCTGTGAATAAGTAAATTATAACAATATGCATTTGAATAATGACTAAACCGATTTTACAGAAACATATATATGACTTTTGTTGGATTCGCCATTATTCGCTTTAAATAACACTAGCTCTGTCCCGTGGTTACCCATGATTTATGAGGGAGTATAAATTGTGTATTTTACCGCATTAGAAAGCGTTTGTGCTAATCCAGGGTGAGCTAACCCCATACCAGTGTTTTTATAATCACTCCAGCTATTTAGACGTGAAGACGTAAGAAACATACATACTCACAAACTTTCGCCTTTGTTATATTAGTATAGATACACAATATCAATTAAAAGTGTTTTAAAGTTCAAGATTACGATGTAAGACCCTATTAAGAATTGACGCTTTTATTTATCTTAGATCATACTTTAATAGATAATGCATTGTAAGAACACGGCCCTTCATAAAGGATATCCCTTTCCCAATAGAACAATAGATTGTGCTAATTTATTTCTTAGACCCCTATTAGTCCAGTCAAATTAATCCTTAAAAAAGAAGTAAGGCTACAAAAATTCGTATGAATGTTCAGAGAACTATTTTAAACTGTAAAACTGACCATTTAGCTTTAAAACGCAATCTCATTTTTGCAAACTCCACTATCAATATTTTTTTTGCACAAAGAGGATTGATGGGGACTTTTCACAATTTGTTTAAAGTAGTATGCTTAATACTTACACAAATTTTAAGCTCTATGTGAATTTATGTAACATTCAAAGTCTTATTTGACTGGACTATATAGTCGTAGTAGTATGTAGTTACTCTATCCGATTGCAATACGAAAATATAAATTTAATGTAACGAAGATCCATCTATAATTCCGTCATATAAATAATAACACATCATTAAGAGAATTAAGTACAAATTGGGAAACTCTTAATTTAAACGTATTACCAATTAATAAACTTCAATTCCGATATTAAAAATTGCGTAATAAAGTCAAATTAACGGGAAATTTATTACCGCTCCCATACCTACCGGATATTTCCTTGCAGTTATTTTTATGGTAATTAATGATTTTAATTATGATTACTTCATAATAATGATATATCATGGTTAGTTATTTTTTTCAAATAGATTCTTTCTTTATAGATTTGTAAGGATGTAAGTTGCTTTTTATGCAAGGCGGACTGTTCGACTTCTGACTAAATAACTACTATTGACTCTGACTAAGGGAGTTTTACCGGATCCTTAAATTATAATATTTGCTTTAGGTATGTTCTTTTTTATGTAAGTAAATTTCAACGAGTTCTAAAACGCCATTCTGTAGAATTAGCTCATTTAATCAGTCTGTACCGAAGGCTTTTTTATCAAGTCTAGCGACCCTCCCCAGTTTCGCTCGCATATATGCATGAATTATACATGTAAACCTTCATCTTGAATCGCTCTATCTATTTAAAAACATCGTATAAGAATTGGTTCGGTAGTTTTAAAGATACATAGGAACAGAAAAAGTAACTTTGTTTTATACTATGCATAAAACAATTTCCTAATGTGATCATGAGAACTCCTATTAAAACGAATGTGTTGCCGGCCTTTCTTCCTTACTTAATTAACTTTTTACAGTAAACAAATAGCTAAAGGTTACAGATTTATTAATAAAAAGAACAAAAATTAATAGGTATATAAAAGAGCATTACTCGTAACAAATACTTATTATTTAAATTACCTTTGTTACAAGACGATACTTAATATTATTCAGTGAAGGTTTATTACAATATAATACAGTATCTCCATATGAATAGATGGAATATCGTATGCCAAAAACGTGTATGAAGCGACCTCGAAATTTTACGATCGCGAAATATTCTCCGAATATTTATATCACTGGGCTTTCTTCTTAATAAGACTGACAAAGGAATTTTTCAGGGATCCTTTTGTATAAGAAAAATCGTTAATAGTTGCTAGAGTAAATAATTCTTAGGCTATACTAGCCGCGCCAAGCGGTTTTGCACGCATTTATGCATAGATTATACTTTCTTCTTGAAACACTCTCTGAATTAGTGAACCGTATTAAGATCGTTTCCGTAGTTATGAAGATATAAGCAATAAGCATACATAGGAAGAAGAAAGCGACTTTCTTCCATATTGTACATCTGATAATACTATACAAAAAACTAAATATCGTGATTGGTGCTGTTGATCTGTCTGTCGGTTTGTGCATACATACATTTTTCATTGTTATTTTTATAAATCTAAATTTATAAATGTATAGATTTTATTGGTTTAAATTAATTAAATTAATCTTATAATATATTGCAGGATTAATTTATTTAATAAGTTAAGTTTAATTAATGAGCTTTGTCAGAATCTCAATTACTGCTAATAAGATTTGGATAAATTTAGATGTATTATCTCAATGACAAAAGCTTCTTACAAATACGTAATGAGAAAAATTACGTATCGAATTTAATAATTTAAAAAACATATTTTCTTACATTTACTAGTTTACGATTAATTTTGGAGCCTTCCTTCCTTCGAAAAATCTAACTAAGATTTGTCCATAACATCGCGATGAACTATGACTTGGGACTATTTCTCGTTGGATTTACTATACTTCGAAGTATAAACCACAAAATGTTGCCTACTAGTGGAAATAAATGCTATTTTGATCTCCGTTGATATTTATAGGACTCTTTTATCTATACTATACTAATATATAAAGCTGAAGAGATTGTTTGTTTGTTTGTTTGTTTGTTTGAACGCGCTAATCTCAGGATCTACTGGATCGAATTGAAAAATTCTTTTTTTATTGAATAGAACATTTATCGAGGAAGGCTTTCGGCTATATAACATCACGCTGCGACTAATAGGAGCGAAGATATAATGGAAAATATGGAAAAAACGGGGAAAATTATTCATCTTTGAGGGCTTCCTTTGCGTGCGCTGCGAAAACGGTTCAAGATACAAAAAAAATATGTATGAAAGAATTATTCCTCTTTAAATGATCTAAAAAAAAGTCCGAGACAGTATATGTCTATCTTCTAAGATTGACTCACTATACCATAATAAGAGAAATAGATCCGACGGGGACGAAGTTCCGAGCAACAGCTAGTTCTTTTATAAAGCAAACCCTTTACTCAAGGATTACCTAGGAAAGCCTAATTCTATCAAAATCTTATTAACAGAAATTTAGGTACAGACAAGGCTAAATTCTCATCTTAACTTAGTAAATAAATGAAGCTAGCATTTTTACAACAAAGGACGAAGCAAGTTTGTTTTAAAAAAGATATTACGAAACAAACTTTTCACCAAGACTAATTTACTACTAAAAAGTAACAATTGAATAAAAAGTTATCTAGAACACAATACCGAAACGAAATAAAATTATGAATGTCTAGGCAAAATAAGTTGTGACTAAAGGTTATTACTGAAATTGCTCGCCGACTCAGTTGAGTTTCTTTGAGGCCAATATTATGTCTTTGGTGAATATTAAGTGTAGCAAGGATTTTTGCTGGAGACGTCTTTTGTTTGATTCTTATGTATTTTTTGTTTTGAAATATCAAAGTGAATATAAATATTGTTGACACACTGTGTAATATGTAATGTGTCATGTATGTTATTGAAGTCTATATCTATATCTATCTATACATATATTAAAAACGTAACGAGTCGCTGTCTGTACATGGAAGATATATGAGAAAAAATATTATAGGAAACCTTTATTAACGCAATAGAACCCAAAATTCTCAAATCAATCAAATTTTGTCTGTTTGTCTGTTTGTTTGTGCACGCTAATCTCAGAAAAGGCTTATCCTATCTAGATGGGGTTTTCAATTATATGTTTAATTCATGTCAATCGGTTGATAAATTAAAAAGTTATGGTAATTTAAAGAATCACGTTGAACTTGCTGAACGTTTGTTGGCGCGAGTTAGGTCTTTTCAAAAATGCTGCCCAAATTCTCTTTTCTACGCGGGTGAAGTAGCGGGCACAGCTAGTGTGTTTATATATTTCGTTCTTAAAATTTATAGTTCCTACCTCCAGAGAGCTCCTTATAACTGTTGTATCTGATCTGTATTGTGTGAGCGTCTGTAATTTTAACAAGAGCCGTGACCGTGCTATAGCCAGGCCGGAAACCTGATTGGAAGGAATCTAGAAGAGAATTTTTTGTCAGAAAATAGCACAGCTGTTGTTGGACTACTTTTTCCAGGACTTAAGTTAAAAAAGTCAATATAGATATGCGACGATAGACAGACAAATTAGAAGGATTATTCTTTTTAGGTAGGGGAATTATACAAGCTTCTTTCCAGATACTAGAAAATGTTTAATAAGATAAGGAGAAATTTAAAATATGGCTTCCCCCTTATAACCCCTTTTTCCACTTAAAAATTAGCCTATGTTTTATCTCAGGCTCTAAAGACAGACAGACAGACAAAGTGACTTTCGCTTTTATAATATTATCCACGAGCGATAGTGCTTGTCATTTCATCAATTGTTGAGCACAGATAAAGCAATATAAAGCGAAAACGCAAGATCAGATAATTTAACTAACGCAACGCAAGTTCACATTAGACAAAGACAAATAGCTGTTGAACGCTATACATTGAATAGAAAAGAGACTTATTCGTTCTAACAGCTCAATCAATCTGGCTTCCCATAGCGTCATTTGTTTGTATAAGCAATAATGTGCCTATCGATATATATTATACTTGGCAAAATAGAGCTTGAATTGGGTCAGCGGAAAATCCTTATTAAGTGTGCTTTATTTGTAGGAAATGACCTGATAATGTTTTATAATTATTTTATTATTTGTTCAAATTAAATTATTTATTTAAAATAAATTCAACACGATCTGACCTTAATTATAAGTCGAAGTGTTAAACTCATACCCTGTCGGGGAAATAGGCGGTAATGCCAATAGTGATGCCCCACCCCGACTCAAGGGTCAAGAGTGGCAGAGGGTTTTAGTGGGTATTCCTGGCCGTGCGGCGCGACTAGTGCGCTGCATAACACCCCAATGGTCAGGCGAGTCCCACATAACCCGCCGCACTTTACCATCAGCCACGCGGCGGGTATGCCTAATAGCATTTCCCTGTATAAAAAAAAAATAAACTCATATATGAAATCTGTTTCGTTAAAATACATAGGACGTAAAGTCAACAGATGATTGTAAACCAATATTACGAAGATTCAAAACTGATCACGAAGAATCCAAAAGGACGGGTTACGATCGATATAAATAATAATAATAAATAAAACTTGCTTTCCATCTATAGGCTGACTTAAATATGGACCCGATTTAAAGGAAAAGAGTGACAAAAGATTCTCAAAATTTTGAATTAGTTAGTTTTGAGAGGTTAAGTTCATACCTTTTTTTGTTAACTGAATAGAATTCGAATATAACAAAATTATTAACTCACGTGATTTATTGTTAATTTAAAATAACAAACAGTATTTTTACTCGATAATTTTCGAAAGTTAAAACAACGGTTTTTCGGTGGAAATGCGTTAGGACCATGACACGCATAAATGATGACTTATGGATACAAAGCTCAACGTGTTCATCAATTAAACTGACACCGAACGAAAATACAGGAAAATGAAGCTTTGTTTTTTATGTCAGTACTAGCCGTGCCCCGCGGGTTTACCTTCGTAGTTCCCGTTCTTGGAGCAATACCGGTATATAAAGTATTCTATGTGTCAATCCAGGGTATCACCTATCTACATACCAAATTTCAATTAAATCGGTCCAGCAGTTTTTTTAAAAAGAATAACAAACATACATTCTTACAAACTTTCATATTTTTAATAATAGATGGATAGGATAGGATATATTGGCGTATCGAAAACCATAATATTAACGAAATTTTTAACCAAAATATTTGCTAATCTCGTAACAGGCTTTAGGGGAGATTTTAAAGACTTAAAAGGAAATTAAAATGATTGATGAAAATTATTTGAGTCGATTTTATTTAAACATTTCTACTTTATATATTCTACATCAATATTAGACATCATTTGATTTGACATGGTCATATGAATATAAAAAAAATGTTTATAACTGTAGACTTTTATATCGGTGTTGAAATTTTATATAAGCATGTCGACCTAAAAATGTGGCCTTTATAATAAAATTAATCTAGCTGTTGCTCGCGACTTCGTCCCCGTTGATTTGTTTTTCCATTAGTTCTTCGCTCCTATTAGTCGCAGCGTGATGTTATGTAGCCTAAAGCCTTCCTCGATAAATTGTCTGTTCAGTAAAAAAATTATTTTTCAATTCGAACCTCAGTAGTTACTGAGATTAGCGCGTTCAAACAAACAAACTCTTCAGCTTTATATATTAGTATAGATACGACCCAAATTTTAAATATAAAAATAGTATTGTACAACTGTCAACCTTATCCTTACTGGTCACTACCATCGGACAACTATTACTTATTATAAGAAACATCAGGTAGATATAAACCTATAGATACTTTATACAACTACTTTTGTAAGTAAGTCGTATTAACAATATATGATTCTACATAATATTTCAATCATATAAGTTTCTCTCATACAACCTTCTTTCTTATAAAGAGATCACAAGTTTTTTCATATAGCTACCTAACGTTTGGTGATCTCAATATAAAATTGTGTAAATATATCGTACGCATACATAATATATTCATAAAAGGCTTCATAAATTACTTATACAAGGGAAGGATTTGTTTACTGAAGATGTTTACGTTGCCAGTAGGCATACAGTTCGGCCCAATTTGCCTATATTAGAAACATCTTATTTACCTCGGTTATGGGAAGCGAATAATTGTTTTGCTTGAATTATGTTTTAGACTTGATTCGAGTCCTAAAATAGATTAATCATTATTATATGCTTAATGGCGGTTCCCAATATGCAATCTCAATCCGTTTTCAGCTATCTACGGTTGAGTTTTCGATCTAAATATGAGAAAAAGCGTTTCAATATACAAACCATAGATGGGATAAGCAATCCGAAAATGCAAACTATCCGTCAGAGGGCACCGATCTAACGCTTTTTCTCATATTTAGATCGAAAACTCAACCGTAGATAGCTGAAAACGGATTGAGATTGCATATTGGGAACCGCCGTTAATCTATAAAAGTAAGCGACCGATTTTCATGTGTTTTTTTAATAGATAGAGTGATTCGACAGGAAGGTTAATAGGTGGATGCATAATTGCGGGTAAAATTGCGGTACGCGACTAGTACATAATTTAATTAAATTATGTAGTATTTAATTTAAGACAGAGTCACGGGTGCTCTTGCGGACTCTTCCGAAAATATATGCTTCAACATCTTATAAGCGTCCTTATAATAATAATTATATATTCTTTATTAGGCAAAAAGAAACCTCGGAGAGTACCAATTTGGAGAGCTATATATGATACAATAATCTAAGAAGAAAACTCAAAATTTGTATTAAAATCAACTCTGTATTTGAAAATATTTTGAATAAACTTCTTTATTCTGATAATATTGAAGTAGAATTTAATTTGAATGATTATTTTTAATGTATGACAAATAAATAGTGGGTACAAAGAGTAGTTCGAAATAAAACCATTACAACGATTCAATTGTATTGGTTTTATTTATAGTGGAGCAGTCCGTAAAACAGTTATTTCTCAGAACCAATAAAATATATCCCGATGTGAACGAATAAAGTATTATACATTTAACTCTTGTTTTAAGTTTATAGCCCTACATCAAATAATTATTTATATATTTTATTTATTTAAAACACTTTATTGTACATAAAGAAAAATCAATCACAGCAAACAGATACAAAGAAAACATAAATTGTTATGCACAAAAAGCGACCTTATTGCCGCATAGTAATCTCTGCCAGGCAACCCGAGAGGTACGGAAAATGTAAAAAGAAAAAAAATAAATATAAATTAAATTTATATATGGCATTGTTGTAACTATATTAAATTATAATACCTATTGAGGTCACTAGTTATACAATAAAATGTTTAAGTGCTTAGATATTTTAATACTGAATTCAAAAGATCACTATCAAACTATATTTACAATGAAATGTTCATTTGAATAAACGAATGCAGTGACTGGGTAAATCATTAATTGACGAGCTATTAGTTTGTACCTTATAATTTTATGTTCTCAAGTAAGCGATTACTGTAATATTTTTTGAGAATAAAAATCTTTAAACCTAAACCTAATAACTATTAACCGACTTCAAAGAAGATGGGGGTTTTCAATTAACTCAATCAATTCGACCGTATGGATGTTTCTTTTCTACTCAACTGTTCGTTTTAAAATTCATAAATAAAAAAACAACTTTTATTATTCACTAGCCCGACGCCACTTCATTCACGTCTTTATACTACCCAAGAACCATCTTTTTTTTTGACTGGGGAAATCCTCTTAAGGATACCGCGTCCTTTTCGGGGGAGAAAGAGATATATCGATCTGCTTTGGCTTTCAATTCATTTTTAGTATTTGTCGCTTTAGTTAGGTATATTAAAGAAAATTAGTTGCAATTGAAATGATTCCTGGTATCTATTTTAATCAAATATTCGTTTATTGTGGCTTGTGACTCTAGATGTTTTTTTAGATGCACCGCTTGCGCTTTCGTAGTTTGAATATGTGTGTGATATTTTAGAAGCACGGAGGCGAGCAGTAGCGTCGCGCACCCTTTCGGGGGCCTGCTGAGAACGCACGAAGCAATCGTCCGCAGCCCAAAAACCATTTACGTCAAGGAACTTAAAAAAAATCATTTATCGAAATCAGTTTAGCTGTTATCCAGTTTTGCACTCCGCAACAACGTTATTTTGGGTTGTACATTATTGGTCGTACCGATTAAAGTTATTATTTTAATATTTAAAGAAATGCTACTTGTTTGTTGATATACTGTATACAGATATATCGAGCACATAGAAGGCGACCATAGCAGTTGGTGTAATCCAATTCGCGGACACAAATTGAGCTATAAAAGTGCTGACAAGATTCAAAAGTCAACATATTTCTTTGGTGACATAAATCGGAGTCCCCTTAGATTAGCGAGGTTAACCTTGCGGGCCCATTACTCTTCCACTCGACGATAAATAAAACAATTTTATGGGTTTTTTATTGTTATTGAATTGGTACGGTTTTGGTCGTTTATCGAGGTCGAGAATATTAAAGCTAATGTAATTATTCTAAGAAGATAATTTAAAACTTAAACTACGTTTACGTTTTGTTATAGTTAGGAAATTAAATTTTTTAGCGCCATATCTTTTGTCATAAATCCTTCCTCTTTTTGTTAGGCATTTAGGCGAAATTTGGTGAGATCATAATGTTAACCTATTAAAGTAAACTCATAAAAGTCAATAAATAAAAAAATTAAAAATCTTTTCGTGATCCGTGGTTGCTTATCAGTTATCATACGCCTCCTGGTTAGATGCCCGATGAACGCATAAAGAAAAAACTCAATTGTCAAATACAATCGCTCGGTTCAACAGTTATTCTTAATCTCGTTAAGTATGAAAACAATATGTTATATGAGGCAAAGAAACATAATATCATATGGAAGCAAATTGCTATGACCTCCCTCGTGTCCATATTTGTTAATGTACCGGACCTTAGCTAATGGATTAATATTATTTTTGCGATATCGTAACGGTTAGTTTCGGGCGAAATAACAGTCTTAATAGATGTTTTTGTTTGTATATGTTACGATGTCATAATACTGGTAGTGGCATGCAAAATATTTGATCAGTTTTATTGCTAAACGGAAAAGCGACATTCTTAAGTATTCGTAAATAGGAAGAAAATTGCTTGAAATGTTCCAAAAAAGGTTTACGTAATATGTGTAAAAAGTGTTTTAAATAATTGAATAACTAACCGTGCTTCGCGGGGTATATTTGTTTTCTTCTAATCAGCTTACTTTATGCTATAATGTTGTATATAACCTATGTAATCCCGGATAGTGTAGCTTTACAATGTCGAAAGGTTTTGTCGTTCATTTTATTTGTAATTTTGAAAGCTATCTAATTCAATAAAAAACAATGAAATCTTTCTTCTTCGTAACATTAGTACCCATTATACGAGTATATAGATAACATTTTAATTTTGGTATTAGTTTTTTATATATTCAATATTCATGGTTAAAGTAATTCTTCAAAATGATGATTATAGAGAACACTGTTATCGTCTAGAGATAAGTATAAGCAAATTATAAGTATATAATAAACGTACAGATTGAATTAATATTTTTTTCAAGCAATAAAATGTACGCTCCATTCAACAAACAAATGCTTTGTAACAACACATATTTTTGAACTAAAGTAGTTAAATGCGACCATTACTTTCAATATATCGCGTTCAGATCTTCGCGTTACCAATAAATTGAATTCCATTCAATTTGAAGGCATGACTCCGTCAGACAAATAGCCTCATTAATTCCTCGACACGCCAATGTAATATTCTTCTACCTAGAAAGCTGAAAAAATGACGCTTGCGGGAAATTTTTCTTCGTTACCTTTTTAATACGATTTTGTTGTCTTTGCGTATCTGTGCTCGGGTTAATAGCTGTATATTTTGTCGAAGTGTGTTTACAGAGTTTACAGGAAGCATAGATCGCAATTTTCAAGCACAATTTTTTTTCATACTTTTCAATCGTGCAATCAATTTCTTATATATTTAAAGTTACGTAGAATATTACAAAA
This sequence comes from Eurema hecabe, assembly GCA_026213755.1. Classification (NCBI taxonomy): domain Eukaryota; kingdom Metazoa; phylum Arthropoda; class Insecta; order Lepidoptera; family Pieridae; genus Terias; species Terias hecabe. The sequence goes on from JADANM010006225.1 coordinate 3,920,224, forward strand.
GTTTATTGTTTATATTAATAATTAAAAATATATCGATGGTTTTTGTACTCTTTTCATATAAATTGAAAAACATAACACAACTATTGAGCATTGATAATAACAGTCAACCACAAAGTTAAATTAATAGGTACATTTTAAATTAGTAATTTAAGTTAACATTTATTGAACAGCAATGTAACCAATAAGATTGTAGCTATCGTGTTAATATACTTTTGTAGTTGACTAGATATATAATAATAATAATAATATAATAATAATCATTTATTTTCTCTTAACAAAGGCAACATCAATATCACAAACACATTAACAGAAATAACAATAAAAAAAAATAAAAAAAATACCTTTGTAAGAGACTGGAGTCCGTACTAGGAACAAACCTGTGTTACGGAACTCCAGGCTCCGACCTAAGACTAAGGACATTTATTCTTTCATTAATGAATTGGCGTTGTGTATGTGGTTGTGTGTATGTGTTAGTGTTTATGAATTAGTGTCAGTTAGTGTGTGTTATTGTAGGATAATTCAGTGCAAAGATAATAATTTTTCTGTTAAGTCATAATTTTGAGTCAGGAGCCAATTTATAGTTTTATTTTTACATTTGTGCTTGTAAAAATAAAACTATAAATTGGCTATATATATCTCGTACTGACAAATTTAATGATAATAAAGTCGATTAAATCTACTAATATTACATATACCTGGCTGTTACGCCAAAACTACTGTAACTGAACCAATATAAGAGGGGGTGGGGTTCAAAGTTTGTATGAAAGTCCACGCGGATGGAGTCGCGGGCAACATCTAGTAAAAATAATATTGTGGTTAGATTTTTTTCCATTGAATCGTTCGCCTTTAACATAGTGCATTTAAATTATGGAGGATATTTTTTATCCTAGTAGCGTGTAAAAAGATAGGTACTACGATACCCAACTGATTGAAATTCTTGCCGTTTATTAAAATTCTCGGTATCCAGTTTATAGAATATAACAAGTACAAAGCGCTTCTGCAGAAATATAAGCGTTTGACGTCAGTTTTAAGCTTGCGCTGAAATAGTTTCCTTAGAAGAGGTTTTTTAGTAAATTTAGATTCAACAATATTGTATACGTACGGACTATTTGGAATCTTTCTTTTCATTAGATGTAATTTAATATTTAAAATTCTATTTTCATGCAGCTTATATACTGGAAAATTTGAACACTGAACAAAAGAAATATTGTGATGCATTGATTTTTTATTGACGTGATATTTAATTCGTGGTATAAAAAGGCATAATACACCTGTCGAATTGTTGGACCTCCTCCTTTTTTAATTTATAACTCCTATCCTTTTTTTAATTCATAAATTGATATCAGCTTATACAATTTTGATATTTTTTTAATTTGATACAATTCTCCAACAACAAAATAGGTGTAAGGTTACAGTTAGAGTAGGTACAACGTGTTACGTGAACGAAGTCGCGTCGGGCCAGTGTCATAGTACATCTATACATATAATAAAAACGTAACGAGTCGCTCTCTGTACATGGAAGATATATGAGAAAAAATATTATAGGAGACCTTTATTAACGCAATAGAACCCAAAACAATGATTTTTGGAATTTTTGCCTGTTTGTCTGTTTGTTTGTGCACGCTAATCTCAGAAACGGCTTATCCTATCTAGATGGGGCTTTCAATGATATACTGTGGTTAGCTTAACTTAACATTTAGTCTTAAATTCATGTCAATCGGTTGATAAATAAAAAAGTTATGGCAATTTAAAGAATCACGTTGAACTTGCTGAACGTTTGTTGGCGCGGGTTAGGCATTTACAAAGATGCTGCCCAGAGTCACTTTTCTACGTGGGCGAAGTCGCTGGCACAGCTAGTATTATAATAACATTAATACGAATATTTCTAATCGTACATGGAACAAAGAGAACAGCAATAACTTTATACAAAGCAAGAAATATATTTTACAACGATTTTTTTCTGACAACATTTAAACTAAAATATGCAAGAAAGCACAGTTTGGTCACTAACAAAACACTTCAGAGAGCACTTTTAACAGTGGTAAAGCAATTTTCGAAATACTGAAACGAAATAATGAGGCACAAGCTACACTTGAAGGGAATGCGGTGGAAATCTGAACGACTTACCTCTTTCTTGTTCATGTTATCCTGGTACACAAATTTAATATTTTCTTTTTAAAATATACGCTTATTTTGTTATAATAAAATTTGATGTTTTTGTTATTTTTTTGTTATTTTGTTATTAAAATAAATGTAATTATTCCATTTTGGTTTGGTATGTTTTTCATATTACAAAAACCAATTATGTTTTTATTTATAATTATTATACGTATTTTATTATTATGTTAAATAAGTGCAATTTTACAATGAAAGGCTTGCAACACATTTGCGACACCGTCAATAATTATAAATGCAGGGTGGGCATAAAATGAAAAACTATTTAAATAATACTAACTCATAACCTCGATCACTAAAGGGATTAAATGTATTATAATATTATAAATGGGAAAGTGTAAATAAATGTAAATGTCTGTATGTTTGTCTTTCTTTCACGGCAAAACGGTTGGACTGATTAAGTTGAAATTTGGTTTGTAGATAGATAATACCCTGGATAATCATATTTTATACCAGTATTTTTATTCCCGAAACGGGAACTACGCGGGTAAAACCGCGGGGAGCGGCTAGTTTATAATAATCCTTTACAATCAAATATGACTCAATACAATTTTGAACAACAGTATCACAATTTCGACTATATCACAATTTCTCAAGACAATATCGATTAATAAAGGCACAATTCATATAATTTTGCGGTACCTAACACATCTCAATTTGTCAATTGTCTCGCGTTGTCGGCTTCATTGAATACCAAATCTTGTGAATTAATTTAAACATCCAAATATATATATTTACATTTGCGTAAAGTGGATCTGCAAACTATGGGGTTCCAACCCTTCGTTGTATTTGTTGTTCGAGTTAAATTTAAAGTTAATCGGTTTTGGGAAATAAGCATACTAAGGGTTTCGGTTAATGATAAGTTAAACTGTTCATCTATCTATTTTAATAAATATTTATATTATTCTACTAACGAGGGTACCTTTTTACTATGTTTACCTAACCCGTATTTATGAGTTATATTTATTGGATATCTACATGGAAATCATCAATCAGATTTGACTGTAAATAAAAAAATAGGTCATTTTTTTCACTTTAAAGCCAAAAGCGTTATGATTTTGGCAATATATTCCAACCAACAGTCCAAATTACTTGACCGATTTTTATGAACAATCAGTCAAAGGATGAGAGTAATTTTCGAATGTCATAGGCTATAAAAAATTTGCGAGAAAATATTGAGTAAATTACTAATAGTAGTATTAGTATATAGCTTAGAATTTTACGTTGAAATAAGCTAAATAACTAGCTAATATAAAAAAGATACCATGCTAATTTATTGCAATATCCTTAGTGTGTTGTGCCTTACAGCGTGCACAAACATTCATATAAAACCATATAAATAACATTAAATTTTGCAATGAATTTCCATAAGTTAAAGTAAAGTACTAAGCTTATACGCAAACACGAGTAGACAAGTCAAATAATCAAGCGTCTGTTGCCTTGTATAGAGCAGATATGAGAAAATTTATATGTAAAATGTCGTGGATATGGTGAGTGGATGAAATGGTTTGCCGCTGTTAATATAAGCTTATTTGTGATGAGGATTTTGCTAAGCTGGCCTATAAACGGGTAGCTTGTTGAAAAATATTATGAAACTTTCAAGCAATACGAAATAATATTGCTTTTTTTATTCTATGAAGTGGTGAGACGAGCTGGACGTCCTCCTGATGGTAAGAGAAACGCCAGCCCATAACCAATGTAGTGCTACCCAGAACTTTGCTCCGGGCAGGGGTGCACTACATTGACGCTCCCCATTTTCGAGTCATAAGATGTTAAGACTTACATAAAATGGTAAATATTAAAAGGTAAAGGTACTAAATTAAGATATACCTGTATTGGAACTAAAGGGGTTAAAAACTTACCTTAAATATGTACATGAATTTTGGAGAAATAGAGAGGCGGACATAAATTTACAAACGCATTAAAGATACTATCAGATTGCTGAAATACTACAACATGGAAATCTCTATTAAGAAGAGTTATTAATTAAATTGTATGTGGTTTACAAATTCCGAATACTTAATTATCTTGCAAGATTGTCTGTGCATAAAATACACACTGCTTATATAATACAAAAATAAAAATTAAAACAATTGCTAATGAAAGAAAAATGTTCTTTGTATTTATGTAGTAAATATAACACAGAAATTCGTTCTATACTATCTGAGCATAATATATTCCTCAACATAACATATTATTGGTTCATATATAATTAATCAGTATTTTCTTTTCGTTCTATGTCATATATAATGAATTCGGTAAATTCTTCAGAGTGCAATATATTACTTTAAAATTTTTCGTTTACAAAACATCATGATATCATTATAAGCACAATACTCCTAAAATATTTTAATTGTTTAATTTAAAATGTCTCTTTCTCTTTCCCAGCTTAAAACCTCAATATTATAATCCTTCAAAAAGTATTTTGAAATACAAAATGACAAATAGATTTCAGCAGGCCCCACTAAAAGCACATCGGGTCATAAGCCGCTTACATCGAAGTAAATTGACCCAGCTCTTACGAATTCATTACATAAATATTATACTTACATTGTTTAATAAATTACAAACCCAAACCCCTTCTGATATATAACTTACATTTAAAATTACGTATGAAATTATAGAATAAAAATTCTTATTGGCATTTTCAGCGAACATTTATGACACAATGAATTTTTCTAATGAACACTTAGGTTGTAATTTAAATTTATTAAATATAAATTGGGATAATATATAAAAAAAAATTAATCTTGCTTGTCAGTAATAAATACATGTCCTATCAAACATATATACATATAAAATCAAGAGTTTATTAGTAACTCGCCCCGGCTTCGCTAGCATTTGGCGACAGCCCAAGCTGAGGTCCGCGGCCCTCCCACGGGGGAGGGAAGCCCTTAGGCGAGTCGCCCTCGCAAGGGCGAGCCCTTCGGCACGCCCAAAAAGTCCGCGCTAAACTGTAAATGCCCTTCAGGCAATACAGTGAGATTCCTCTCAAAAAAAAAAAAAAAGAAAAAAAAAAATCGCTAGCATATATTATGTATGTATTACACATATAAATCTTCATCTTAAATTAATCTATCTATTTAAAATAACAATGAGAATCCGTTACGTAGCTTTAAAGACAAAACCGACTTTGTTTTATACTATGTAGTGATAACTCTTAATGGATATTAAGTTTTGTACGAACACGAATAATTTCCATACAAACACTCGATTAATGTAATCTCTTCCCCAACGCTAAAAGAGAAATACTACAGAAATCGAGGGTTCTTTTAAAACATTCCTGTAACACGTTACAGCGAAGCAATTCCATTAACACAAGTCATTCAGGGCAAGTTTTTTCTAGTCTCAAATCCATTACAGTAATATCTTCATTTGAAAGCCCTGGTTTATTGGTTGCAGGCAAATGAAATGCACTTTTGTGGCTTACTTTGATGGTACGAGGTAATAGGCTTGTCTGAATGACGTATATTTAAACTTTTATGAGTTAAGTACGTCAAATATTAAATTTAGAGTTTATTTGAATTATAGCATTTAAAGTAAAATGAAAACTTCAACGTCAATTACGTTCGGTTTGTTTCATGTTGGTGAATTTTTTGTATTGAAAATGTAATGCTTCCCGCTTGCGAGGTTTATTTTAATAATAAATTGAAAACTTGATTGTTATTATTTATTATGTTATAAACATATTATCTTATAATTAATTTACAAAACCATATAACCAATAAATTTTAAGTAATTTTAAAAAATAAAGGCTAAAACTGAATTAAGTATATTTACAAAACTTAACGTTAAACTTTAAAAGACTTAATAATTTTTAAGTACAATTTTGCCGTGAAATTGCAAATACACATATAATATAATGTCTCGCGAAATAATACACAATTAAAAATCGTATACAATTCTGCAATTACATGTGTTATTTGAAATATAAAAGTTGAACCGCAAAACGTAACTAACATATTTGATTAAACCGTTACAGATAATACGTATATTCTCAAATAAGTAAAGACATAGTCTTGTATAGTATAACTTAGCTTACATAATATAAGCAGTGTTGCTCCGTTATGCAAAGCATAGCGCCTTAAACACTTGCAAGTAAGACAATTTATCATTTCGGGTTACTCGCAAATTAACAAGATCCGAGTATTAGCTAATCTTGCTTCCAAACTTGGAGTTAGTTTTAAACATAAACATAATTGTGTTTAAGCGTCCCATTTCGGTGTTAGTTACTGAAATTTTGCTACGGGATTTATGGGCAAAAATATTTTATATTTAGCGAAGTTCGGGACAGTTTCAAAGTCAGGGCAATTATAAGTTTTAGTATGCTGTGCCTGAGTTGTGAGAACCCAATTTGGCAACATGTTTACTTGGATGTCATAACACTGTGACCTCAAAAAACATTCGTTGTTGATATTGGATACAAAAAAGGCATAAGATAGTCCTTTTATTAGAATTGAAAGTAAGTACTGGTAAAAATCGTAACACTTCATTTTTATAAACAAGTTAGGGATAATTAAAATCAAGCAACCATATTTTTATTATACTAGTTGTGCCCCGCGTAGTTTCCGTTACCAGGGCGATACTGGTATATAAAAGCTCGATTATCCTATATGTATAACCGAGGGTATCTACTTACTACTTGAATTTCAACTAAATTGGTGCACCAGTTTTTGCGTGAAAGAAAAACAAACATACATTTTACATTTATCATACTAGTAGGATAGTAGGAGTAGGTAAATCTGTTAAAATTAGACGCTATTGAACGTTTTAAAGTAATTTTCACGACGAATGAACTATAAATTCTTATATAATTTTCCACCCCGTCTTGGCTAGTTTTATTTTGAGGTAGCGTTAACCGTACCCTTAGCCGGCTAGCAAATTAATTATTAAACCTTACCCAAAGCTAGTTAATCAGATTTTAATGGTTCTCCGCGGAATAGAAGTTGCAAAGAGCAGTTTTCCTCAAACGACTCGACTATTCCCCTGAACTTTCAACTAATCCATAGATGAAGCTTATTATCGTAGACAAATGGAATTAAGATAGTTTTAGATATGTTGAATTAATTTTAGTGATGGTAATAGTGGAAGTTGGTTGAGTCGATTGGAATATGGTCGGTGCGAGTGTTGGAAAGAGATGGAATATTTTGTTTGTTAGGTTACTTTTTACCTGAAATCATTTAATTATGTATGAATGTACAAAATTTATTGTAACATAATAAGAAGACATCAATTATAAGTTACTCAGGAATAAGCATGTACGTTAGACTCGCTGGTAAAAATGGTTTTATATTATATATTCAAGGTAAATAGTATCCTATCAGGTGATCTATCTGTGTAACTTGTAAAGTTCTTATAAGTTTCAAAAAATTATTAACATAAATAAATAATAATAAAATTTCTGCCAAATCTATAAATTCTCTATCTAGTTTGTACGTGAAGGTGTATATATATACGTATAGTATATATAATATAAAGTGTGTGTATACGTATACACACTTTATATTTGCATTGTATGTATATTATTAAGGTATTAAGGATTTATTCAGTAGTTTCGTTAAAACGCAGTACCACTTAGGTATAGATATATAAATTTGTCGTCAATTCTATTGAACATGGATTATATGTTTATCTTTGATATGTTTATTATTTAAATTAATTTACAAGGTAAGAATCGATAATTAATTCACCCTCTTCAATATATTAATTGTAATAGTATACCATTAACTGTTCGGGCTATACTAATTATAATGACATGTACCGACTAGTTCATTACGCTTATAATGAATAGTACAGATGACTACAAAAGTGTCTAAACATTACCTAAATTATATAATATAATAGTGAAGTAATAAGAAGATAAAATAATCATTTCGTTAATATATTTTAAAATACCTACACGAAACATAACCCAGTGAAATATTATTTCAGTGCTTATTTAGATGTTTTGTAATGTCTCATCTATTTTTCGTTAAATAGATAAATAGGAGCTGCCAACTTTGAAATAGGCTTTCTACTCAATTTGATAGCGAAAAAACTAAATTTAGCTAAACTATTTCAATGCTAGCGACCCGCCCGGCTTCGCTCGCACATATATTATGCGTAGACTATACATATAAACCTTGCTCTTAAATCACTGTTTATAAAAAAAAACACTTGAGAATCGGCTGCGTAGTTTTAAAGATTTAAGCATACATACTATATATGGACAGAGAAAGCGAGTATGTTTTATACTATGTAGTGATAACACGTCCGCCTCCGTAATTTTCCAGTAGGAAATATATTTATTATGTCGTCTATCACCTACCCACCTTATTCTTCTAACATTACATTACTTTCGGGATAAAAATAATTTGTTCTAGTTACACAATAATCTGTTTTTTCCCAAAACACGACACTCTAGTTGATGTCCCTTATTGATTATTCGATAATTGCTGTGTAAAGGTATTATTCCCGTTCATTCGCCGCGCAATTTGTCAAGCGCGCGAAATTTGCGACTCTACTAATTACAACTCTCATTGAAAATGTTTTATTGGGACATATTTAAAGGGGATTTAGTGTCCTGCTGGTATCTTTCATTGTAACAAACTTTGTTTTTCATTATTCTCAAAATAGATGGTATTCGTCGTTATATCGTTTTGTTGTATGAAGCGTTTAACTTGGATATTTAATATAGAATCTTTTATTATGTATATTATTTAATCATTGATATAAGAAGGGGCAAAGGAACTGGCGCGTTACGGGATATGACCGGCTATAACCACTTTTTACGAGTGTGTTCCTGACTTTTTTGAAGATACGCTCTTTTTTAAAGGTCTTTAAGTAGTGTGTGTCAGAGAAAGGTGTACTTATAAAAACGCACTGTGTTTGACTAATAGTTGTCAAGGTGGTGTGCAAGGTATTTTAAACTATTACTGGGCTAATGATTCTTAACATCTTATCACTCAAATTGGGGAGCGTCAATGTAGTGCATTGGCTATGGGCTGACGTTTCTCTTACCATCAGGAGGGCGTCCAGCTCATCTCACCACTTCATACAGTAAAAAAATAAATAAAAAATAAAACTATTGCGTGAAGTATGTTGGTGGAAATCAGAGTACACCCACGTATTATTAATTCATGTAAGATTGGTTTATTATATTAGTACATTTAACGTGCTTATTAACAAATCAATTGCTATTAAAGTTCCTATGTAACTCCCACTCACTAAATTTCCTTTATTGTCTAACTAGAGCAAACTATTTTTATCTTAAAAGTAATGTGTGTAGAGAAATATACCTATATACGACAAAAATATATTTCCTAGTGGAAAAATGTAGGGGCGGACATGTGTAACGCTACGTATAAGCTTCGTTGACGATATGTTATTGAATAACAAATTATTTACGATTTTTCACATTTGTTTATGGTCACACCCAGGTTTGGCTCGAAATATTAAATAGATTTGGTTCACTTATAGTAACAATAGCATGAAAATTTGTTTTTGAAGCGAAAAGGTACTCACTGAAACAACTATAGACCAAATTTTATATGAGAAGGGCATAGATTTATTATGAATAGACGTCATTAGCTTTTTCATGTATATGTATATATATATATTATATATATATATATATATATATATAATATATATATATAATAAAAAAATAACCAACCCCCCGGGGGTTGAGAAATATCATTCCAAGGATTTTTATCTTCAATACAATACATTTAATGTAAAGTACCCCTTTTTAATTAGACATTTTTAACGAGGCTTCTAAACTTGGAACAAGGTAGACCCTTGACGCTCTTAGGAAGCTTATTATAGAATAGTATACTTTGCCCCATAAAATGATCTAATGATCAATATATCCTTGATTTATTCTTAGCTAAACATTTACGTGTAACATCAAAATACAGCTAATAAAAAGTCCAATCAACAAACAAATATTCTCTCCATACAATTTCCAAGGCCGAACGAAATTAGCAAGCTTGTTCTAGATAATATGAGATGTCTACTGAATTATTTCAAGGGTCCAACTTAATTGGGCCAAAAAACTACACCCACTTGAACCGGTGCCAAGTCGGGCTGTCCAAACGTTTACGGTCGAATTGGGTATAAAAGCTTATCGGAATTGCTTCACTTTGATGGGCATTAATTATTTAGATTCGGTGGAGCTCGTCTATCGATAGAATTCATTTGTTTTTGCAGTTTACACAGAACTAATATCGAAAATGTATTTGAAAAAATGTATTTGAAAAAATTGTTATTTTGATCAAAATGCAAGAAACTTGGAGCTTTTAAATACATGGGTTCTATATCCACTGACTCGTTGTATAATAATCTATTTATTTTAATAATCATTTATGACCAACGAATCATACCAAGCTTGCATATCAAACAGCCTTTATCTTACCTTAGCCTTTACCTTTATCTAACAAATACGTTTCCTGATAATTATCAAGACTCGAGTTATAAATTTAGTTAAACTAAACATTAGTGCGAGAAATGAGTATTAAAATATGACATCGCTCCCGATCATACATGATATCGTAAATAGGAAATTGCTTCTCACTGGTAATGTATTTCCCGGTAAGAGCCACATTACCTTCATTATCGAATCTGAGCCCGGATATAAATATCAATGCTCCTTCGACATCTAACAACATTGATTGACATCCAACGGTTTTGGGTGGATGACAGAAATCTAATTATTCTAAACTTTATTGCACTTGATTGATACATTTATTTATCTCGTTGGAAATAAATTATCAGGATTGTTCTAGAAGCTAAAAATTGTTCCTCGTCAAGGTTTTAAGATTGTATTTTTTATTTCTTACATTTCATGGATTGTTTCGTTATTTGTACTAAGTGTAAATTATAAAGGAATTGAATTATTTTTACAAAACTTTATCAAAATGTTATATTATTATACGTATTACCAAATAACGATGATTATTCTAAAAGCTTCATATGAAAAATTATTAAAACGTATTTTTCATTTTATTGCATTTTATTGACATAGATATTATACTAGTACATTTTCCAACTGATTTTATTAAGATTATTCTTGAATATCAAAGCTATTCTCAGCCAAATTAAATTAACATCCAAATCCATTAAATTAAACTCACACAGACTAGGAATAAAACACTTAATAAATTAATATGCTACGCGTTATTCAGCCATAAAGTAACTTTACTTAGGATTAGGAGGGTCTAAACGATTCAGATCGGTGATCACCGTTTAGTGATCACTGTTTATATAGGATAGTAATACCTTTCTATTCATTGCCCTTTGGTTTGGATTACGGTTGGCGTTTTTGTTTTGATTATATAAAATACTTCAAATATTTTGTTTTAATGGTTTTGGCTATGTATTAAATTTATAAAGCTTTTATAATATAGACTTGACAATCAGGTCCTAACTCAATTTATTAGTTAGGTAATTATAAATGTGTTTTAGTTAAGATAAACAAATAAGAGAAACGTGGTGTCTGAAATATGTAAATTACATTTTATTTTATATTATTTAGAATGTAAACTTATATTACGATATATTACACATAAAAAACATTATTATCAAAACGCTAAAGCATCTATGCTTTTAAATTAAAATAAATCGAAATAGATTCTTCCTTTCGGAACTTCGTAATGAAAGAACGTAAAAATACAGTGAAATTAAAATTTTCCTCTGTTCATGAAATCCGCTGAAAATTCAGATATAAAGTTACAACTACAGCTATAACTAATTCTTTTATAAAGACCTATTAAACGTCAAAACTAAAAAGATAAGTAGCCTGCTATACTGTACTGTCATTTTGTTTAGATAATTGTTGGCATCGGAATATAAAATGATTTCAGTTGAAATATAACAATAAGCAGTGCCAAATAAATATGACGTAACTTTGTGACCAGCAAATTGGCACTTGGGCAAGTATGGTAATTTGCCCAACTTAGCTTATGTGTGGTGGAGCTGTCTGGAATATGAATTAACTGTTTCATACATAGGTTTGAACTAGGAATTTCCTATATATAATAGTGGAGAGGTGTGCACTTAATATATAAAAGCGAAGAGTTTGAACGCGCGTATCTTTGATATTAGAAATCTGATTTTTAAATTTGAAATTTCTGTATTTGAGGTATATTTTAATGTTTAGACTACTTAAAGTAACGCTTAAGTACCTATGAATGTGGTTGAGCACGTGAAATGCGGGATGCATGCGTGATGATTGTTTAAATTGCTATAGGTAGATAAAAATATGTTCCCATTTAGAAATATACAATAAATAGTAAGTAGTAATGACTTTTATTAATAAGTTAGTTAAATAAATAAATAAATATTTTCAGGACATTTATACACAGCGCCATCTAGTTCCAAGCTAAGCAGAAAGCTTGTGTTATGGCAACTAGACAACGGAATAAATTACATATACATACTTTTCTTTTGTAAATACATAAATACAATACATAGCAACACCCAGACCCCAGAAAAATAGAAATGTAAATTACAAATATATTTTTCCGGTGTGGGGATCGAACCCACGACATTTCGCGCAGAAAGCAGTTGTGCTACCACTGGGCCAAGCGGTCGTCAAGTGTAATTTCTAACCATTACTAAGTCCGGAAGGGTTTAGTAACAAATACAGGACCGCTTTATATAATATTATCCGATAGTTCAAATTTATGATTGAAATCGTTAATTTTAATCTGAGACTAATGATGAAAATAAAATATAGTGTCTTAGAACTAGAGAAGCGTCTTGTTTCTTTTAATATAAAATTCATTTCAATAATTAAAAACTACTACTACTACAATGAAAGCAAAATCGAAACTTCGTGTTTTAATTAAAAATTAATTAACTAGTACAGCATAGACAACGGAACAATACAAGCTATTGATCAAAACTGAATTTACATAATATCATATAGTCGATATCCCAGAGGTTTTGTTCACGAAGATAAAGTGGTGTAGCCGTGGGAACTCATTTAAACTATATTTGCTGTACATTCAATAAATAAGTTTTACGCTTCATACGTTGTTTTGTTTAACGGGATTTAGGTACCAGGACTTCATAAGTGTACAAGGCTAGACATGTTACCTTCATAGCTTAAGGTGGCTGAAGCAATACCGAGATGAAATATCCTTTGTGTCAATCCTGTCAGTCTTTAGGTACATTCAGAAGGTTTTACGCTTCATACATTGTTTGCTTAACGGGATTTGGGTACCAGGACTTCACAAATTCATAAATACATACTTACATACTGTATAGATTGATTTTAAGTGTCTAATTATATTATAGATTTCAAGTTTCTAAGTTGACTAAAAAGGCATAAGAATATTTTCAATGATTGCAAAATCTAAAATTGAAATACGATGTTACATGTTTTTATAGCAAAAGGCTTCCGTTCTAATAATATAATTTCCCAGCCTTTGACTTTATTTAATTAGAATTTATTGAAAAGGTTAAGTATGTGTAAAGGTAACGTCAACAGATTTTCATATATCAAAATTTTAATCTCGTATAATAGCTCTTTTTCGACATTTCTTCAAGTTAATGGATAAACTAAACTTTCTACGGTGTAATTTTATATTTTAAATGCGAAAGTTTGTAAGGTATGACTGGATAGATGTTTGATGTTCCTTTACGCGAAAAATGCTCAATAGATTTGTATAACGCTTCGCATATAAGTAGATTTTTATAATGGGGAAATCCTCATATATATATATTTCCTCATAGATACCCATTGACCTCGGGGAAAGGACCACGGGCTATGTCGGACTTCTACCGACTAAAACCCCACTGTTTATCGTTCTGCCGCAGCGGGTGGGGATCCCGGGTACCTTCGCAGACTCTTCTGCGAAAAGTAGATTATATATACCCTGGATTGACACATCGGCTAATTTATTCCCGATATTGTAATAATTCTGCAATTAATATCTATTGACGTATCTTATTATAATGCATATTATGTCTTTACTAAATAGGTATAGTTGTAATAATTTTAACACTTCTACAATTGACAAATTATTGAAAAATATAGTGTCTGTGGCAAATGTCATGATTTGAATGTTTTGTCTCGCTCACACACTTGTCAAAGCGGTGTTCTGAAGAAAAAGCAGGAGCGTCACTCTTAAAAAGAAAATGATTGTATTGTATATGATAAATTTGTTAAATAAATATTGAATATAATATATTTATGTAATATTAACACGGGAACAGTAATTACGCGGGTAAAACCGCGAATCGTGGCTAGTGATTTTATATTCCAGTAAAATGTCCAAAGAAGTCTATACAAATGCCCTAATTTATATAACGTTCTAGAAAAATGATGTACCGTAATCTGTATACTGAGACGGGGAATACAAATAATGGAATTTTCTAGAAACCCGACAGAAGCTTAGCTTGTTTTATGGCTACCTGTAATCCAGGATAAAGATTCTTACACCCATTTCGCACTTTGGCCGTTTTTATAACTGTTTACGATGAATAAACATAAAATATTCGAACGATCCGGAATTTGCGCGCATTTTTATATTATTGCGTCGCTTTTTGTCGGATTTTTCTCGGAATGTTTTTTGTTTTCCGTATCAGATGGTGTTAATGTAAACGGTTTGTGATGGTCGAATTAAATGTAAATTTGTTTCTTTGTTTTAACAGTGAGTATTATGTAGAAATCTGTTAATATATTACTTATTATTAATAAATTATATTTACGGCATATAAAGTACGCTTTTAAGGAAAAGAGCTTTTGATGACAAATGTATAATTATTTTACTGGACTTCAGCTTCTTGCAATAATAAAATGGTATTTCAAAACAATTGTGAACAAAATTTTATATTTTTACTATCATTATTAATTTTTTATATTTACATAGATAACATATTTTTAAAATTGGTTTTTCTAGAGGAGGTCCATATTTACCTTTTCCGCGGTTATATTCCTTTCCATTATGCTATATTATATTATTACTAGCGACCCACCCCTGCTTCGCACGGGTGGAACTACAGAATGTCGTCATACACAACGTTCACAGCTTTTTTGTCAACCTGACACGCGGCCAGCCGGTACGGCCTATTACAAGTACGTCCCTGCATTTTAAATTTGTAATATTATATTTTTGTATTTGATCTATAATAAATGCACAATTTATTTAAGGTACTGAATTGGATAAGGATTAATGCTGCGTAGTTTAAAATTACTTCGTAAATAACTTGTTTTAAGGTAAATAATTAAAAATGGTTATGAGTTTTTTGTAGAACTTTTTAAGGTGGACAATACTGTATATTGTGGTCTATCTTGTAGGGTTTAGCTGTGTGTTTGCAATATAAGCGCAAAAAACGATCTTATTTACGACATCATATTAGAAACCTCTAAATTTAATAGTCTTTCTCTACTATATTATGCATGTATTATACATATAAACCTTCCTTGAGAATCATTCCATCTATTAAAAAAAAAACCGCATCAAAATCCGTTGCGTAGTTTTAAAGATCTAGCATACATAGGGACAGGCAGACAGCGATAGCGACTTTGTTTTATACTATGTATATATATATAATGATATTTCATACAACATAAACACGTTGACGTCACATAAGCCATGGGGCGTCCCTTAAATAAAGGTTATGAAATTTTATGATACAAAACTACTTACTAACGCTAATTGACTTGCTATTGTAATAAAGTAAGCGAAGTATGGAGTTAACTAGCATATTGTAGATAGTTAGTTGGTTGTTAGAATTGGTTTTTATCGTACTATACTTATATAGTAATTTTCGATTAATTAACGTTAAAAATGATTCCTAAATGTTATTAGGTTATTTAATATTCTTATTTTTTAGTACAAAGGCTTCCTAGAATTCGTTACATTTTGATGCAATTCAAAAAAACAAATTCAGAACTCACGATCAGAAGTTAGCATTCAATAATTCTCATACGTAATGAGTACAGGTACATTTGTATAAGACTTCAAGTTAAGGAAATCTTCACAAAACACGTCGCAAACGATACTTGTAACTTAATTTAGTAAATTGACACATTCAGTAGGATTCCCTGCGAGTGATAGATGCCATTTTGTAGGGAAAAGAGCCTCTGAACATTTGCCTACGAAATACTCAGTTTGTAAGTCACAAACGGAAGCGATCTAAATTGTAGACTAAGAATATAAATTGTATTGGTTTAAATATTTATTGATTTTGTATGCATTTTTATTTTATAGGCAGTGTCTGCTTATTTTTCCTTTATTTTTATAATCAATTAATACATAGATATTACTCTGCTAATTTAAATAAATGTGTTTTTTATATCTCTTTTATTTACAAATCCGCATATACATAAAAAATAACCGTTGCATAGTTTTCAATATCTACGTTGTCTAGCTTTATCATAGGGACATAGGGACATAACATAGGGACAGACAACCATACAAAGCAACTTTATTTTATTCTACGTATTAAGTGATTAATCAAAAGCTTTATACTTAGACCACGGCAGTTGAGCGTTTACATAATTCCACGTATAGCTCAGATGTTGAGTCATCGTTTGCTATCCATTCCGAATCAGGATGGTAGCTATTTGCTTCTTTTTATTGCACCACTTTATACTAATGAACTCGAAATATACACGTGATGTCATTTTTACGTTTACATAAACATCTACTTGCGACAGGAGAGAAATGATTTTTTTTTTAAAGATAAACAAAAAAGAGTAGTATTTAAAGAATCGGATTACGTACGTAGGAAGGCCATTTTTCCGTTCTTTCCAGCCCATGTGTTATAAATTTTTTCCTGTTCACCATTTTGAAGATGGCCATTACCAAGACATGTAGCTCAGTGCTTGTCTGCGATGGATACAATCAGGAAGTCTTTAAGAATCAGATGAGAAGATTTCCTCTTCCAGCTTGCCCCAACGTAGAGTAGGGTATTTTTGTTGTGATAAAAAAAGCCAAGGCATCTCACCATTAAAATAATCTCATACTTCGTTGTATGCTATAACATAAAAAACATCTTACACAACATCACGATCTTTCCTCGAGTTAAAATGTCTATCCACATAAATTTACGTGTAAAAATTGCATCAATGTTCGTACGGTATATATTATAATCCGGGTATTATAAAGAGTATACCTTGTACCTTAATGCAAGTTGCTTTTAACCTACTTCGTGCGAGAGCCGTAACGCGCTTAAAGTGAGCGATCATTACACCATACTGTAACGAACAATGGCGATTCGTATCGCACAACGGACCTAATAGTGCTTTTGTTGCTTGCTAGTTGCTCCTGAAACGTCACTGATGCACGCTGTTATTGAAATATCTATATTACAATTGCTTATTTATAATGCCATATAATTAAGTGACGTAATCGTTCAAAACATATTTATGAGCCTAGACAAATGTTTATCAAGTCGACACTTCGAATCTGAATGAACAGTCAATTCATCGAACATTCTCGATTGTTTATTTAATTAGATAATATTATGCTTGTACCAACATGTAATATGTTTTTTTATATTTTTATCTCTCTCTCTCTCATATAACACTTACAGCAAACAAATCGGCTAATGAACTTATATTTCTAAATTCAAAATCATAAAATAGAGTTAGCATAAAACTATATCAAACGTAACCAAACTTTATTTATGTAACTCGCA
Organism: Eurema hecabe; assembly: GCA_026213755.1. NCBI lineage: Eukaryota > Metazoa > Arthropoda > Insecta > Lepidoptera > Pieridae > Terias > Terias hecabe. The sequence goes on from JADANM010006225.1 coordinate 3,938,032, forward strand.
GTAAAGCCTACAAAATGTAAAAGTATTCGCAGCGAAGCATTTCAGCCGAATTCGCTACGGTCGAGCGTACGGCCGCTCGCTACATGCAGAATGTCATACGTTAGAGGTAACTTTGCATATTCATTCAGCTGTTCGAACGAGGAAATTTGCTTAAATTCGCTTATGTGGACAACTGTGCTGTGCCTTTAGCTTCGAAAGGAGATTTATGCCCGCATCTACGTGCTACGAATTTGAGTGCAATCTGATGCATGCGGGGACTGGTGCCTTACAAGCTGCGCAATTAATTGCAAAGTTAACGTAAATGTTGACCATTTCTAATTGCCAATTTGCCATTTCGTGAAATGCTCGTGCTTTAATGAATGATTGAAACTTAACTGAGACTTGGATGTGTCTTCTTGATTTAATTCATGTAAATACAGTCTCACTAATAAATAATGTGATATTTTGTTTTTAAAAGAACGTAATTTTTTTTGGTAAAAGAACGTCTATATTGGTCTAAAATATCTAGGGACTTCTTTCGTCACAAACTCATAAATAAAACGTCTCTATTACTCGTAGAATCGCAACGTTGCCTGTTTTGAGAACTTTCCACAACATTTTAGAGTATTAAACATTGGAGGATATGAGGCAAACAAGTCTGAAGTGAAGGTCATTTTTAATACGTAATATTAACGCATCTACTACAAAAAATAAAAATAGTTTTATATGATTTGAATGTCAATTTCGTAAGATTTGTTCCCACGTTCTTGAATGAAGAAAAGTATACTGCTTGGTAAAATTAAGTTCAGAGTAACAAAGCCGTCAATATCCATATTGCAATATAGCGCTATAGAATACATACACTAGTACAATTCTTAAGAAATATCAAGGAACTAAATCAAAGGTTTAAACTTCGCCTCCGTAATGCCTTCGGGCTTGGAACTCTTTCTCGGCTGGCATTAACTTGTATTTATTGCGTCCGATAGTTCACAACTCGCTTGTTTGTTAACACTTATGTGTTATCTT
>JADANM010006225.1:3942839-3979169 GCA_026213755.1 Eurema hecabe
TGACGCGACCTATAAATATACTTAATTAGCTGACTACACATTTCATAACATAGTTTATAACAAAGACGCTTTCCTCTGTGAGTCCCTAAGTATGGTTACATCTTCACAACTACGCAACCAATTTCCATGCTGTGTTTTTTCTTTATCCGATAGAGTTATTCAAGAGGGAGGTTTATATGTAACACTAAATAAATAAATAAATATTTCAGGACATTTATACACAGCACCATCTAGTCCCAAGCTAAGCAGAACTCGTGTTATGGCAACTAGATTACGGAATAAATTACATATACATACTTTTTCTTTTGTAAATAACACCCAGACCCCATAAAAATACAAATATATTTTTCAGGTGTGGGGATCGAGCCCATGACCCTTCGCGGAGAAAGCAATTGTGCTACCACTGTGCCAAGCGGTCGTAAACACTTGCATAAATGCTAAACAAACCATGAATTGATCTTATATAAATAACCCTAGTTACAGCTATAAAACAAAAAATTATACCACAGTACTTGATTTCTTTCTTGTAATTAAAAATGTTCACAAAAGGTTTATAACAGAGTCGCCAGTTATATAAATCAGTTCAGAAAAATGTGAACAGAATATTCCAACGTGAAGCCTGAAGCATTTTCATGCCAATAAAGTATTAAAATTTTCTCGGTAAAATACGGAGAAAGTCTTAAGACTTATTTAGCGATTTATTTTAATTGAAAAAGTCGCTTCAATTAAGTTCTTTCCGTTCCACCCGTTTTTATAATGTAAGTAATAAGACTCACAGTTTTATAGACGGGTTTTAAATATTCGATAAAATTGTTCAATGTAAAAATGTTAATAGCTCGCGGCGTTAACAGCTTTTTATATCTCGCATAATAGCTTATAAGATGTGCCAATCGGTGGAATTATTTTAAAAAGGATGATGGAACTTGAAAGGCAAAAAACTTGTGTTTTCTTTAATATCAATGAGTTGAAAGTTAAACAATTGGTTTGTTTTGTGTATCTGTTACGTAAAATGTTTTAGTATTAATATTGTTGCACTAAGGAAACGAAACCTACAACCTTCACCCATTAAAGATTGTAGATTAAAAATACAAGATTAAAAAAATGATAATGCAGAATTGATATGATGAAAATGTTTGGAGTATGAGAATTAGAAACGATGCCACTAATTGACGCTAAATTCAGCGTTACAGTAACCCAGTAAGGCTAGATATTATATTTTGTCAACTCATATTCCATATGACGATTCATTAGTGAAAAAGTAATATATCAAATACATACGAAAGTCGAAACATATTTTGGAATGAAATAAGAACGAGCTTCATTTTCGAAATAAATTCTGCAGCGAACAAGCGTTGGATGTCGGTCAAATAAATGATATTCATTATATTTGGGTTAATTGGTTAATAAACTGGTTGTTCATAATAATCAGTGTCTCACGGACAGACGTTTTGACCTATTAAAATATGGAAGCTGGTAGACAGATACCTATATTTATTTAATCTATACATATAATAAAAACGTAACGATTCGCTATCTGTACATGCAAGATTTATGAGGAAAAATATTATGGGAGACCCTTAATAACGCAATAGAACCCAAAACAATTATTTTTTGAATTTTTTGTCTGTTTGTTTGTGCACGCTAATCTCAGAAACGGCTTATCCTATCTAGATGGGGTTTTCAATGACATATTGTGGTAAGCTTCACTTAACATTTGGTATTTAATTCATGTCAATCGATTGATAAATAAAAAAGTTATGGCAATTTAAAGAATCACGTTGAACTTGCTGAACGTTTGTTGGCGGGTGTTAGGCATTTTCAAAAATGCTGCCCAACGTCACTTTTCTACGCGGGCGAAGTCGCGGGCACAGCTAGTTAAGGATTATGTTACAAGAGCGAACTGGTTTCTTCTAGGCGAGTCTAGTTTCTTCTCGCTACATTTTCGACCACAGCGTCGCTTACCATCAGGCGACCTGTGCCACCTGTGACCAAGGGCTTGCCTATAGCAGATATAAAATAAAAAATAATAATATGGCGGCTTCTTTCTATGGTCCAGGAAGGCGGACCTATCTGACAGAGTGGTCAAATATTAGAGGCTGTCAATCGTGACAAAAATTCAGAACAAGCCGTACACTGCGTCGGCATGTTACAGTCAACTTAATTTATATAGTTACTCGTATTGTGATCGCCTGAAAGAAATGCTTTATAGCCATAAGGCAGCTATTTAAACTTAGCGTCTTTCATAAGGTTATTACTGCATTTTTATTTTTTGCATGTACTTAACTAGTACAAAACAAAGTCGCTTCCCGGTGTCTTATTATTTAAATCTACACAATGGATTTTAATGTAGATTTATAGATAAAGTGATTGAGTATCAAATGCGCTCGAAACCATGGGAGAAGGCAAGTTTATGATATATATTGAGAATGTGAAATTCACTATTGGACAGATAAAATTTTCAAATGTCACAAAGACGAAAACCTACCTTTAAACATTAGTCTAAACTTTGAAAATATGAAATATATAAATTCCAAAAGTATAAATGCAATAAAAGTGAAAAATAAATGGGATGTGTGCCAGAACTATGAACTATAGCTTTTAAGAAGTCGGTGCCAAACTATTATCGGCACTATTAGATAAAACTTGTGACCTCCTTTGTTGGAGTCGGTTAAAGATATTGTTATGTAATATACTACCGACAGACTCCACTGGAAATATATTCCTGTACATACATATTTTGCGTTGAAGAAGTCACAATAATTATACTACAGTTAGTATAATTATTATCCTACGAAAAACATTAAATTTGACCCGTTGTAATTCTTACACTAGTGGTTCAAATTGAATGAAATATACCTTGTATTTACAATGCTTGTATGGTTACTGATTCAGTCTTGAAGAAAATGGCCTGAATTGCTTCGAGAAAAGGATGGTACGGCCGTGCTGCTTTTTGCTCGACTTGGCGGAGGCACATAATGGTTTGAATCTTTTACTTTGAAACTTAGTTCAATAACAAACAATTTCACAATCAAAACTATATTTTTCAATATCGGCATTCCTTTATAAATCACCTCTTTTGAAACTATACAAAACCGAAAAAAATAGACGAGTTCACTTGAAAAATCTCACTTTAACGTAATAAAGTCGATTCGAAAACTTCACAATTTTTCACTTATATTTTCATAACTATCTTTTTAACGCGAACTTTCAGCACTATCATGCAAATTGTATTCAGAAATTTTACTTTAAAATCTTTTTAACTCACTCCCTGAAATTTTAACGGAGACTTGTCTGTTTTGATTCATCTTTTAACAGTTTTATTAAATGATTTCGCTATTTGGTCTTATGAAATTCGTTGACTGACTGAAAGTCAATGGAGGATGAGGCTTTGAGTTTTTAGCGTCCCTGTGACGACACTAGCTTAAAAGGTTTGCTTAAATCGAGATGAAAATGATTCTTATAGCTATATTATTTATAAATGTCCTAAGCAAAAATATATGTGTGTGTCGGAACGCATTAAATATTACAGTTATTATAATAAATGATTTCGTAATATTTCATCTAAAACCAATAAAGATCTCTAAGTCGTTTTTTCTTCATTCAAAGTTCTTTGTAAGGGATCCTCTTTCCGTCATGACTTTTTTAGATTTTTCGAACCTGTCCATTAGCTTCTAGGACCTTCTATTAAAAATCAAGTAACCGTGAAAACGTGAATTAAACTTGAGAAAAAACATTTCAATTTTACGCGTAGAGTAGGGACTCTAACAATGTTATATCTTTCCTTATATAACTTTAGTTTAAGGATTAAGGATCAATGTAAAAAGGACGGGTAAAACGAAGCTATAATTAACCAAAGAAGGAGGCTTTGCCTCAAGCGGGTGAAACTTTAAAGCAGAGCCTATATACGTGCGAAAATTGAAATTTAACCACAACGTACCTACTTTAAATCACCCCTGTATTGTCATACACAACGACACATAATTCAGGAAATGGCAACATTTGAGTAAAGGAGTCTTACTGGAATAAATGGGTCTAAACCACTAATGTAGAGCCGCGGTTTTGATCCAATTTGGCATTTGTCACGTCTCTTGTGAAACTGTTTACTGTGTAATGAACGAAAAGTACACTTGTACTTTTCGGTGTACCTATTGATGTAATTATAGATACACTGAAATACACTAAAAATACATACAATATTTAAGAAATGTTAACAATTATGTTACGAAAGCGATCGCATGTTTGTATATTTTTTTTTTGCAATTAGTTATATACATAAAGAAGTATCTATTTAGCTAGTGGTGTTTGGTTTTTTAACTATAAAATGCAGTTCAAAAAAAAGTTACAACACAAAGTACGAATAATTTACAAATACACAGTTTAATTAGTTGTTTTATTACTACAATAATAAGTGGTCATTAATTTGATACCTAAATAAATATACTTCGGTATTTACAATCTGATGGTAACAAATGTATCATTACATATTATATAACAAAGTCGCTATCTTCCGAATGTCTAGTGTCCATATGTATTAAAAAAACAGCGCAACTTATCAGAGCAGAGCAAGGGTTTTGTGTATAATACATGCATACTTTCAGGTATAACCGCGGGCCACGATTAGCTTAATATAAAAAGAAATACAAACCCCAGTCTTTAAAGTCGACAAAGAAACTTCCTGCTTATATTTATCTTAACAGTAATAAGTCGGATCATGCAAATGTATCTTGATATCTTTGACATAATTCACAAACTTTTAACACAAAGAACGAAAACAGAAATGGAATTTGACCGAAATTTCGTTTGAAGTAAGTAAATAATATAATTCACGGTCTCGCGGTCGAATCGTAAATTTTATATTCCATTCGTTTTAGAAATAAAATTCCAAGTTCCTTACAACATTCATCAAGCCGTCAGAAGCAAGGCTTTTGAATAATAAAAATCTTCGCGGACGTGGAAAGTCCTGAACCACTTTTATGCTCGTACTGCTTTCTGTCTTATTTACGTTCTGATATTGAGGTACTAATACTTAACAGTGCGTTAGTATGGATGAGAATGAAAGACATTAAATGTTTTGTTTCATTTAAGCTAAGCAAGCTCTTCTTTCTCTTTCTCTCTTATAGAATACGTATATACGTACTCTTTCTTTACGTTTATAAACTCACTCTCGTGTTGATAATCATTTCTCTTGAATTATCTACAATTCCTAGTAAAGGAGGGGCAAATTTTTCAAGATGGTATTAAAAATCATAAAAAAATTACTGCTTTCTTAAGTTTCAGCATATTTTGTAAGAAAAAATACTGCAGCTAGTCGAAATAAAGGACGATAACGAAACATTTCTCTCCGAAAATGCTAACAACACAAAAGATTAAATTAAAAGAGTAAATTCAAACAAAGTAAACGTACCTAATACAATGACATAGTATATCGGTAAAGCATTAAATATAATACCGCAAATAATATGCACACGTGAACACGTCTCGAATAAATTGTAACTTTAGAGACATTATCGAGAACTTAAGTGATTAACTATTGTTACAAGTTTGCGAGCACAATACACCGAAGTTTTACGATCCGCATATTTCAAGACCCTAATGTGATATCCTTGAAATACTTCACGTTTTTTGCTCGCTCATGTTTGAAATTTATTTACAGGTCTTACTTTGCGGTTTCGCTTGCTTTTTTGTGATATTAAGCATGATATAAGTATATTCATTTGATTACGCTAACAATATGCTATTCTTTTAATATAATAAAAACGTAGCTTTGAGAGAAAGTACTTAGGTTTGCTATGTTTGTTTTTCTTTAACGCAAAAATATATTAAATAGATTCGGTATATTCGGTATAGAAATTTGGTACACGAGGCGCAGTTGGCAAGATTTTTTTTTATAAAATAGGGAAGATGTTTGTCTTTAATTAAAAAACAAAGTTGTTTGGTGAAATTTTCGCTTCTAGTATGTAGTCTGAGGTGTAAGTTGGTAGGTTACCTTTACAGAAAAATTGTGAGCTAAACGTATACTTATCGAATTTAAATAATTATATGGATTTGTAACTGTAACATCCCAATAAGTGCAGCAAAGGCCAACGTTATTTTCTAAAATACCGATTCACTTTTTATACTAATTATATTATTTGCAACGTATTAAACTATCTTAATGCAATCTAAATTTAAATAAATCTCCGGGAACATATCGATTTCTATTGATAATTTACCGCCGCATAAATTATTTAAATTTCAAAATCATGTGTAATATAAAATAAGGTAAGATAAGGTTACAAAGGTATGACATGTATGAGATATCTTATGTAAAGTGCTAATAATTCCTTAAAAAACGAAATTGATATAACGAGACAAATAATAATTATAGCTTCAGGGAGATGCAATACGAAGATCAAAGAGCTCGCGAAATTCCACCTGTTATTTACTTTCTATTGTGCGAATTTGAAACAAAGACAGGTAATATTTTGTTCCCGTAGCTATTTTCGGTCGTGACGCTAATAGCGGAGTTTAATTCACTTTTCGCGTAAGACTTGGGAAAATAGGATGTTTGACATTTTATATTAATTTAGCACTTCGGGACGAACTAACATTGTTTTATATGTGATATTATTTTTTATCATACGCCCACATCAGTTTAATGATTTTACGTGAATATCTTACTAAGTAAAACTACTAAAATCATTAGTTCTTATCTCTTCTAAGTCATAAAATAATAACTAATCTGTATAATAATCACATTCATCATCACAAAGCATCCTAGAATGAAAGTCTAGCTTTAAATGCGACGTAATTAATGCGTAACAAGGATTTATTGTGACGTCCACCGTGTTTCTTATAGTATAAAAATTACCCTTAATAACAGAATACCGCAGTGTGTGATAATAAATTGTAGTAACGCGACAGCCGTTTCCTGCGGAGTATAATTAACGTTTCACAAAAATATTGTCGCAAACTTCAAGAGAAACATGGACTTCCCGTACTGTTTTTGTTGCGTAGTAAAAATACTATGGAGTATGGCGTATAGAAATACGCCAAATTTATAGAAATAAATGTACGTGGGTTGTTCGTGGTTTAATTTAAGATAGAGTTGGTTTAATTTAAGATGCCATAAGTTAGAACTGATACCTACCGCTCACACTTAAAATTGGTGTCTGTTTATAATATTTCGTCAGATAGTTAATTATTTATTTTAGTGGTAGCAATGCCATTGCGTTTCGTTTGATATGTAAGAGTACAGGAAACCATATTTTAACTCCTTTATGCAACTTCTGGGGATCTGTATAGTAGATGATTTCATTGTCTACCTTTTTAGGGCTGACAACACATTCGCGGCGGATTTAACTTTATTAGTGAGGCGTTTATCTTTGTGTATGAGCAGAGGTGTTTGCTTCAGCTCTTACCTCAAACGATCCTCATTTGCGATAAAATAAGAGGTATTTAAATGCAGGATATAATAAAGATATTTATTTTAACCAACTATTTTACGTCACGTATACGTCATAACATATGGATCAGCATCGGTTGTTCGTGATATGAAGTTTATCTAGACGTACTAGTCGAATATAGCATTACGATTATGATAGACAGTCGTAAGGAATTCTTAGGTTATTTAGCATAGTCAAATAGCGCTTTAGTATCTTGTTACGGGTAAGAAGAAAAGCTATAAAGAAATATATAGCTATACATTCCGAGAAATAATATTGTAGTCTTATTAAAAAGCGTTCCGTTCTATTAATTATTATAAAACGTTTACTTGATATGAAGGTGTACCTATAAGTTCATTAACTTCAAACTTGAAGGAGTTTCATTTAACAACTAATAAGCCATTTAAAAATATCGGCGGAAAATGATTTTTCTCATTCTTTATTTAAAGTGTTCCTTTATAAAAACACGTAGACTGCATAAAAAATTCATTTAATCTAACAAGTTCCCTGCAATATTCAGTGAATACAATCATTCGTCTCTTTCATTAAACTGGGAATAAAAGCACAATGATACTAAAAGGGAAATAGAAAAATGCTTTAACTTCGTTAGCCGGCTAAAAACAGTTTTTCTCGCCACTTTATCGGCTTGTCTATTTTAGATATTTTGTGCAACATTTTCAGCTAAACTTTTGACGGTGAATAAATATAAATGTTTCTCGTTTAATTTTTTATCGATGTTTTTTGGTATCGGAGTTCATAAACTATTTCCCGCGATGAAATAGATATTTTAAAAAATACTGTGACGAGCTAAATTTATATAGCCAGCTTATTTTGTTAGTGACACGTTTGAAATCACATTTTAGACATATTTTAAATACTTGCTAATAAAATGAATGTTTTGAAAAACAATACATAAATTAATTTTCTTTTTTTATTATATATGTATTTATTATGTTTGAATATGGTAGCATTGTTTATAAAATAATATTTACATTATCCTCTAGTCGATTTGCCTAGGAAATATCTTAAAATATTGTTATTTCTTAACCAAAATTTCAGCCTATATTCGTCTAACACTGGACACTTCCAGTGTCAACCAAAGCTCTAAGAAATCGCTAAACGAGTAGGGCTGGTTCATAATAAATTAATGATTGTATACGCCGACATAATGACTAAGCTTTCCCTAAGAAGAAGCTCTGAAATAGGAATGTTATTCTAAAATAACAGTGCTATTTTTAAAATAATAATCTCCCAACTATTCACAAAGACTCGAAGGTTCATCGAAAATATTTTGTTCGCAACATCGTAGCGTAATAAATCTCCAATAATAAAGCAGATAATGTTCCCGCGAATTATAAATGGCTAACGAAAGTGTGTTAGCGAAATTCAAAGAAGTATTAAAAACTGATCCGGCCTCAAAAGTTGCGGCTGACGAACATTAATCATCTTGCAAACTGTCATGATCTCCATAAAACAAATTGCTGTTCACTTGACGTGTATAGCGCTTTAAAGCGTTATATTCCTTTTGTAGATGGCTTTTGTAGGGAAATTAGATATTGTGACTTAGTGACGCTTGAATACGTTTACTGAGTTTTTTTATTAAATATATGTTTTAGTATTTATCAAATACTGGGTGTGTGTGATTAGGACGTACTTGTTATGGCTTATGTTGAGTTTGGAAAAAGACATTTATTAAAAATAATATCTTGGCCTTATTAATTTTTTTAATTTCGTATTTGGTCTTTGAGAACTTACAAAAAGAATAACTCATATGCTATGGCCTAGTATGAGCATGTGAATTATTGTACAAGATTCCAAAACAATGTTGTTATACAGTTACTGTGGAGTAAAATACTAACACCCCTTACTTAGAATTATATAACTATATGGTGATAAGCAACTGAGCAGAATGTCGCCGGATGGTGAGCGAATAACCAACGTTCATGAACAGTCAGTCACAGCGCTCGACCCTTAAAATAACGAAAAAGGAAAGATATTGGGACTAAAAGGAAAAGGATAAGGTATGCTTTGTTGTATGATTTATTAAGGATCGTAAGAATCTTATATGTAAGGTTCTAACAATCCTTTGAAATTGCGTTGATTGATACTAATATCTTCTACTACTCTATACAAGTATAACATCGAAAAGCATCACAATCAAACTTCACGTGCCACTTGACAATCAACAATCAACAATCAACAACCAAACCTACAGATACACTGTAAATGCATGTTGAAAATCAATTTCCAAATATCAGTTGGAACTCGTTGGACGTTCAATCTAACTGCGGGACACTGGCGAAATATGTTGTCGCGAAATATCAATAACTCGTGTTTTTAATATTGGGTGACATGGATGTTCTAGTCGTTTAAATAATGAATTTCTAGATTTTATAGGTAGCATTTAAGCCTAATAGGGTGTTTATTGGACTGGTAATACCTTTAAGAGAAATAAAGGTATCTCTTTGTGATATTTATACCGTCTATATAACGTAAAAAATTGTGATAAATAGTTATTTGGTAATCTCAATAGTTTCCATATAATGTAGTTATCAAGTATCAAAACGTTTACCTATATGTGATTTTTTTCCTTTATTTTATTGATCTTACACGAATTAGGTGTGACATATTTGACCTTCAATAATCCATACTAATATTATAAATGCGAAAGCAACTCTGTCTGTTTTTCCATCACGCTAAAACTTCTGAACCGATTAAATCGAAATTTTGTACAAAGATATAGCCTGGGGAAGGACAAAGTCTACTTTTTAACTGAAAAAAGGGTTATAAGGGGGGAAGGGGGGCTTGAAACTTTTTATAATTTTACTCTTTCACGACCAAACCTCTGAACCGATTGTAATGAAATTTGTTTCCCGGAGTCGCGAGCAACAGCTAGTTAATAATAAATCACGATAGGTTCAGGCTGTTTTGCTGGTGCGGGTTTTATCGGTATGGTACTTTAAAGGCGAGTACGACTTAGCCGCCTCCTTCTCCCCCGAGGAGAGGCGCGAAGGTTCAAGCAACCGCTCACATCTGAATAAAAGCATAAAAACCCCCCTTCCCTTTTTCTTGTTTTATACCTACTCTTTTATCCCTAATCCTTTTTTCTTCCCCTTTTTTGAAAGCCATCAACGCATCCGTGAGAAACTTAGCGTTAAGAATAATATCATTTAACAAACTTAATGTTATTTTTCCTGTACGTTATCAGTTTCCGAACCAATGAATATCGCTCGAGGTAATTCTGTTCACTTTAATTTATATTGTTCACATGAAACGCTTAATTATTTACTCAGTTCCGACTTGTATTTGATTTGGACAATATTATTTATAAAAGAGAAATAAAACATATGATTATATTTATAGATATTTAAAAAGGTAGTTAAAAATTGGATGAGAGTTTATTAATTACATTTTAGAGGTCTCTGCAATAATAGTTTTTTGTAAATTTAGATTTCTTTCAAGATCATTAAAAGTACTTGTAAAATCGAAGTGTTAAACCCTTTAATTTTCAATATTCTTATGTGTAAGTCCTAAATATCGAATAAGATTTACACAAATAAAGTACTTGTAATATCGAGTTGTTAAAATAAAATTTATTATGTTCAAGATGCAGAAATCTTGAGTTTCTCTATAAAGATAGGAATGTGAATGACCTTTAAAAATTTCAAAAAAAATAATACTTTAAATTGTTGACTATTTGTTACGAATTATGCAGAGTTTAGACTTTAAGGAGATTGTAAGGGGTACTACACACATTCAGTAATTGTAGCCACAAAACAAAAATCTTTAGTCTTCCTAAATAAACTGTAAGTAGGTTAACACTATCGTATTTATATGACACATATAAACAGAAGGAAACAAGGAACTTTAGGCAGTTAGCGATTGTATCAGTAAAAGTTGCAGCTAAGCGTTCGTGATACGGAAAGTTGGCAAACGATACAACACGATAATCACCACATAGTAGGGACTTGTTATATTCTCTATAACCAAAAATAACATAAAATCTTACTTATTTTATAAATGTGAAAATTCGTGAGAATGTATGTATGGTTGTATGTTTGTTATTATTTCACACAAAAAATGCTGCTGGACTGATTTAGTTTAGATTAGGTATTTAGATAGGTGATACCATAAATTACCACATGGAATACTTTATATCCTAGAATATACACCCGGGATCGGGAACAACGCGGGAAAAACCGCGGGGAACGACTAGTATTATATAAATAATTGTAGTAACAAGAGAGTAAAATAATTATTAAACAGGCCATTTTTTGTATGCAGATGACAATTTCAAGCAATAAACTATATTATTGATAACGTGTCTTTTACTAAATAGCATTTGCACTTAATCAATCAATAGGTCTTATTAGAAACAGTATTTACAAAATTTTACATTATTTTCCATTGCATTCAAAATAACTTTAAATTTTCTATTTTAGTCTATGTTATAAATTGTGTTCAAAATTAGTTCCTTAACTAAAAAAACATTTTGCTCATATAAAAAGAAAACATTAGCCAATAACCGTTCATACAAAATTACATAATAGTTGGAAATCAAAGGACCCTTATCTAAAACCCTTACGCGTAATGCCACCAGCTAGTAACCTCGATAACCAATAGAAAACCCATTACCAGCCATGGTAAACGATATTCTAATATAACTAATACATTTATTCATGTAACAAATCCGTAAACATTGTATCGATCGTGTGTGAGCGTGAATAACTATTCGCCCGTGATAAAATAACGTCCGTAGTCTAGGTAAATATAGAGACAGGACCGTATTTTCAATTTGTTGTCTTTATACGTTGTAGAGGTGGAATCGTGTTTAGTTTTGAAAGGTTCGGGTAATGGCAATTTGGCAATTCGATAAGCTTTTATAGCTTTGCGAATGACTGATACGTATAGGTCGCGTCACGAATCTTTAGCGCTGAACGAAACCTGCGCATAAGTCAAAAATAAGGTATCGAGGGGACGGCACGGCGCGCGGGGCGCGTGATCGTCGGGTGCGCGAGCGTTGATTGGTTGTCCCAGTCGTGTTATCTTTCTCGCACCAATACGTCAATTACGAGCGCGATTCTACCGATGCGCAGCTATTCTCGTCCAGCGCTAAACATTCGTGACGCGACCTATACATAGAAGTGATTGCTTGAAATAATCGTTTAAAATTAAAAAAAGGCTTTTTTATTATCTCGGGTGTGTTTTGGGCAGCGTTTGAAGTATATATAATACCTATTACTTATACTATACCGGGATATCTTATAACATTGTTTTATATTAAAACCTTATAAATGATTGATACCTTATACTTGTAGATTAATATACCAGTCTCCTGATATTTCGTTCAAGGCTAATTTGATCCCCCATTCAGTGCGGCCCTGAAACCAAACTGTTTTTAAAACAAACCATAAATTTGGAGATTTAAAATGCTTTTATCCGTGTTTGCGATTCCGTGTTGAATAAAATTCGCTGGAAATCATAGTTTGCGTAAGTAAATGGCTGCAATGTATGGTCCCATCGATATTGCATTGTTTGGGTACGAATTTTTATCCGTGACGAAATGGAGATTTTTATATCGATACATAAATATCATATATAAAGAATTTAAGAGAGATATGACCCATATGAAATAAAAATCAACACCTATTTAAATAATACGTATTTATATAATTTATTTAAATAATATATCGTTACTATTACCACTGAAATTAAAATGAATCACAAATAATGTTGTACTTATTATACTTGCTAAGGACCAATAAATCCAAGTTTTTTCATATATTTCGAGTCAATATAAGTCATATAATACAAAGACTATAACAATAAAAAAATATTATGGCCTTCTTCTGTTCCGAACACTGCTGTGATGCTGATGACGAAAATTGAAAATCTTTTTTTTCTCCCTTTCGACTTCAGATGGCATTTAGGTTCGAGATTGTTTATATACGAAGGTTATCTCTTACTATCAAGCAGAGTCCGTGCTTATAACAAAAACAACTAGACAATGGGTATCCGCTTTAAAGACTATTTTTGGAATAAGTTACATCAGCAAAGTCGTTCAAAATTTTACATAACTCCAGCTTAAAAACATTTCACTAAAATTTATTGCAAAAAAACGAACGGGAAAAACCTATATCGATACGTTCGATAAATTTGAATAAAACAACGACAAGTTTCATAAACAGTAATTTGTGTAAGCCCGAACCTTTATGAAAGTGTATTTTTCGTTGGCATATTAATTAATGTTCAGGGAATTATTGGAATTAATGCGATAAAAATGTGGGTTCCGAACTGTTGCCGTTGTATGAAGATAAATCGTTTCATAAATGTATAAATATTTGTAAGCGATCGCTACTGTTTTTGCAGTGAAGTTTTTATAAAATTCGCAACTCAATTAGTACTGAATTACCACCAAGTAACAGTCGTAATAAGAATGATTTTTTATGAATACTAGAAGCCTACTCCGGCTTCGCTCGCATGTATCTATACATATAATAAAAACGTAACGAGTCGCTGTCTGTACATGGAAGATATATGAGAAAAAATATTATAAGAGTTTGTCTGTTTGTTTGTGCACGCTAATCTCAGAAACGGCTTATCCTATTCATATGGGGTTTTCAATGGTATATTATTGTGGTAAGTTTCCTTTAACATTTAGTGTTTAATTCATGTCAATCGGTTGATAAATAAATAAAGTTATGGCAATTTAAAGAATCACGTTGAACTTGCTGAACGTATGTTGGCGTGGGTTAGACATTATAAAACATGCTGCCCAAAGTCATTTTTCTACAAGGGCGAAGTCGCGGGCACAGCTAGTTATAAATATAAATCTTCCTCTTAAATCACTCTACCGCTAGAGAATCAGTTGCTTAGTTCTAAAGATATAAGCATGCATAGATCTAGGGATAGGGAAAGCGACTTTTATCATTGAGTTTTATACTGTGGAGTGACTAGCTAGGATGCGGTCCTATGTCCCTGGGCCAGAAGGCATCCAGGTCTGTCTTTAGGGCCTCGATAGCTTTGGCTTTGTCAAAGATATTTCAGCAACTATGAACTCAAACAACATAAAAATGTGTAGGAAGATATCAGTTCATAGACGATGTAAAAAGATGGTATAAGTTCAAAAAATCATTATAAGAAAATGGTTCACAAGGGTTCTTTTACTAAATTAGTGATTCCTTGAGATATATTATTATTGACTCGACTGGAAGCTTAGAGCGATTGATGATATCCTAAACACACAACGACGGTTCCTTTGGATTATAGATAATAAAGAAATGTTTAGAACAAGTCTACTGTTTTTTCTCTTACTGATCAACAGAAATGAAAAATTAAGCTTTTTTTATTATTTGATGGATGTTTTAGTACCCATTTAAAATTTGACTACAACTGTTTAAGTGACCAAATTGGAGTTTTGGCGGGAATCGTGCGGCGTCTATATGTAATCTCGATTGAATATTCCTTTTTTGGTGCATAAAGTGATTTAATGTATGATTGTGATAGTGTATCATGCAGTAAACTAGCTAATAAGTGTCCAAGAAATGAAGAATTCATTTGAGAGCGCTTAGTAGCGCCGTTCCGATTGCTCCAAGATTCGTCTAGGTTCTTCGTAAAGCTTACTATCACTTTACGAAGGGCAGAACGAAACGACTGACTGACTCTACTAAAGACGACTTGACGACGGTTTTACTTGACATTGGCAAAAAGCTAGACGCTAATGCCATAATATATAAGAAAGAAAGAAAGAAAGTGACCAAATTAACTTTTGTACAACTAAAGATAATAATAATACTTCTAGATTATAAAAATGCTCGTTAATCCATAAGTTCAGTCTAGGAACGTTTAATATGTAATTCTAACCTTATTTTTTTATTTTATCACGTACTATTTTATAATTTGGTTATAGACGATCAAAAAGTAGAGAGTGACATAGAGAAATTGCGGTCAAAACGTATACATTGCCCGCGCTATATGTAAAAGCGTATTCCCAAAAAATATTTTTCAAAGCAAACTTCAAATTTGGCAGGTATTCTATCGGAACATATCCTAGTTTGGCAGAAAACAGGAAAATCACAACGCTGTGGGCGGATCTCTAGTAAATATGGCTTAGCGTCGATCGAGCATCGAATACTGAACGAAACAGCACTTTATAAAAGGATCCTTTTATTTTAAGCCATTCATAGCGTACGATGTGTGTACATTTTTACTGGGGGTAGGACTCTGTCGCAGGAGACTGACTGGGATGGTACCCCCACAGTGCCAGACATTCAACCGCCTGAACAGTGATATACAAATGTCACTGTGCTCCGGTCTGAAGGGCACTGTAGCCAGCCAAATTACTGGGCTAATAAAGTCTGATGATAACAAGATGTTATCTTGTGACTCAAAGTGAGGAGCGTCAATGTAGTACTCTCCTGCCCGGATCAAAGTTCTGGGTAGCACTACATTGGTTATGGGCTGGCGTTTCTCTTACCATCAGGAGGACGTTCAGCTCGTCTCACCCCTTCATAGAATAAAAATAATTGTAATCGAATAAATATATCTAATCATTAGACTTTTCATTATATGCACCTTGCGGTTACTAGCAGGTGACTTCGCCTAAATATTAAATATTTAATATATATAAATCACATGTCAAAAAAGACGAATAAAAATTTAAGACTACCATTTGGTACCACAAATCGTCGACCATTGTAAGAACACCAGTATTATGATACTAATGCCAAAGTCCGTATCCTTAAGACTTAATGTACACTCAAAGTAAGGAACTAAATTTTCAATAAATAAATGTTTTCTAAGCCATACAAATAATCACTCTTAGTTAAAAATAATATCCAGAAAATAAAACAATGTCCCATCAATATGAAACAAAAAATAGACAAATTGATACATAGGTATTGATTTATAAATGTTATCTTGAGGCTTCACAAATTCGTGTAGCAGTTAGTGAAGCTATAAAAAATGCAAAAGTTTGAGCGCGCCGCCGCGCCGAAGTACCAGGCAATAATAACTCAAAAGAGTATTAAGAGCAAGATTTGAGCTGCGATAACCTCTGTCGTTTACCGTTACGAGCCAACTTCTAACGAGGATCATAAACTCTATATTTACTTCACCTTCGTTCAGTACTGAAATCGTAAAATGTTACAAGTTCTGAAAATGTTACCTTTTTAAACGAATCGCTATTCTTTGTTTTTAATGTTGCGTCGTAATGAGTTTTGATAAAAATATTGATAATATCTGAGTAGCTAGCGTAGGAAATATAATTAGGTACTCTTATAACAATGACTTAAAAAGCCCGAGAAAAAGCCTGTCCCTGACAATTTTATGAATAAAATGTTATAACCCCTGAATAAGTTTTATGTTTATATTTTAAAGTTATCCATGTTTTTCTTAATCCTATATTAAAAATTAATAACGTCATTCTTTAATTGTTACCTAAATAAATATTTGATGTTAAAAATTTTTATTATTTATATATAAACTCTTGTTTCAGGAACAGTCAGCACGCTAAAGTATCTCCAAATACAAGTTCCTAAGGCGATTTTGACGGGTCAAAACGCAGAGCTGATGTGTACATATGAGCTCGAAGGAGCTCAGTTGTACTCTATACGGTGGTACAGGAATATGATTGAATTCTATCGGTACGTGCCTAAAGAATCACCGGCTACAAAGGTGTTTCCCGTTGCTGAAATAAAAGTCGATGTAAGTATATTTTTTCTAGAGTTTGTTGAAATGTTTTTAGCTTAAAGGGGGCAATTCTTCTAGATAAGTATTAGTCTATCATTGTAGCTTAAATAGGGAAGGTTTAAAATCATGAATGGTTAAGGTTGTTAATGAAAAATATAAAGCAAAACTTAGTACGTATAGTAGAATGTGGTAAGGTGATACCATCGTTTTACATAAAACCAGCTGTATGTTATGTTATGTTATGTGAACATTTGCCATTGTTAAGAAGCGTTAGTAAAAGCACTCAATATAAACATCAACATTCTTACGTACTTGAATTCCTTTTTACATCTTAACTTAACGCAAAGAAGTTTCTTATGATTATCAATTTTAAAGCCAATCATACTGTTTAAATATATTGTGAATTATTGAATTATTTGCTCGCTTAGAAGGACGAACCATATCATTTTCATGATTATATAATTTATTAAACGAAGATTCCATGAGGCTTCTGTATACTATAAAAATATCAGTTATTTATAAAATCCTTGAAATATATATGTTGATATTCAAAATAACAGGAAAAAGGAAGTTTATTTTTTATGCAAGTTTCGTTTATATTTTTATATGAAAGCGGAAATAAGCAGACATGTCACTCGGTGTTAAAGGATTTCAGAACTACAGTGACACGAGAGGAAATGCTATATCTCGCCTGTCAACCCCCTTTTATCTATCAAACATAAGCTATTAACTACTACATACCAGCGAAACCTTGTTTTATACGATACTAGCAGCCTTCCCCGGCTTCGCACAGCTATTATAACGAGTAAATAGTAAGAACACTTTTATGCGAACACACGCGTATTTATTTTACAGCCATTATTTAAAATTTTGATAACTATGAAACTCCAGATTAAATGGTGAATTCACATAGAAACTTTTATAGTCAATTGAATTTCAACTTTGTGTAGCAGTAATTAGATCTATAAATATTTCTTAAACGTTTATATGGAAAATGCAAAAAAATCTGTTTTTATGGTTTTCCGGCAATAATTCTATTATTTTTCACATTTTAAACCTTCCTTAGACCTCCACGAATATTTTTAGCCAAAGATAAGATAAATTCGTTAAGCTGTTCTCGAGTTTTGGCCAGACTAACGAACAAAAATTCAAATTTATATATTGATTGTAGTGAATTGTAACTTTTAAGATTACATAAAGAGTATTATTAGGTAAGAATTACATGGTTAGAGCTTGTACTTTCTTTAATTGAGTGTGTAACGCCTCTGACATTGATATTTTTCACTATAGCATTAACACAGTTAAGAATAACTTTATTAAATTTTCTCAGAATCCTTCTCTTCTCTTTCTAACTTAGTTAACTTAAATGTAATAATTAATAAACATACCTTAAAGCGATTTAGTAAGCTTTCAATTGGTGGTAATTTATTTTTAATTA
Source organism: Eurema hecabe (assembly GCA_026213755.1). Lineage (NCBI taxonomy): Eukaryota > Metazoa > Arthropoda > Insecta > Lepidoptera > Pieridae > Terias > Terias hecabe. The sequence goes on from JADANM010006225.1 coordinate 3,961,392, forward strand.
GTTGTTTTTTTTTCCTTTATAGCAAAAAGCTGTTAGCTATCCAAATAAAAATAAATAAATAAAAAAATATTACTCTTTGTGCTAAAGGTCATATCGAGTCCTATAGCTACATTTAACTCATTTATTTGTAACTAACTGAATCTATACTATTCTAGGTAGCAAGATCAGACCAGAACAGAGTGGTCCTAACAGAAGTGGATCGCAGTTTAACGGGAGAATACCAATGCGAAGTCACCGCTGATGCTCCTTTATTCCACACCGATATTAAAGCTGCAGAAATGGTGGTTGTTGGTAAGAATTTGTTTGTATCAATATTTAATTAAATTATCTTAATAAATATAAATATTGTGTCACGTTGTTAGTCCCTGAATGACTCCTAAACGAATGAACCGAATTTAAATTAAATTTTCACACCGCGTGCAGTTTGGTGCAACTTAAAAGATAGAATAGCATCTCAATTTATAACACGCATAATATATCCAAGCGAAACCGGGCGGATCGCTAGTTTGCTTATAAATTCTTTACGATATGTAACATAAACTTATACAAAAATAAAAACAGAAGAATAAAGACATGTAAATGGCGACCCTATGCCTGTTAGCTATGTCTTCCATACGTGTAGACTTAAATAAGAGAAAAGCTTACTTACAGCTTAGCTACAAGAGATAATTATACGAACTAGAAAAGCTATGGGCAAATAAATACATTATACAAATTATTTCAAATCTATGTTAAAATATATATTCCGTAAGATGACTCACTTATACGTGATCACTTAGACGTATTAAAACAAAGATAGAATTTAAAGAAATAAAATGGAAATTAACTACGTCCTAATCAAAGCACCATTTCTTCGCTCCCATTAGTCGCAGCGTGATGTTATGTAGCCTAAAGCCTTCCTCGATAAATAGTCTTTTCAATAAAAAAAAAAAATCAGTTCGAACCAAGAGTTTCTGAGATTAGCGCGTTCAAACAAACAAACAAACTCTTCATATTTTTTATATTATAGTATAGATGGTTTTCTTACGAACGCCATTCTCAGAACTGAATCTAATTTAAATGGGACCAAGGCAAAGTACTTTAAATGAAAAAAAATAATAAAATTCGTAATAAAATGACTGAATACATAAAACAATTGTTCAACGTGTGTCAATGATTAATGATGTCTGATATAATCTGCACGTGACAACACAAAATTATTAAACCGTACAGAGGTATTGTTTGCGTGTTAGTGTAAATTAAATGATACTACATTATATTAAAACGGATGTATTATTTTTCTGTTTTTCTATGTCAATAAAGAATAGAGGAACAAGGTATTCTATTCTATTCTTTATACAAGGAGTTAAATAAAAAAAAACCCATGAGATAGCTGTTTGTCGTAAATACCAAATTCAAAATGGTTGCACTCTTATCAAAACGATTCTTTTAAACAAAATAGCCTCTCACGACATTACAAAAGAAATGCTACAAACATTCCTTTTCCAATACTCGCATTTAAACAGCTGGAATTTACATACTGACTCGTCGTAATAAATCAAAGCATAAAAGTTTAATTAATTGAAAACACTCGACGCTTTCCAACACTTGAGTTGCATCTTGTAAAATGTATTTTTAATCTGTTTCGCTGTGAAAATGTAAGAATCAGCAATGTTTATGAATAATTACTGAGCTGCGAACGAACGAATGACTCGCGCATACTAAATTGTGTACGTTTTGTTTTGATTTAATAGCTTCCGCGATTTCTGTGTTTTGAGTGTTAGCGAGGTTCCTTTTTGTAAACGTAAAACTTGATGGTACAGTCAACAAAAAAAGTTTAACAACTGATTTCATATTCCATAACATGATTTTTAACATTTTATAATTATCAGAACCTTTTTACATAAAAAAACACATTTTATCGTTTTGAACTTATAATGTAGGCTATGTTAATTTGAGATATTTCGAGACATTTTAATTTGTATTTAAAATTTGTTTCACTGATATTTTTATGACTTTATAATGGTTTTCAAATCATTTATAGGGCGTCGACCGGCAACTAATAGCGGAATTAAATATGTATCTAATATTAAGACATCAGATCAAAATTAACAACTACGAGTATTTAAGTAATATATATTTGTGATTTTACGCGCTAAATTAAAATACAATTCGAATTATTCGGCTCATGTTCAAATGTTTCTAAAGTATGAAAAAAAAGTCTATTTAAAGCATAATTGATTTGATTTTTAAAATACCTAAAATATTCTCTAAGCAAATTTACGTGAGCAAAACAAAACCCGAAAAGCTCACGCAACCCGCTTCTAATCAATACAGGTGTTTGCAATCGATATTTCCCAGAATTTTTTATTAGGATTTCATATTGCACACAGCTGGCATTTCACCGGGCGTTGGCCGAAAACAAACAGCCCAGTTCAATCTGTATCTTTTTTCGTCATTTTTCCAAGCTTTGTACGGACGTAGTTTTATTTCTATGATGCCTGTCTCACCTCAGTTGGATTGGCTCACTATTTGCGTAGCTTTTTTGTTTATTTATCGTTTTTGGTTAAGTCGTCCGTGGCTATGATAATTGTAAATATAGAAGGAATTAGTAAGTCGTAAAGAAACTTTATTACGATTTTATCAAATTATATTGAACGTGTTAAATCGTTTAGTTATTCATAATCTTAGTCATAAGTCTTCGTTTAGTTAGCTTTATAAATTTAACGATGTATATTCTGATGTTTATTATATGTTTTAACGCGGTAATATACAAAACTTTTGTAATGGTGTATTTGAAAATTATTATTGGCTTTTATAGCTATATTTATAAGGCTTTCTATACGTTTTATTACCCGGTTACAGAAAAGGTGAGACAAATGCGTAGGAAATATTTTGTAAAATGCAAAAGAAGCATCCTTAGCTATATGGAACCAAATTTTGTATTAGGTATACCATTTTTATTGAACTAAAAAAGATCTGGAAAACATTTTAAGAAAAAACCGACCGCCACCCAATAAAATGTATTTATTGCGTTTTGTTTGCGCGTTTACAAATTGAGTAAAAGGTCCGATCCCATTGAATTCGGCTCATTCACGCCTGAATAAGGATTCACTTGAATGGAGATCGCTCGCTTGTCAGACTTTGCTAAGAAATGCTTACAGAAACTTTATTGCGTTGTATTGCGGAGATTGGCTGTTTATTCTGTAAGGAAATACGTACGTTTCTTTTAGTTTTTGTTCTCTAATTGTTCCTTGAAATTTGTAATGAATTGCCGTACTTAGTACTTACAGCTCGATTCGTTGAAACTTAATGACGAAGGCAAAATTTAGAAACCAAGATTTTAGACTGTAAAAGTATTATACAGAAGATTATCATCAGTAAACATTTTTTGTTTACTTTAGGACCAATCACTCAAGATTCAAGACGTTTTAATCACTCAAGTTTTGAGAATTTTTGGTAACTACATACATGTATAAAATGTTTATAGCAAATAGACAATATAAGATTTAACAATATAAATCTTATGTATATTAGATTCAGATTGCAATTACATAATAATTCGTTGTTTTATATTTAAACATCGTGTTACTTACGTTTTACTCTGTTAAGACACATTCAATGTAATAATATATGATTTTAAATGTCATGCTTTGTCTATGTATATGATTATATATACTATCCATATACCTGTAGACACTATCCTACGTAACAGACACAATGTTCCTTCGATGGAACACTGTCCGAACGTGTACATCGGCGATATGAAATCATCTATTAAAGAGAATAATTTATGTACTATCCAATAAACTGTTACATAACAAATTTTAAGCTTATTATTTTTAAAAATGGTCATACATTTATCACAACAGTACATGTAAATAGATCGTGCCAAATACTAAACTTTAAGCTAAATGTGCGCCTAAATGAAATATTTTTTCCTAATATAAATTTAAAAAAATTTCATAAAGGAATTCTTCAATATTTCTTGCCTAAACGTATAACCTCACCTATAGCAGTCACAATATATCAAAATAAATTAAATTTGTAAAGTTATTTCAAAATTAATTAAATCAATTCAAGGATCATTCTCTTCAACGTGAATGCCTTATACTAAAGATACCTTTATATTATTATTAAAAACATACTTTGAATGAAAATAATTGAAGCTATCTCATAGCATTGTAGGCTAAAACCTGTAGGCTTATTGTCTTAATCTACAACGGATTTTTGTATTGCCTGAAATAAAAATCGGCCGCGTGCAAACGTGCTAGCTAGCTCGGATAAACGAATCGGGATTATAAACTTTAAACCCATTCTATTTTACCGATTTTTGCCGCCATTTTAGAAGAAAATGTAGCTGAAATCGATTTTTATGCGTTCAAAAATTTTTAAAGGAATTTAGAGTTTTGGGTGTAGTTTATTGAAGTATGTATTTGAATTTTATTGCCAATGACATAAGAATTATTTTAAGAATATAATAATATTAGTTTCTGTTGTAATTCGTTTATTTATATTCTTAGCTCGGATACCACGACAAGACCTACCAGAGTACCATGGGCTGTCAGGAGATCGATTGATGCTATTTGGCATTTACTTTATAAAAATATAAGCTGACTCTTAAAGTAGTCTTATACCTGTGACATAATATATTACTTCTTTAGTTACTACTTAAATTAAACTATAGCTGATTGTTCCAGAACCACCTTTCATCGGGCCAAATATAACATCGGATCGTATAGCGTACGTCGGTGGCGACCACATACAGGCGAATTGCTCGTCCCCACCGTCGCTTCCAGCGGCTAACATCACCTGGTTCGTCAATGAACAAATGGTAAATATTGCTATAGAACTTTCTAGAACTTAGATACAAAATTGTAAGTCGTCACGCCTTGCTGATGTGAATCATCGAAATTATTTTGTACAACTTACATGCATAGAAGAACATATTATTACGACAGTAAATAGAAATGGCGTAACAATATGAAAAAACATAATAAATATCTTGCATTAAGTAATAATTATTTAATACGAAATTATGGATTTTGATAAAAAAAACAAAACAAATTACAAATTTATTCAAAATTGTGACAACCCCATTCATTTAATTACTTCGAAGACATTCGACGTTTCCTCTGACAGTATCGGAAGTATGCAACAAAACAATTTGATGCGTTACCACGCTAAGGATCAAGTTATACCTCGGCTATAGATCACATCAATAACTTCCAGAACATTCTATCACATTTAATTTATTCTAAAACCACTAAAGTTCACAGCAGGTGACATAGTTTGTCAGTGTGGCGTAGGCAAAACCTTTTAGTATTATATAAGCCTAAAAGGCCCTCTCCATAAAAACGGTTTGGACGTTGTTCGTTTATATAGTTTTACTGTGCTTAGTTTAATTGTGTAATACATTTGAGATATTATCTCAAATATTTTTCCACTGGCAATCTGTAATCCTAACATTGCATTACATATACCTATTTAATTTAACATATAAAATATTTGACATTAAATTCAATCATATATTTAACAGTAATTTGTTTGAGTTGATATGTTTATATAGTAGATATATATCGACATATTTTGACTAAATTCGAACGACGCGTCCATTATGAAATGACATAATATTTTTTTACTATTTCAATAGCTCGGTGATCATTAAAATGTAAAGTATCTAAAATTTAATTTAAATTTTGAATTCTTGTTACGTCCTCATTTAAATGTATGTTCAAACTGAAATTAACATAAACCGTTATTAATTACTAACCCATTAACCAAACTAAAGGTCTTCTTCTGTGTAGTTTTGCTTTTGACAAAGCGGTCGATATAATATATTACGTCGAAACTAAAGGTCAACAACCACATTACTCCTATTTTCGGTCTCAACTAAACAAGTACTCATCTACACTATAATAAAGGGCGAAATTTTGTAAGTGTGTACGTTTGTTACTTCTTTAAATCTAAACGACTGGAGCGATTTTAATAAGAATTGGTATGGAGTTAGTTAGTTATTTTCTGCGGGTAGCATTGCATTTACATGTGTCTGTATTCTTTTGTACTTTTTTGCATAATAATATGCTGTTATGTTAATACATGTTATAAAGAATTTATAGATAAATACATAAATTGCAAGGCTAGTTAAAAATATATTCTTTTTTACGATACTACCAATACTACCTAATCTCAGTACATTTATTTCTAAAACGAAAACCACGTCATATAAAAACATAACAATGTGTCATAACGAATATGACACAAGTAATTAAAACGCGTAGGATTATCTTACATTAAAATAACGGCAGCCTTAATTAATGCTCTCAGGATACTTAGCACACATTCACGGAGCAAGGTTTTTATTCGAATTCTTATGACGATGGATTTATTATTTGTTGAATAATAATATTTCAAATATTCGATCCTGTAATTTTTTGTTGTTTAGACTTTATTACCGTGAATGCTACTTAGAATGCTATATTGTTTGTGTATTGTAATACTTAATATACAATTTTTATAAAAATCTTCTCTTAAATGTATTTATGTAATAAGCGTGTTTCTATAATATAATTGTTCTCCTTATTTCAGTGCCAATCGCAATTTTTCTCACTTCTATTAAGGCAATCCTTAACCCCACAAGATAATAACTATATTATGTTAAGCCAAATGTGTATAATATTTTTTATTGCTATAAGCATGTGGTTCTATCCGTCAATAAATCATATCTAGTTGTCTTTTTACGGAGCCCATGGTACAAAAAAGCATGAAAAAAAAAGATCGATATAATATCGCAAACATAAACTTAACTCATTAGTAGTGTATAGATTATTACCATTAAACGACTTGTACAATCACCAGGTGCCGAGTTTTACAGCAAACCACGTGACGAATTTCAGCAATGGCTACGCATCCAGTTTGTCCACTTTGGAATTGGAGACAGCGGTATTGTCTCCCCTGCCAATGCTTATGATACGGTAAAATATATATTTTAATTAAAATGCCAAACGTATATACCAATCTGTTTTAATTAAATTTTTGTATTTTTTTTTATTCTTTATGTAGGAATATTTTTTTTAAATTTCATCTGTATAGGTCAGATAAATGGGGAATGGCTTTCTCTCCTTACCCCCAAATAACATCTCGGGGAGTGGGCGGCATCTGAAAACCAGCGCTATCCTGAGAGTTCGCTCTCAGCATGAGCTAATTGCTAAAAATCGTTTAATTTAACTGAGCTATATGTTACGACATTTTTTTTATACAAATTGATTAGGTATATAGCACCGGTTTAGAAAGAAATTTCAAAGGGGAATTAACCAAAAAGGCGTTGCTACTTTGAAATGGTTTTAAACAGTAGATCATATTTAAATAAATATACCCTTCATTCTACATAGTAAACTTAATTTAATACAATTTACGGTACTAAATTACAAATAAGTGCATTGTACTATAAAGTATTTCTCAATAAAGCACTATTTATAACTCAGATTTGTATCCATTTAATTTCATTCCATTACAATACATAATATCAACAATAATGACCTAATATAATCAATCTATCAATCGAATCCTTTACAGTATCAATATTACTTATTCCATTACTATATTTGTACTTTCACTAAGAGAAGCAATTTTACTTCCACTCGTGTTCTCTAGAGAACTAAGTGTACTCTAATATAACAGTTGCGAGGCGTCAATATTCGACGTGTGGAAATCCACGAGTAACGCCATCGTCCTCCGGGAGCGAAACGCAAACCCCGTGTCGGCGCTGGGAAGGAGTTTCACGGGTAATGTTATTAGAATTGTATTAATGTTTACTAACTAGCTGTGCCCGCGACTTGGCCCGCGTAGAAAAGTGACTTTGGGCAGCATTTTTGAAAATGCCTAACCCGCGCCAACAAACGTTTAGCAAGTTCAACGTGATTCTTTAAATTGCCATAACTTTTTTATTTATCAACCGATTGACATGCATTTAACACTTAATGTTAAGTGAAGCTTACCACAATATATCATTGAAAACCCCATCTAGATAGGATAAGCCGTTTCTGAGATTAGCATGTACAATCAAACAGACAAAAATTCTAAAAATCATTGTTTTGGGTTCTATTGCGTTAATAAAGGTCTCCTATAATATTTTTTCTCGTATATCTTCTATGTACAGACAGCGACTCGTTACGTTTTTATTATATGTGTAGATTTAGTATTACTTGCATCTAAGCTTGATTCGTGGAAATTAAACAGTGACGTTGTAGATCTTTGGGAAAATATAAACTTTTTTAGAATATTTTAATTGTTAATAATGATTTCTTATTTGAAAATATGAACAATCATAATTTAAAGCAAAGATTTAGGTTACATATCTTTGAAATTTAATTTTCAACAGGTAAATTATGTTTAACTTGTACGTTCATCATTTTTAATTATTCCTTGATCTGCATTGAAATGCAAGGCATTTTATTTCATTCATTTATTTGTAGTATTTTATATTTTTTGTAGTTCAGATGTACGTTTGTTATTCTTTCACGCAAAAACGGCTGGACCGATTTAGTTCAATTTTAGTATAGGTTAAGAGTATCTGTTTCAAAATCGGGTCGCAAGATTCCACCCGAACATTACATGCATGACAAGATAAGTTAGTTGGTAGTAGTTATAAGTAGTTCAAAATTACTTTGAAATAGTTGCAATTCTTGTTACGTTCTTATGGCTGGGTTCCTAAAAATTATAGCAATTTTTTTTCTCAAATTAATTAAATATTTTAAATAGTTAAAGAATATATTTTACAATTTTGAATATACATTACGATGATTGTTAATGTTATTGTTTGTGAATATCTAATGGATAAATAAATAAATAAAATAAAATAGAATAGCCTTTATTACTTTCTACATAAGGAAGTTTTTGTTCCTAACCAACTCAGTCATTCTTACATCTATAAGTTTTGTCTTGCCTCTGGTGTCACTGTTGCTAATTTTATGCCATATTTTTATTCCTAACATGCTTCTCTCTCTTCTTTGGCATATTGCTATTTTTTCCTCGTCTTTTTTTCATCGACCAAGTATGAATATTAAGAAGAAAGTTTAAGAAACAACAATATTACCATCGCTAACAGACGGCGGTCAGACATGGTCGATGTGGTGGTAGATAATGAATGAATAAGTAGTGTTGGGGGGAGTTTTGGCGGGAATCTTGCGGCGTCTATTTGTAATCTCGATTGAATATTCCTTTTTTGGTGCATAAAATGATTTAATGTTTGATTGTGATAGTGATTCATGCAGTAAATTAGCTAATAAGTGTCCAGGAAATGAAGAACTTATTCGAGAGCGCATAGTAGCGCCGTTCCGATTGCTAAAAGATTCGTCGAGGTTCTTCATAAAGTTCACTATGACTTTACGAAGGGCAGAACGAAACGACTGACTGACTCGACTAAAGACGAATTGATGACGATTTTACTTGACTCGTATCGATTTTTAACTTGACCACGTTGTCTCTTATTACATTGACATTGGCAAAAAGTTAGACGCTAATACCATGATATAAGAAAGAAAGAAGTAGTGTTGACATCCGATCGCATTGCAGGCGGCGCGGGCGCCAAGCTGCCGGGCGCGCTCGTATTGCTGCTCGCGCTGCTGCAGGCGGCGCTGCGCGGCCGGTAGCCGGCGCGACGCGCTCAGGTACAACGTTCAGGGTTTTAATGTACTGTTGTCTTTGACGCTTGGTTATTTAGTTTAGCGGTAGTTTAACGGGACGGGTACATGTTTATACACCTTTTTTATAGTAGAAAAATTAATATGAAAAATTCATAGGATACTTATTTATTTATTCTTTGTTACAATATATATATATATATAAAAACATTAAACAATCTTAAAATATTCGTAATTTTGTAAATTTTGTAACATTTATGTTATGTCGGTCTTCTACCGACCGAAACCCCAATTTTCCGTTCTTCTGCAGCGAGAGGGGATACCTTCGCAGACATGTTTATATACCTAGTTTTTTCAATAACAGAGCATAGTGCGACATTTCCATCAATGTAAAATAAAAGAAAAACATTTATTAAATTTCTGGCACTGCACGTGCAATAGCACTCGTCCAGCGAAAGCACTACTTAGTACTTTTGAAAGTTTTCGATATATGAATGAAGAAAATAATTGAAAAAGTAAGATAGGTATATGATTCATATGATATATATATTTATCAAGTTATACTAAATTGGTGGAAAAGTGTAACATTTTCGAAATGGTCACAATGGTTTTAAGAGTTACAAATTGCTAAAAGTTAAAATCTATGTAATTTTTTAGAAAGAAAGACTTGGGTTAGTAACTGTTTATTAATAATCTTGATCGAAATAACTACAAAGTAATGTAATCTACCATTTCAAGTAGAAAATTAATTGTTGTCTTATGAAAATGTTTTCTATAACATTATCTAAACATGTACCGTTCCCGCGATTTCAAATAATGTTAAACCGATTAGTTTATGTATAATGAAATTATGTATATTATTATAATAGACTGATTACATAGAATTAATTTACATTGTAAATACAGTTGTAATATCGTGTAAATAATTTGAAGTTGACCTTATTTCGCTGAACTATGGTTATGCCAAAAAGTCAATGATATTATATTAAATAGATATGTTAGAAGCGCATAATTTTGAAGACGTAAGAACATCCTAATTAGGACGTCTTACCGTTAGGCGATTGGTGGCCGGTCTTAAGTTTATTTTCATTCACGCACAACTGACAAAACTATCTATTTTTTAGAGCTTTTATTTAACTTGCAATGTATGTAAGGAATAACGTTTAGATTGGATGACAATATACGATTAGTTGTGTGACATCATTCTAAATTCAATATGGCGGACGATTCAAGATGACAGTCATCTTTAATGCATTTCTACAATATGCGTATGAAATGAAAGGGTTTGTTGAGAATGACTCGAAAAGGAATAGTGATTTTAATGCATTTCTACAATATTTATCACTTCTCTATCGTTTTGTCTTGTAGTGTAAAATAAAAGAAAACTATATGCTGCCGATGCTGTGCGGAACACTTTCCGTTTGATTTGTAAGTGTATAACATATCTAATAAATATAATATCATTGCAAAAAGTATTGTTGTATAATAATTAGAAAAATCGATCCTAGTCAAATAAAAGTATACAAATGTAGGTTTGTTTGAACCAATTCTGTTTGTAGGTAAATCTCAATTTTATAAGACGGATTGATGAATTAAAATTAGGGACACTATCTTTATTCAAAATAGTTATCGAAATTAGATACTAAATTCGCTAGCAAGATTTATTATTCCAAAAATATAAATGACTTATTTTGATATATAATTTTATTTATTTATTTATTCTTTGTTAAAGTTTAGATATTACAATTAAACAATCTTAAAACTATTGAAAATGTTGGCTTTATCACTACAAAGTGATTTGTAGCGATAAGGCCGCCAGTGCTTAATGAAAAATCATAAAATAACAATATATAATAATTGATATAGAATGTTTTTTTACTATAAATTAAAATATGTTAACACTTATTTTAATTTTAACTTGTTAAATGTTTTGTTTACTTTTTTTTAATGTAAGAAACAAACTTTATTAGAAATTTTAAGCTATCGTTGTTTTTTATTCTGTAGATAAATATATGGCTGTGTAATAAATCAAAATTAGTCATTAACGATTAAATTTCAGTGTAAATATTATGATAATAATAATGTTATGAAATATTTTGTTTGAATTGAGTACATTAAGTAGATTTCTTCTTGTGTTATTTGAAAATAATTACGAGTTTTCTTATTTTAAAGATAACAAAAGACTTCAAAGCAAATATGGTTCAGAAGTCTATAGTTCCTAACATCTTAATATGTTTATTTTAACTATTCAAGCTTCATGGTACTTAGGTATAATTTTTTGGTTGAGGAAACAGTTCGTAGACGTGCTACGGCGTAGCGCGTAGCTCCATCGGTTCTATTTTAAAGGCAAATTGAATTCAATTTAATTGTAATTAAAATACTTATAATTGTTTCTTTCTTTTTTACGATTAATAATGTATTTCAAAGTAAAAAATTGCTGTTAAATCAATGGAAATAACTGAACCGTTTTTGTTTTTTTTTAACAATAAATTATCTTTAACAGTAAATTGTTGACATCAAACGATTTCTTTAGTTTTATTAATCTTTATTCAATCAAGTTTTCTCACAATTGTATACGAATGTTTTTTTAAAAATAAATTTACCATTTTGCAATATAACCATATAAAATGATCATGATGTTCTTTCTGTTTGTTTATGTTATAAGGTTTTCTCCCAAATCTAACTTGGCGTAAAAACTTATCTCCCCACTGTCTTAAAAATAACTTATTAATTCTCTAAGTGCGAAACGATACGCCTTACTTAAGAAGTAAATTTTGTTTTAGATGTAATTTTGTATGTATGTTCGCCTATACATACTGACGTGATTCTAGTGAATAATTTTGTGATAGTGTATTGTAAGATGGTTCAGAATAAATAACTGTGAACATTATGTGTTTTATTTATTATATTAACCTTTTAAATTAAGTGTATTTACTAATTTATTTGTCTAGAAGAAATCGCTTCCATGTGAAAAAGCGACCGCTTACATCTTAATTAAATTTATGAACCCTAAAAGGCCGGCAACACACTCGTGACAACGCGAGTGCTCATGGGCGGCGCTGATCACTTAACATCAGGTGACGCGCTTGCTCGTTTGCCCCTTATTATAAAAAAAAACAGACACATTCGTCTAGTTCTAAGAATCCATAGTGTAAAAAATAATAAAAAAATCGTTGACATTATTGTCAATGATCAGAATTGGTCGTTGTAGTCGAGCAGTAACATTAAACAAAAAAGCAACATTTAGCAACATTCTTTCTCACTTAAATTATCTCTTCATTTTTATCACGACTTATCACAGTAATGTTAAAATTGTTAAGTATTCTCATAGTCCCAGTTTCGCTGTTAGGCTTTATTTAAGCAAATCATAAACTATTTACTTCTTTTTATAAACGAAGTGGTACCTTATTATTAATAATAAACGTTTAATAGAAATAATTTCACTTCAATTTACTTCAATATGAATCCTGCCCCATAAAAACTAAATTGAGAATTATTGACATAAATAAAACATTTCAAAATCCATCTCTAAAAAATAATCTACAAACCCAATACTAAATAAAAGCCAATATGTCATCTCATCAGGACCTATTCATAAAGTTGAATGCAAACGTATCGGGACAAAACGTACAAATCCTAGTATCCTACTAATATTATAAACGTGAAAGTTTGTATGTATACATTAATGTATGTTTGTCATTCTTTCACGCAACAACGGCCTGACCGATTTAATTGAAATTTGGTATGGAGATAGGTGATACCTTGGATGACAACATAGGATTTTCATCCCGACATTACCCCGGGAACGGCAACTACGGGTAAAACCGCGATGCTCAGCTAGTCCATACTAATATTATAAATGAGAAAGTAATTCTGTCTGTCTGTCTGTCTGTTAAGCTTTCACGCCAAGACTAAACCGATTGTAATTAAATTTGGTACACAGATGGTCTAGAGCCTGTGACAAAACATAGGCTACTTTTTAACTAGAAAAAAGGGTTATAAGGGGAGGTCAAAATTTATATGAAAGTCCACGCGGATTGAGTCGCGGGCACCAGCTAGTACTAAATAAAAGCCAATGTCTTTTCATCAGGACCTATTCATAAAGTCGAATGCAAACGTATCGGTACAAAACGTGCAAATCAATTATAAAGAGCATTAAAAGCAGGGTAGTTTGCGGCTGCCAGCCTTCGATAATAACTCACCGATTGTTTATGGAGTGAATATATGGATTTTTAGTCGTTTCGAGCTTTTGTTATACCTTTTTATGGATGAAACTGAGGAATCTATTGTGCTGCATTGCCATACGAATACGTTAAGACTGTTCGTTTGTTAACATGATACTTTACTGATTCAAAATTTATTTTACAGTTGACTTAAAATACTTTATATAAAGCTGAAGTACCCACTTAGGACAATACATGAAAAACCGCGGGAAGTGGTTATAATAAATAATAATAATAAATAAATAAATATTTTCAGGACATTTATACACAGCGCCATCTAGTTCCAAGCTAAGCCGAAGCTTGTGTTATGGCAAGTAGATAACGGAATAAATTACATATACATACTTTTTTATGCTATATAAAACTCAATTAAACGTCAATGTCAATCCTTTAGTATCTGTATAACATACAAGTTAACATTATTAATAGAACAGGGTACATATTTATTTTTACTACATCTTTTCACGTAATTTTTTTCCTCGTACTCTATACTATACTCGTATACTATGTGATGCCTCATTGATATAAGTCTAATGAACTAAAAACACAATTTACAAACATACAGTATGTAGAATGTGTCTACATTAATGTGAAGGGAAAGGCTAAAAATGATAGCTCCAGCTGAACAAATCAATAAATCGTCTGCCAATCTATCTTTGATTAAGTTGTTCAAGGTTAATTAAGAATGCTATACGGAAGGTTTATTTATTCATAATTGGTAAATTACTATATCATCAATTCTTCCTGAATTAAATACACGCGCATATAGAGGTTATTAATCTTTGAAACCTACTAAGACGAGAGGATGACACATATTAAAAAGTTTATGTAGAAGCGTGTCACACATTGTGTCTCGTACACGAAAGCGAGAGAATTTCAATAACACTATACTATTATATACAAAAACAACATAATATGTACATACACTATTTAAACGTGATATAATACAGTTTACTAGCTGTGCCCCGCGGTTTATTAGCAAAAATAAATTGTCAATTTTCTAGCACTAAAACACATAAGCTATACGTGTTAATCCATTGTTAGATAACTCCAAACCAAATATTGTTAAAATAGCTCCAGCCGTTTAGACGAAAAAAGTAACAGACGCACACCGACACGCTAATAAACTGTCCACTTTATAAAATTTGCTTAGACTGTCATTGAAATTCTCTCGAGTCTAGTTAGTACTATTTTCTGTGGTCAAACTTTTTAACACTTAACCTTTAGTAACACTTTAAACTTAAATAAGTAACATTTACATTTTTAAGGATACATTTTGGTCTAGCTACCTTATCACTCAAAAGTGATCGTTAATCTCTCAAATCAGTAAATAGCTTCTTTTTGTATAACGTTAACCTGACTCTTAGCCAGCTAAGCCCTACACACTCAGCATAACATATCACTTATCTTGCACAGCACGGTGCCGCGATGCCGGTTTTCACTCGTACTATGTCACCTAGATAGCAGTGTCTCTTAAATTTATCGTTGTTTGTGCAACGCGTCAGCTACCATTTAACAATTTTGATCTACGATAAGCCAACAGCCATGAGATGGATTTACTTGACCAGCACGGCATTTGCGAGAAGCTATTTTCTTTGGGATGAGAGAGAAGTTTTAAAAGTGCTTGCAAGTTATTGACAGCTGGTCTTATTAAATGCTTTCGTATATTTATTTATTTATTTAGATACACTGAGAAGCTTACACAATAGATATATACAGGTAAAATAACATTAAACTACTTATATTATACATGTGCTGTTCTTAATTTTGTAGTTATTAACGTATAGTATAATCATTGGATGATGAGAAAATGTCATGAAAAGGTTTATGTGGGACTTCTTTCTACCATAATCCGACGACTGTGTTCTGGCCACCAGCGAATAGATGCCTTAGCCAACTCTTCCACCAAGTCTTGAAAGAATTTTGAGGTTTATAAGGTTAGGTAAACACAAGTTAACACACACACACACCAGCTAAAATTTTGTATAAGTTAAGTATAAGAACAATATAACGTCTATATTAGACCTTAGAACAAAAATAACAATATTCTCATTATTTAAATATTGAACAGAATCAGAACGGTGAAAAAGGCCATGAATTTAAATACTGTCAATAATCCTCAACAACTTGGCCTTACTTGGCTAACTGGAGACATTAAAGTTATGAGTGTTATACGTAAGAGATGAGATTAAAGCGATTTTTGGGCAATTCGTTGAAATAAAACGTGTTATTTTATCCAAAGTAAGTATGTATACTGAAATCGCCATTTTTGTTAGGCGTAATCATAATAGTCGCGGTCATCAAGCTTTCATAAACTCGATCTGTAGCTCGCTTAACTATATGTAGCCGTTCGTTAGCTGTTATAATACTTTTTTTTTAATATTGTACATTGAACGCAGAAATAATAGGTATACAATGTAATTTATATCACTTTTGTTTATATTTAAGCCACATATGTGCATCTTCTGCACTTTTATTCGTTTTGAGTAAATACATGTCTTGAAATGACTAGTAGGTAGGCACTAGTCTCCCACAATATGTATTAGAAATTATAACAAGAATATACTTATATTGTATAAATATATGAAAAACATAAATGTTTTAATAGTAAGATCTTTTACAATATAGATGTTAAAGAAAAATATATTATCAAGTAAGAATCGCTTCATTCCGTCACGTGGACCAAGACAAAGGCTTATGTTCGCTAATTAGTTTTTGTCACCACGCCATTGAGAAGTTCTCTGATTTTCTTATGGCCTTTACTTAGTTATGATGATGGCTTATCTTGCCAACTTTATCATAATGGTTTATAGGTACACGCATACTAATATTAATATAGAGTTTCATTGATTTTAATAGGTTTTGATTGTAACATACAAAGACTATAGATAAACACTGAAATAGTTTTGCCATATTAATGTAAATAAAATACATTTAATAACAAATACTACTACAAATACGACCACTATTCATTTGTGATATTTATATAATATGTATTATATATCGTCTATTTTAATGTTTATACTCGAAAATATTTTTATTTTCATATTTTATCCTTTTCGTATGCTTGCCTGGTAGAAATAAAAAGTAGGTAGAAAAAAAGTAGGTTTACAGGGATAAGGCCGCTGTTTACATGTATCCTATATCCTTCTTTATTTGTTTTGTATATGTTGTAATGTTATTTAGGTACATGTAATAATTTAAAAATAAATCAATAAACAAAAAGGTTATTAAGAAAACATACACACGAGTATTTTTTAAAGCGTTATCTTCCAGCAGTAAGAAAAAATTATAAAGTAGATACAAATGCAAATTTACTAATAACCTTTTTTTGCCTACAAGTATTTAATAAAAACTTTTGTTGTACATATACCACCATTGTTTTGTTATTGTCAGCACTTTAAAATAAATCTCTATAAAAGGAGCCTCTTAATTGAATGTTTGTTTAAAATAAATGATTTTCTTTATATTTTTTATAATCAAGGTTGTTTGACCTTATTAACGTGTTTCGTTTTTATAATATTATGAGAAGACCACATTTCAAAGACACAATTACAAAAGCTTAATAAGCTGTATTTCTATACAATTCTAAACGCCATTTAGATTGTTTTGAGCAAATCTTCACGAACAATAATATTGGGAGCTGTCTGCATAGTTTTAATAAATAAGTGCTTTATAACATTCCAAAGCCCGTACCTTCGTCAATCGAGCGAGCTTGTCCGTCCAACTATTGCTTGATGTGTTTACATTGTATTTCAACAAAGCAACTATACCCAATGATAAATATTGTACAACGGCTAGAAAGAGACCATCGGCTAATTTTGGCTTTGAATAGCGTCTGTCTCTCTCGCACGACATAATGGGTGGTCTGTGTGCGAAAGAAATGATGCTCTACAAAGGCGACAGTTTGTTTTGTTTAACGTTTAAAAGTAAAT
>JADANM010006225.1:3999899-4010473 GCA_026213755.1 Eurema hecabe
TTGAGTGTGTATTCTTTTACTTTTATGACACTTTTAGCTTTCTTTCTCAAGATTTATCATATTCTCAACATAATACTTTATAGCTATCAATCATTAACCAAGTGGGAACACCTCTGGTGCTATTCTTTTTTTCTATTAAGCACAATACCTTTCCTTGACTCTTTTTTAAAGGCCAAAACGCAATTGTTTTTTCCAAACTATTCGTCTATTTATGTAACTAATTAGCGAATGTAATCACTTATCATCAGAAATACTGCTCTGTTCCCTTTCAATTTTAAATAAAATAATTTCTTCTTTTGACTTCATTTAGCGAGACACCCAAAGACTTAACCATCGTCGTTGGGTCTAATAAGATTTTGATGGGCGGCACTAAACACGAAGTGACCAAGATAATAAACCACGAGTCTTATAGCAAACAAACAATAGAAAATGACGTCGCTCTTCTTCAAGTGGAAACTGAGTTCAGTTACAACAGCCGTGTTGGTGCTATCGCTTTGGCCGACGAGGATACTGCCGGTGGTGTAAAGTGTGTGGTCACAGGATGGGGCTACATTAATGTAAGTTGAGCTTTAAAGATTTTAGATAATATGTATAAAATTATACGTCTTAAGTGGGTGAGTTTGTATGGTACCATGCCAGAAGGTGGTCGTCCAATTTCGATGAAACTATCATCCTCCATCCCTCCTTATCCAATCTACATCCAATCTATCTATCCCTCTTGCTGTATAATTCACTCCTCTTTTTCCTTGTGAATTACTGAACTTAATAGTACAGATTGCGTGTAAGGTACCGACCAGATAAAAGGATGGATGGATTTTAATATTTCCGTTTTTGTTAATTGTAAAAATCTAGTTGATTTTGTGTCGGTAACATTGTAGTCATAACTTAGATGTCAGAGGCTCCATAGTTCATCTTATTGGGAGTGTGAGCAAAACTTTTTATAACACACCTTGTTTTTGTGAAAATAAGTAAATTATTATTTTAATAATGATAATGATCAGTGAAGAATGCCATCAACTGCAAAGCAGAAGAATAATCACAATATTTAAAGAGTTGTTTTATTTTTTAATTTTTCTTTCTTTTTCAGCGATACGGTCTACAAACAAATACGCTACAAGTCCTTAACGTAACTACAATAACATACAAAGAATGCGTAGAACGATATAATGAAATAAAAGATTCGATAACATTTAAATTAAGCGAAGAGCATGTATGTACATATAAGGCACGAGGTGAAGGAGTTTGCCAGGTTGGTTTGGTCTTCTATATATTATTCTAAGTAATTTTCTTACGAATACCGCGTCTTCACAGAGGAGGTGTAGATGGAGAAATGCTTTTAGGTACTAAAGGAGGAACTAAAGAAAGAAACAAGATTTTTACTTTTTAAGTACCAATTGCTTTCTTTAAAATACTTCATTTATAAACTTCTAATTAACATAACAACAATGCTATAACCTAGACAGTCAAAAGTCAGTTGTTTTATATATGAAATGGTTGTTTCCGACTATAGCTGATATTTGTTATTTTTGTACCGATATTGATCTTTAAGTATCTTTAAATAATAGGTATATTTACTTATTGAAAATCACTTATATAATTTAGTAAAAAAGTCAATAAAGCTAAGAGAATCCTCCGGCCGGCAACACACTTGTGACATCGCTAGTGGTCATGGGCGGCGCTGATGAGCGCGGAGGTGAGTGAGGTGACGCGCCTGCTCGGTTGCCCCCACTAACAAAAAAATATTTTTCTTTTCAGGGTGACTCCGGTGGACCTCTTATGTCTGACAATAAGCTAGTTGGAATCGTGTCTTGGGGGGTACCTTGCGCCGAAGGGTACCCTGATGTGTACACAAGAGTATACTCTTACGTGGATTGGATCAACAAACATCTGAGCTAGACTTACTTGGAGCTATTTCTATAATTGACGTCAAGCCAATTTTATACCTTATAAATATGTATTTGAAAATTCGTAATTTTGTGTTATTACAATATTTTACATTACTATTATTCATTATGTTTTATATTATGTCTATTATTATAAATTAACCTATTTGAATTATGCATTTAGTTATATGACTCACAAGTCCTTAATTAAAACCTCGTTATCACGTTGTGTAGAAGCTTCTAACAAAGAGCCCTGTAAAACCCTGAATCTATTACAATCACTTCAGTTTGGAAACGTGTGGTAAATATGGGGAATGCATATGGGTGAACGAAAAAATAAATTCTCTGCCAGCCAGCTCTCAAATTAGGACTGCGTTAGTTTTTACGTGTGGTCTATACATAGGCGGAGGTAATGTACATATTATCCACTTATGTTGTAAAGATCTTTTGTAACGTGTTCGAGGGTTCTGATTCTATTACGATATAAACTATAGTTATATAGCGATATAGCGATTTTTTTAAAACCCACACAATTTATAGGCATATAGAAACAAGAAACAAATGAATGAATTTTTCAATAATATTACTTATGAAGGATAAATTTTCCCTACTACTACTAGCTACTCACGAAAAATTAGCTTCATCATCATCATCATCATCATCTCAGCCTATCCCTGTCCACTGCTGGACGTAGGCCTCATTCAGGGTGCGCCAAAGCTCCCGGTCCTCTGTCTCAAAATTAGCTTGATAGTAATCAATTGGAAAAATGTACCAGAGATCCCGGACTATTGAGCTTAAATTTTACTACATTACGAGTATTCTTCAACGTTCCAATCTGAGAAATATGGTTTTTGTTTTAAAAGTGTAATTTACAATCAATGTAGTATGCGGAATTATTTCATTGTGAATGTTTACAACGAAATACAGCAAGCAAGAACGTACAATAAGAAAATTTCAATCTGAAAGTCTTCAAGAGTCAGTCAGGTGCTAGTAAAAAATGAAAGAAGCGATTATTGAAACCAAAAATAATACCCGCTGTCTCTTGTAACTTGCAGGACGGATATAGCAAAGTGCGTTCCCGATACAAGGCGAATCGCCTGGCGTCGTTCCAATCCGCATAAACTGCTATTTTGCACAGACAGAAAGGCACGCAAATCGTTCATAGTACTAACGTTGCTCTCCGATAATATTAGTTTGATTTATTACGGCATGGTAGGGATTAGAAAATAGTGATTCGCCATTTGCCTTAAAATCTATTAAAAATATGTTTTTCATATATTTCAATTTTGAACTCCCGACGCAAAAACGATGGGGTGTTACAAGTCTATATACATATGTCTGTTTGAAGCAACGTTGCTCCCAAACGGATGATCCGATTTTAATGCGGTTTTTTTTGTTTGAAAGGCATATCCGTCAAGTGTTCTTAGCTATGTTTGGTGGAAATCGGTTTAAGTCCTTAAGGTCATGAGTAAGGTGTGATAGGAATGTTACACGCTCAGTTTGCTTGCGTTTTGTCGGGAGTTTATGTATTTCTAATACTGACTTGTTCCACATTTATAGGGTAAATTTTTGCGGACTTTCGATGGAACGATTATTAAGGGTCTATCAGTCTATGCGTTATACGTCTATATATGATACCTTGAAATAAACTTTACATAAATAAGTAATCCTTTCCAACGTGTATCCAAAACGACCTTAACATTATCAAGACACGCAACAAAAGCTTAGATATTCAAAATTCTCTAACTATCGTCGACCCTCGAATTATTAAAATTAGGGTACCAATTAGTTAGTAGATTAGCGAGGAACGTTGCAGGGTACCTCACAGTAATACCCTTATAATATGCATAATCGTCCTGCGAACTTTAGAATTTAATAAAGTTAGTACATGGTAAATTGTTTGAGAAGTTTGTTTGGTAATACTTTTTTAAGTAACTAGCGTTTTGTCCCGGCTTCGAACGGGTATACATAGAACTAAATATAGCCTATGGTAGTATGTCTAGTACATTTTGAGTTTATTCGTTACATACAAAAATACAAACAAAACTATATAACTAAAGATATATGAAAATCGGTTTTTATTTTAATTACGTTAATAAAGATACAGATTATATAAATTGCAATTACACCAATACTTGTTAATTACGTCTGTAAATAGTTTAATAAAAGTTTGACGAAAGAAGCATCTTCGCATTTCTCGACGGACTGTTACGTCATAAGGAATATATAGCTTTTACCCGCGCCTTTGCTGGCATAGTCAAAATATCCTTTTATTAACTAAAAGTACAAAGAGATACCTCCAAGAATGTGTCCAAAATTTAATGATGGTCTGTCTTAATAGTGGTTTTTGCGTAAAAGCGTAACATGCTTACTTTTTTACGTGGGGAGACGAGCTGGACGCATTCCTGATGGTAAGAGTAACGCCAGCCCATAGCCGATGCAGTGCTACCCGGAAGCAGGGGTGCACTACATTGACGCTCCCGACTTTGAGTCATCAGATGTTAAGACTCATTAGCCCAGTAACCTCGCTGGCTACAGTGCCCTTCAGACCGGAGCACAATGACATTTGCACATCACTGTTCAGGCGGTAGAATGTCTGGCACTGTGGGGGTACCCTCCCAGTCGGTCTCCTGCGAAAGAGACCTACACCCGGTTGTCATATACGAAGGTAATTACGTTCGTTCGAAAATAGATACACGTCTCTAATTTACATTTATTAATTACAAGGCGTCTTCTTTAGTATATTATATTATTTAGAAATAAATAAATAAACAAATATACATTCATGCCACTTATAAGTGTGTATAAATACACAGCGCTAACTAGTCCCATGCTAAGCAGAGCTTGTATTATGTCAACTAGATTACGGATAAATTAGATATACATCCATATATACATTCTTTTCTAAATACACACAATATACAATATATAGCAGTACCTAGACTAAATAAAATTTGCGTTTTAAATAGTTTTAAAATCAACTAAACTTAACTAAATAATAAAACCCGAGTTGACGCAACTTCTTCGGATTTCTCACCGCTTTCGTGACGCACAAAGCTCTCATTAGAGAGCTACATTACCCCAGGACACTTTTGATAACTCACTTGTTTGACAAACTTTTTCTAGACTTTTCCCTGGCCTTGTTCTCTTACTGTAGCTAAGTTGAGCTCGCTTTTATCAGTGTTTAGAGTGTCGCCTGAAAGAGGATTTTTTGTTAGTGTGAGAGTGTTAAGAGAAATATTTTAATGACAGTGCATGCAATGTATGTTCTATGTACGTATGCACGTATAAAGTATCAAAATATTTCTTTTTATTTTATCGCGTATTAGGTATAGTTGGTAGAACTGATACGAATCTAAAGGTCAAATGGAAATTTACCATACAAACATATTATTTTATATTTTAACTTATTTAAGTCTTTTAGCTCAAAACCAATAATATTATATTGATTAGATATGTTATAAGCGAAAATTTTCAACATCCTAATTAGGACGTCTTACCTTTGGGTGATTAGTTGCGGAACTGAGAAAACTCTCTTTTTTTCTTGTTGGTTAATACCATAATATAATAATAATTTCCAAATGATAATTCATTTATCTCTTTTCTTTGGTTTTGACTTATGTATGTGTGCTGCCGCTGCTGTATGCAACACTTTTTTCGGTTAATTTGTCCCATACAAATATATATAACATATCTATTATATAATAGCATTGCTCAAAGCTATATATGTTCCAAATTTGATTAGAATCCGATCGTTAGAAGCCCATTCAATTCAAACGAACAATGAAATCATTCTTCTTTATATAATAGTGTATAAAAATAGTAAAATTTAATTATAAACAAATTAAGCTAATTAATATAATAAATACAATGATTAAGCCCCACAAGAACACGCCTCACTAAATAAACCAAATAGTTTAATACAAAATATAATTCCTAACTAAACTAACAAGGCACTAACCTTACACGGTAATTTACAATACTGTAACTGGTTTATTTAAGCCTAAAATTTCGAGAACATTCCAAGCGAGCCCAATTGCTATGGGCTGTACAATAATATTCATGATAAACGTGTATTTAATATAATAATACTCAGTAAGGGATTCACAACGGTCTTAAATACATTAAATGTATCGGTACTAAATGATGTCTTCTTATGACTCCTAAATCAGTCGATTTTATTTATTTTTTTATTAAACAACTAGCTTACCCGTGCCCACTTCGTTGGGCATAATGTTAACAATCCTTTTTAATATAGCCTATGACACACAGCAATAATGTGACTTTCTATTGGTGACAGAATTTTTATAATCGGTTCTGTAGATCCTGAGATTACCCCTTACAATTTAACAAACACACAAACTTTATTTATTTATAATATAAGTAGACTAGTAGATGACTTAAAGAGTCAACTGGCTACCTTATAATTGAAAAGTGATCTCTTCTAGAGAAATATTTAATAGAAAAGTAACAGTACTTGGTGGAAGATTGCGTGTACTCTTCGACATTAGATGTTACATAGTACTTACTATGTACATACATTTATAGCATGATTTAATAAAAAAATATCAAATATTTAACTTACAAAAATATTTAAAGGATGTATAAGCCTCAGTCCCACAAACTGAAGCCGTAGACAGTTGTTCCCTATGTTCATAGCTTTGTGCACTTGATCCTGACGCAGAAAATTAAAAGGTTATTTGACGTTTTAAATATAATTTATATTTTCCGAACAGTTTTATTTTTGAGTTCCCTGGAACAAATCACTTCAACGCCTCTTACATGTAAATTTATTTTATTTGTATAGTTGTTAATATTCCTTTGTTGTATAGTACGCGTCATTTATGTTTAGCGCTGGACGAGAATAGCTGCGCATCAGTAGAATTGGCGTATTGGTGCGAAAAAGACAACACAACTGGGACAACCATACAACGCTCGCGCACCCGACGATCACGCGCCCCGCGCGCCGCACCGTTACCTCGATACCTTATTTTTGACTTCTGCGCAGGTTTCGTTCATCGCTAAAGATTCGTGACGCGTATTATAATAAAGGGTTAAATAAATAAATAATTAAAAACTGTCGAATTTAACCAACTATAAAACATACTATCAAAACGCTAAATAAAATAAAACTGAAGGATATCGAAACGGCAATACATTCGAGTGCTTTTAAGTGGAGTGGGCGTCGGCGTGTCAAAGGTTGTTTACGGGTGTCAACTCAGTGCGCGATTCCGCGCGACAGTACGCCTATACATCTCGCATTCAAATGTGTTTGCTTCGCGACTGTACTTCACTTGACAGTTAGGGGGCACACGTTGTAGCGTTTTTGTCGCGAAATATCGTGCATGGTAACAATTTGCGTACGATTAGTCAAGTTTTATAGTTCTTGCAATTTTTTTTCTTCGTTAAATACACTATCGTCGTATTTATAGTCGTAGAATGTAGGTGTTTTGTTCTCTTTTACAGGGGAAAGGACTATTTTACAGATCATCGAAACACGATTCAGTATGATTTAAAATTAAACATCTAAATGAAAGAATCAGAATAAGAATCAAAAACATAATGTCACTCTTTTACATATACTTAATAAAAAATATACTTTACTTTTACAAATCACCTTTACTTTTACAATATTTATGTGCTTGAAGCCAATGCGCAACTGGCTTTTAATATAGCCATTTTAATATAGCCCAAGGACGTAATTACTACAACCAGGTATAGTAGAATTCTATTCAATTGATTAAGTGTTAAATGCATGCTCTTATAAAATAATAAAACAGACATGAAGGAGATAAATAAATAATAATAATAAACAAATTAATAAATATTTTCAGGTAATTTATACACAGCGGCATCTAGTTCCAGGCTAAGCAGAAGCTTGTGCTATGGCAACAACCCTGTCGGGGGAGTAGGCGGTAATGCCAATAGTGACCACCCCGACACAAGGGTCAAAAGTGGCAGAGGGTTTTAGTGGGTATTCCTGGCCGTGCGGCGCGACTAGTGCGCTTCACAACACCCCAATGGTCAGGCGAGTCCCACATAACCCGCCGCACTTTACCATCAGCCACGCGGCGGGTATGCCTAATAGCATTTCCCTCTATAATTAAAAAAAAATGGCAACAAGATAACGGAATAAATTACGTATACACACTTTTCTTTTGTAAATAACCCAGACCCCAGAAAAATACAAATGTAAATTACAAATATATTTTTCCGGTGTGGGGATCGAACCCACGGCCATTCGCGCATAAAGCAGTTGTGCTACCACTGCGCCAAGCGTCGATTGTAGAATGAGGCACGCTGAGTGACAATGAGTGAAATATACTATTCTACAATCATAAAAACATTATTATATAATTATATATGCAGTATTTTTCCTCATACTAAGAAGAATTCGGAGAATATCAGTATAAAGTGTTTGACGAGACCTTGAATGTATCAGACAATAGATACGGTTTCATTATTTTTCGCTTCGCATCAATGGGAATTAAATGGAGATGTAGAAATGTTCGGATAAAATACGGCTTTTGTCTAAGTTCTTTCGCTGTAATCGCCGTCAATGGTCTGACAATTGATACGATTCAAATGGATTCAGATAAAATCAAATATTGTAGACGTTCTCGAAGTTTCTATGACTGAGAAGTGAGATGTTCAATTGTATTACTTCGTACCTATTGACGGAACAAATTGACGAATATTGAGGCTTGCTAAATAGAAATGTATATCTATCTATACATATAATAAAAACGTAACGAGTCGCTGTCTGTACAATGAAGATATATGAGAAAAAATATTATAGGAGACCTTTATTAAAGCAATAGAACCCAAAACAATGATTTTTGGAATTTTTGTCTGTTTGTCTGTTTGTTTGTTGTGCACGGCAGAAAAGGCTTATCCTATCTAGATGGGGCTTTCAATGATATATTGTGGTAAGCTTAACTTAACATTTAGTCTTTAATTCATGTCAATCGGTTGATAAATAAAAATGTTATGGCAATTTAAAGAATCACGTTGAACTTGCTGGACGTTTGTTGACGCGGGTTAGGAATTTTAAAAAATGCTGCCCAAAATCACTTTCCTACGCGGGCGACTGGCACAGCTAGTTATACACATATTTTTATGGGATGTGAATTAAAACAAAAAAAATATGGATAGGTTAAATTATTTGCTTACAAATGGCAGCCAGTATTAAAAATATATTGCATAACTCTAACAGCTGAACTGATTTCAATATTTTTTATATTTCTTAAAGTACAAACTTGGTTCCTACACAGAGAAAAAATTAGGTATAGCCTACGTTTTTATTTACTAGCTGTTCCTCGCTTTAACTGCGTAGTTCCCGTTCCCAGGGAAACACCGGGATGAAAGTATCCTATATGTTTATCGAGGGTATCACCTATCTACGTTCCAAATTTCAACTAAATCGGTCTAGTCGTTTCTGCATGAAAGAATAACAGACATACATCCATACATACATTCTCACAAACTTTCACATTTATAATATTAGTAGGATAAATAGTAAGTAGGATAGCATATTTCCATCGTGAAGATCGTCGGGCCAGCTAGTAATAACATACGAGTATAATATCATAATACACTTATATATTACCTTATGTGTCCACATTTAGAGTTCAATTTTGCATATTTTTATTCACATACAAGTCCTAAAGTATATATAAATTATAGTTAATTAACTAGACATTTGTATCTGCATAACGTTTTTAAACGTATCGTAATTACTGGAAAAATGATAAGCGTTTCCTTTTATACTAAAATACATAATTAATAGATATATTTTATTTAATTACTTTTACTGACACGTCTCGTATAATGTTATTTTCAGCTAATGTCTTTGTATTCGTTTACTTATCAGTATAAAATATATTTACATACTAATGAGCATTTAATTAAATTAATAAAAATTATTAAAATGAAGCATAAGCCCGCGTTTTTGTTTTTTTTAATAGCGATTTGTCCTGGCGTCAAAAATAATTGTCATTAACACCCCTTCCTTTGGTATGATAAAGCCTTTTTTGTAGTGGGGAAATCCTCATAGATTCATAGATGCCTATGGACTTGGGTGAATATATCGGACAAGGGTTATTTAACCAATGAAAACCCCACTGTGTTCCGTCCTACCGCAGCGAGTAGGGGTCCCAACTATAATGCAGACTATTCCGAAGTCTAGTGAAGCCTACGTCTATAACTGACCAAAAATATTTGACAAGAAAACATAAATCGGACCCGCAAAGATCTCTATCTTTGCCTCCTCTGAGGAGGGCACCAGTCCCTCTTCAAAATAGGACCAAACAAAACTTTAATATTTTATACAAACTTTATGATAAAGCCAAATAATTTCATTGTTATTGGAAACGTTACTTTATTATTTCAATGTCGTAAATACTATGAAAATTACCTCTTTAGATTTGAAAACTCGTATAAATAAAGAAAAAAACGAATGGTTTTAATTTCTATGCACGTGTTCACCATGGTTAGTGTACAGCAACTGTTGCTAGCTGCTGCGTTAATTTGTCTGTCTGCCAATGGTAAGTTTTAGTCTCAACAATCACCTGATCTTTCAAATACTTAGATTTGCAGAAAAACTTTAATGGATTAATTTCTTACGAAGCCTTTGAAATTATTCAAAAAAAGAACAGAAAATTAATCAGCTCTTTACAGGCTTTAAGCATT
>JADANM010006225.1:4023112-4036108 GCA_026213755.1 Eurema hecabe
ATCTTTTAATTAGTATTTAGTTTTAATGAAATTACAAAGCAAGGCAGTACTTTTACTCCTCCTAGTAAAAAAAAATGCATTATTTTTTATT
Organism: Eurema hecabe; assembly: GCA_026213755.1. Classification (NCBI taxonomy): domain Eukaryota; kingdom Metazoa; phylum Arthropoda; class Insecta; order Lepidoptera; family Pieridae; genus Terias; species Terias hecabe. The sequence continues at coordinate 4,023,204 of JADANM010006225.1, forward strand.
ATTCTGAAATAACTTTTATAACAATTTAAAAAAAACTATGTTTTCTAACTTTATTTGGATGATCTTTTAATTAGTATTTAGATTTAATGAAATTACAAAGCAAGGCAGTACTTTTACTCCTCCTAGTAAAAAAAAATGCATTATTTTTTATTATTCTGAAATAACTTTTATAACAATTTAAAAAAAACTATGTTTTCTAACTTTATTTGGATGATCTTTTAATTAGTATTTAGTTTTAATGAAATTACAAAGCAAGGCAGCACTTTTACTCCTCTTAGTAAAAAAAATGCATTATTTTTGTCTAACATGTTTTTAATTCAGTGCAATGCTAAAAGTTATAAAATTGCGATCCCTCTAAGCTTTACAACACAAAAAACAACTGATATATGTTTGCTGCAGGTTTTATTTATATCAAATAGAGTGTTTAAAGAATTTCTTTGTTCTCGCTTCGAATAAATTTAATAATAGTTGCTAGCTAGTTTATAAAATATATTTTGTAGATATCATATTTCGTTCTAAAGGCTTTTCACACATGTGGCGTAAGTGCCCTGCAGGAGAAAATAAGCTATTTCTTTATGCGAATGTAAGCTTGATAGTATTTGCTGCCTGACGATAGACCTCCGTCCAAGATATTATGTTCGATGGCATTCAAAATTGTAACACATTCACGTAACAATAATTAATTAAACCGGTAATGGCGGTAATACCGGGTAATAAAATGTATTTTGTGGTAATTCAGTGTCCTAATCCATTCAGTTGTTTGTGCGTGAAATAACAAAAAACATTCTTACATAAGTCCTCTCAAACTGATGCGTTTATAATATGAGTAGGCTATTAGAATCCGTCAAGGTGTGTAAAGCAACATCGAGGGGTTTTAGTCGGTAGTGGCCATTTATATTTAGCGCTGGACGAGATTAGCTGCTCATCGGTAGAATCGCGCTTGTAACTGACGTATCGGTGCGGAAACAACAACACGACTGGGACAACCAATGAACCTCGTTACCTCGATACCTTATTTTTGAATTCTGCGCAGATTTCGTTCAGCGCTAAAGATTCGTGACGCGACCAATACATAATAAGTCAAAGTCAAAGGCAAAATATGTTTATTCAACTAGGCTACATATATTAACACTTTTGAATCGTCATGGAACAATTACCACGGGTTTGGAAGGCAGGTTCTACATAGAAGAACTAACAAGAAACTCTTAGTTACTCCTAGTTAGTTGCTCTTTAAAATAAGAAGATACAATTATTGTAAATATTATTAAAACTCACTATTATAATATTTATATATGAAAAAGGTCGCCGTCCTGCGAGCGTTATCTTCCCTTCCACTTCCTCCAAGGTGGACGAGTATACGTGCATTTTCCCCGGACAAAACAGTGGTATATCCAGCATTAATTCACGCGGCACGCTGCAAGTGTGAAACCGCTCTTAACTGAAAACAATACGATATAATCCCAAAGTCGTTGACCCGTCGCGACATGAATCAATTGTATTCGGTCAATTTTCATACAAACTAGAGTACGTGACGATTTGAATCGTGGATCTATTTGATATAATGTTAAACTGATTTTTGTTTTTCCGATGATCGCAAGTAGTTTCATAACTTAATTTCTCCTAATAAATTTTATATGACGAAGCATCCCTAGTGTTCTAGTAAACGACATTTAGACAAATCGCTAAGTACAATATGTTTATACAGATATAGTTGAAATATACCTAAAATGACTATAAAAAGATTTTCTATCTATATTGTTCTATATTGTTATATATATTACGCATTGAGCGACTTGTAGTTCAGGGGAAGGTTGAGAGTACCAGGCCTCGAGAGGCGAAGGTCGCCGATGAGGTGGACAGACCAGATTAGAACGGCAGTAAACTATCGATCTCTTCACGAATGCACAAAGAAGGCGGCCATGAGAGAGGAGTGGCGTCGTGCTGTTAAGCTTGCCACCAACACCTAAATAATGACCACGTCCGCTCTGTCAAGAGCGACAACGACTTGGAAGAAGAATATTACGCATTCCCAACTAATTGAAATTTATCTATACTTGCAACATTTCTAAGTAATACATAAAGAAGTAAAAGTTTGTTTTTAAGTTTGCAGTCATTACATAATTGATAAATCTATTGATTATGAAAATTATTAAGAAAATGAATTTCCGCATTTCCATATTCTCTGAGTGTCATAGTATAAGTAGCGTCACGAATCTTTAGCTCAGATCGAAACCTACGCAGAAGTCAAATAAGGTATCGAGGGGACGACACGGCGCGCGGGGCGCGTGATCGTCGGGTGCGCGAGCGTTTTTTGGTTCCCCAGTCGTGTTGTCTTTCTCGCACCAATACGTCAATTACGAGCGCGATTCTACCGATGCGCAGCTATTCTCGTCCAGCGCTAAAGATTCGTGACGCGACCTATACACTTAAACGACGAATGTAACCGCAAGGCTACATTAGTTGTAAACATAATTATAATCCATGTTCTTGTCCCCAAGGTCCTATCCCATGATATTATTCTATAAGCATTTTGTACCATTTAATAGGACATAGTGTGTTAACATTAGCGATGTAACGGCTAACAAATTATTTAAAAAAATATATGTAGTTCGACCCTCTGAAGGCGTACGTGTATATAAACTGAATAAGCCACGAAAAGCTGATCGGAAATTGGAAAGCCAACATTTTTCCGCTAACTATTTATGGATTTAAGCACCTTACTAAGTAGAATTCACTTATTTACATACGCATATTGTGAAGATCAGAGATTAAATGCTACACATTTAGTACCTACTTTTTATCTTGCCCAATGAATTAAAATTACGCGTAATCATAGCTAAGCGAACAAACAAAAATCTATGTTGTCCAGTCATCAAATAATAAAGACAACATTGTGATAAAATATAATTATTGTAGGGACACACGCATTTGTAATGGGTGGGTGGTGGTGGTGGGTCCCGGCAAATGTTTTGAAAAGTTCAGTCGAGGTTAATCGTAGCTATTGTGAACTCGTGTGACAATAAAAAAGTAAACAAGAATTATAAGTTTTATTTAAAGGGACACCCTACACCTCAACTTCACATCGGTGATCCCGACGTGATTTCTTTTAATTGGTGACTTCAATACCACAATTAATATTTTAAAAATCTATATATTTCGGCTTATAAGTAGTCTAACAAACTTGACTTTGTTATATAATATTTTAATGTACGTACATAATATCGTAAAAAAATAACAGTTTTCACATCAAAATAAACTAAGTTCTACATTTCCCAGTAAATTGAACAAGGGCTAAATGTGGAAGCATACAGTGAAGTCTCTAAGGAAAGGGGACGGACAAAGGTAGGGGAAGATGGCTTAGATCTTACGCTCAATAGTGCTTGACATACTCATACATATATAAACATATATATTATATACCATACCATAGTATTACTTTTATATGCTGACGTATTCTTACGTTAATAACATACTGTGTATCGGTAGGTTATTACACATGCAGACTTAACAACACGAAGGACTTTGACTAGCTGTTGCCCGAGACTCCGTCCGCATGGACTTTCATATAAACTTTGCCCCCCCTTCTCCCCTTTTAACCCTTTTTTTCCAGTTCAAATATAGCCTACGTTATAGATCAGGGTCTAGAGAAGTAGCCTTTAGTCCTTCCCCAAGCTCTAGACCAAATTCTCTGTGTACCAAATTTTGTTCTAATCGGTTCAATAGTTTTAGCGTGATGGAAAGAATAAATGTTTACGATTAGACTCTCCCGTAGAAAATCAGTGTAAAATATTAGAGCCTTATCATAGACAAAATAATGGTTCACTCAAATCAAAACCATACCAAAAAATGCAATGACATCTTCGATGAAAACCATACTACTTTTTGCCAACACTGTTTTGTATGGCAGTACCTAAACTTAAAATGACAACGAAACATCATTATATTATATTGTCAAATTTTTCTTAAATATTATTGTTCTTCATCAAATTTATTTAATAACATATATGTTGATAGCCCTTTTCATCAAAACGCTCTTTGACCGTATGTCTGAGCCTAAATCTTGGAAAGGAAATCAGAGACATTTGCCTAAAGTGGCCCTTTAAGATTCCAAATCGGATGAGAACGGCCTGTCAGACCAACTGGCGTTATTAGAGGGTTACATATTTCATGTCAGATCGTGTATATGTTCAATTTATGGGTTTATACAATTCACTTCTTCTTACTAATCTTAATATGTATAAATCTCGTGTCACAATGTTTGTCACACTTAACCGATTATAATAAAATTCGCACACTATGTGCAGTTTGATCCAACTTAAAAGATAGGATAGCTTACATCCCGGTATTGCCCCGGGAACGGGAACAACGCGGGTAAAACCGCGGGACACAGCTAGTTATATTATATAATTGCGAAATTTTATTCAGAATGTGTGTTAATCACTTATCATTGATTCGTTTGGCAAAAGTTTAACATCAAAGTAGATAAGACCCTTTTTTCAAGAGGAAAAAGCTTCATATCACAAAGCCTTCTAGGAAAGTACCATGAGTAACATAAATAAATTTCGAATACTATCTACAATTATAAGCTATATAATATTTCGAAACAGCTGCTGGTGAACTGCCTGGACAGCCCGGGATGGCGACGCAATGTGGACCTCCCATAGAATAACCCCTAGCTGGGGAGCTAGGGGTTATAGTATCAAAAATCAAAGTCAAAGTCAAAAGTATATTTATTCAATTCAGGCTACATAAAGTAACAATCGTCATGGTATTACAAAACATTTACCACCGGTTCGGAAGGCAGTTTCTACAGAGAAGAACCGGCAAGAAACTCTGATAGTCGCTCTTTATCTGTATCTTAAGTCAAGTTCCAAATCACTGGTAAAAGCGCTTCGTACAAAAACCGTAGATAGCTAACACTAAAATAAAAGTTATTCGTTAATCAATTCTACATTAACGCACAAAGCAAACGTAGTCAAGTGTTACCTGCTCTATCGGTTAAATTCCGCCATAATTGCTTTGTAACAATTAATTATATTCGAATAACGCATTTGTATCGTGTCTCTAATGAATGGTCAATTGAACTTATTTTTCGATTTAAATATGAGCAAATATTCATTGTCATAAAAGACCGCCAATTAATTTTAAAAAACGCGAATATTTAATGAACATTCATTTCATATTTTAAATATAATATGAGAACCACAATACTGTTTACGATAATACAATTTAAATTACTTTATCTTTTTAAAAGAATTTCGCTGGGCTAATTCGAACCACCATTACTTTCGATAACCGTTTCGTCATCATAAAATACCACTTCTAAAGTTTAACGCAAAGACTAAAGCCATTTCAAAGTCGTCTACTATGAAATCGATGTAAATTTTAAATCAATTCCAATTTCAGATTTATTTGCACAAACATTAACCAGCCAATGTAAATTGTATTTTCAAATGTTATATCAATATGTATGTTCGCGTTCTATACTCTCGGTAATACCACATTTAATTTTAGCCGAGTTTTAATACATTAAAAATGCATTAGGTGAACGCGAGAAGCAATTTCACGGACGTCTAGTATTTATGTCCTCAGCAGCCGCTATAAATCAACTACTGAACACTATGATATTTGCTAATAATTTTAACATTACTACTTTTTTTTAGACCCCGACGCAAAAACGACAGAGTGTTATTAGTTTGACGTGTTGTATATGTGTCTGTCTGAGGCAACGTAGCTCCCAAATGGATAATCCGATTTTAATTTTAATTTTTTGGTTCGCAAGATATATCCGTCGAGAGTGTTCTTAGTTATGTTTGGTGGAAATCGGTTCAAGTCTCCAAGGTCATCAGGTCGTTTGTTAGGTGTGATAGGAACGTTACACGCTCAGTTTGCTTTCGTTTTGTCGGAAGTTTATGTATTTCTAATACTGCCTTGTTGCTGGCTTACATCGTTTGCTGAATCTATGAAAGACGCGGTATATGCTATGCATATTGTTATTATTTATTTATAACTGTTACTGTTATATTTAATATTGTACAGATTATAATATACTCGTAGTTCACAATATTGAAGACGAATTGAAGTATTGGGAACGCTTGCCACTTTATACATTATATTTAAAAGATCTATCTAATATAATTTTTTGGATTATCGTTATCTTTCTTATTATAATATTTGCTTTTGTTAGATTAATTATTATAAGAAAAACGGAAAGCATATATTTTACGTGGAAAACCGCGTAGTTTATAACTAAACATCCTAAACGAATATTTTATGATGACTGACTTTGAAAAGGCAGCCATTATAAATTAAATTTATTTTCTATCAAACCATATAATTCTTTAAGATCCTGGTTTTCCAATTAAAGCATTTTTCAACATTATGCGGGTGCTTAGCATTGAGTGTTTTATGTTTTACTACATCCTTCTTCATTCATATATCGAGAACTCTTAAAAGTCCTAAATAGTGCTTTCGTCCGATGCGTGTGCAAGGCCAGAAAATTAAGAAATGTTTTTCTTTAATTTGTCAATGATGGAAATGACGCACTATGCTCTGTAATTGAAAAACGCAGATGTACTAAAATATTTAAACATCCAACGTCAATCGCTTTACCGATACATCGAGCTATATTGAACCCAAAAAATTCATAACAAAAATATTTTCACTAAACTATTTATCAATAACATCTCACCTGCGTATAAAATCCTTTTTAACCCGTAAAAGTGGCTTCACAATGAACGCTTTGTTAACGGAGATTTTTTGAAAAAACATCAAAATCCTTTGTTCGTCACTTTTATACATGACATGTTTGCAAAATGCAAGAGATTCCTGCTAAAATTAATGTGGATATACAACCAATATATATAGAGCTTGTCACATATATTGTATAAATTTATTATTGAACGTTAAATTACAAAATTCTATGTAGAGAAATTCCTGGTCCTAACGCAGTTATATAGAAGAATAGCTGGCCCACCTAACCTTTTTTTTCTGTACGTGCAAAAACTAATATTCTAAGGAATATTCTAAAAGCATATTTATAGAAATCGGTTCCGCTGTTATTGATTTGCACTAAGCAACACATTTGCCGATTCAGTTTTTATTAAAGCACTATGAGATGATAACCTAATTAAAGAACGATTATTAATTCCATGCAGTAAAATGACTGATACATAAAAATAATTGGGTACATATTTTTATTAATATACTCAATTTAATATAGCATTTTAATTTGAACTGGAATAATTAAATTATTAAATTATAATCTCGACTAACTTTTGATTGTAACAATTCTTACCACTACATTTTTGGAGCTAAAACCTGCTACTCTGGAAATGTCATTTTACCAACTGAAATTAATTATGTTATGAAGTATATGAATTTAATTATATACATGTTAAAACGGATATCACATATTTTTACATTAGAATAATTGATTAAAAATATTTCCAAATTATGTTTTTAAATACATATTATTCTATCTGTCATCTATATCAAAGATGGCGGCAATCCGAGCTCGTGTTAGTGTTGTCATATCTATAAATTAAATGTTATATTATTATTAACCAATAAAATTAATTCAATATTAATATGAAACTGGGTTTTAAAATGTCTCACTTTTAAATGACGTGCCAATTTTCCCTATTCATAATATTATTAATACAAAGTACAACTCCCATACCGCAAAAATTCTCGCACAAAGCACAAGTTAAACGGGAACTTATTTCTTACAAAAACTCTTTCTAAATTGAAACAGTTGATAAAACAATTACCCTTATATCAGTTTGAAAAAACTTGGAAGTTAAATTAAGTGCTGAAACTTTTGTGTATTTAAAATGGTTCAAACATTTTTCCGAGAGCCATTTTAATGAATGGCCGTCAAATTGGAGCGATTGAAATTGTTTTTACAACCCCTTGAATTGTAGATGAGACGACGGAATCTTAATTTCGGTACGTTGTACGTTTCGTTGAAAAATTGCCAGGTATTCATAAATGCTCGGTTTTGGGATTTCGTCCTACTGTTAGCTCGGGCTGAAATTTGCCATGCAGGTAGATGTTATGACGTAGGCATCCGCTAAGAAAAATTTTGATCAAGGGGATAAAATAGGGGGTGAAAGTTTGTATAAAAAATCCACGCGGGCGGAGTCGCGGGCAACAGTTCATACATCAAAGTTAAGTTAGACAAATCTCATTAAAAAAAATATAACACATACTATTTGTATGCCAAACTTAAGCCAAAAAAGGAACAAACAACAATACAAAGACACCAACAAACTTACACATAATAGACAAATGTAAATTTTAAATAATAAAAATCTTTCAGTCAATAACACATTATCAAAATATTTTTATATAGGACAATACTAGCTTAAAACTGTAACTTACTTTCACCTTCAAAGCTTTCATAATAATTATCACACGTAATTTAGGTACCGTAATAATCTATATCTATACTAATATATCTATACTAATAAATAAAGCTGAAGAGTTTGTTTGTTTGTTTGTTTGAACGCGCTAATCTCAGGATCTACTGGTTCGAATTGAAAAATTTTTTTTTTATTAAATTGACCATTTATCGAGGAAGGCTTTAGGCTACATAACATCACGCTGCGATTAATAGGAGCGAAGATATAATGGAAAATATGGAAAAAACGGGGAAAATTATTCATCTTTGAGGGCTTCCTTTGCGTGCGCTGTGAAAACGGTTCAAGATACAATAATAATATGTATGAAAGAATTATTCCTCTTTAAATCTAACTATCAAAAAAAAAGTCCGCGACAGTATATGTCTATCTTCTAAGATTGACTCACTATAACATAATAATAGAAATAGATCCGACGGGGACGAAGTTGCGAGCAACAGCTAGTTTATTGTATAGTTACAGAATACATTATTCTCATTGCTAATTTTGTTATGTTTCGGACATGTTTATCAACTTTTTAGTTGTTGACCTTTTGGTCGATATATCTGCTTGAATTTATAGCTATCCCCAATGATATTATATTAAATAGATATGTTATTCGCGCAAAATTTTAAAGACGCAAAAACGTCCTAATTAGGACGTCTTACCTTTAGGTGATTGGTTGGTAATTCATTCACGCGCAACTGACGAAACTCACTACCTTTTTTTTCTTGTTGGTTTTATAATTTATCACTTTTCTATCGTTTTGACTTGTATGTATGTGTGCTGCCGCTGCTGTGCGGAACACTTTGTTCGGTTGTTTTGTACGGGTATAACATGTCTATTGTATAATATAATAGATATGTTATACCCGTTTATAGCCAATGGGCTATCCCTTAGTTATTTTTTTAAAAGAACTTGAGTGGTCGCCCAAAATTGTGTAGTTTTTCCTCAGACCGCTACAATCGTCACGTCTAACATTTTATCCTCACCGACTTAAACAGAAATGAGAAGCACTCAAAAATAATCGAGTTTCCGAAACCCTAATAATGTTCTTGAACAAATCTGTATTTCTAACGTGACAAAATTTTATAGTAACGAAATCCCGAAATTTACTTTTATAAGACTGTTATTGATTCTGCAGAAACAGTTATTGTTTTAACTGATTATTTTATTTTCCTTTTTATTATATTTATGATAATACTTTATATATTGTTATTTTAATTAATACACAGTTTTGAGAGAGGCAGACTTAATTTTTTTAACTTTTCATTTATCTTTTTTTTATTTTTATGCAACAAAACAGCAGTCAGTTAATATATCCGCTTGTAGACAGTTGCAGAATATAATTTATCGAGAAATGGAAGCAGTGAATAAACAAGGTTGCATAGGAGAAAAAATAACTTTATTATATAATTATTTATAATATCCTCTAATAAACAGCGAGAAACATCGGGGACATCAGGTACAACATATATTTAAATTACACAGACTCGATAGATGAATGTCGTATTAATTGTCGAACAATTCGTATATTTCTCAAAGAAGCAAACAACCTTAGATCCAACTCCACACCGAGCTGGTATCAGTAAATACCTTATTTCGATACAAAACAAAGAACTCCAATTTTAGCCCGTTAAATAAAGAAAAGTGCAATCTTCGCTAGTCTTTTGAAACGTTTCTACTTGATGGGAGGTACGTGACCCGCCATATCTATCCAGGGGTAAAAACTTTACTGTTTCTATGCGAAAATTAAACGGATCGAAATTCGGGATATTTAATACGTAATTTGTTGGAATGGTTCTGTCAATACAGGATCTGTTATCCAATTTAACATTTCAAGATAAGTTCTGGTTGTCTACGGAATGTTAAATTGAGGGGACGATCCATAAGAGTAGTCGTTGACGGCTGTTCTTCGGATCACATGGCCATCAATGCCGGTGTTCCCCAGGGATCAGTACTCTCAGCAACACTATTCCTGCTGCATATCAACGACCTGCTTATGCCCGACATTTATGGGTACGCAGACGACAGCACCGTTGTTGAGAGTTATGTATCCACTGCTCGCGCAAGTGGGCCTGAGATCCAGATGAAAAGAGAAGACATGGTTGAACGTCTGAACTTGACGCTTGGGTTAGTTGCCGATTGGGGCAAAAACAACCTGGTCAAGTTCAACTCGAGCAAAACCCAGGCGTGTCTTTTCTCCGCCAAGAGGAAGCCGTTCCAGTTGGCTCCCATTTTCCAAAATGTAACTGTCCCCGTCTCAGACCATCTAGAGCTCCTAGGTGTAACGCTGCCATCCACAATCAACTTCGGCTCGTATATCGAGTCCAAAGCTCAATTAGCGGCAAAAAAACTCGGCGTCCTCTCTAGGGTGCGTCAGTACTTCACTGCGGAACAATTAATAACTCTTTATAAAGCTCAAGTCAGATCCTGCATGGAGTACTGTTCGCATCTTTGGGATGGATCAGCAAAGTGCCAGCTTGAAGCTATGGAGTTGGTTGAAAGACGAGCCAAAAAACTCATCAACAAGCCCTGTCTTGTTGATGCTGAACTACAATCGCTCGAACACCGTCGCAAAGTAGCCAGCCTGTCGGTCTTTTACCGGTTACATTTTGGTGAGTGTGCAACGGAACTGCACAATATTATACCCCCCTCGCCATTCCACCATCGGACGAGTAGAGCTTCGGCAGGACGACATCGCTATACAGTTGATGTTCCGCGTGCACGCACTAAACGATTTGCTTCCACCTTCTTAGTGCGTACTGCAAAACTGTGGAACTCCCTGCCGGAGTCTCTGTTCCCCGATACCTACAACCTGGGGATCTTCAAGAGGAGAGTGAATAGGTACCTCACAGGTACGCGCGCTCCATCTTAGACCACAACTTCACTTAACATCAGGTGAGTTGTGGTCAAGCGCTAACCTGTTTTTCATAAAAAAAAAAAAAAAAAAAATTTTGGATTTTATTATTCTTCATTTAGTCGTACATTCCGATAGTAGTAAATAAAAATAGTACCTAGTCATAGTTAATAATGAAACCATTAAACTAGTTCTTATAAGTATAATCCTACACATAATCATTTAACATGATTTATTTATAGTATTGACTTTATTATGACGTCATTTAGTTGTATACTCTTTACACTACATATGAAATAAGCAATAACAATCTGAAAGCCGTGCAAATGAAAGACATATGAGACTCGTATGGTCAAGGATTAATGAGGTTTATATTAAATTGGCATCATTTAATTCCCCGCTGTAATTCCTTTGCTCGTTTTAACGTTATAACTCACAAAGACGCTACATTGGCCATGGTGCTCGGTTTATTTATGACATAAACAATGTGCTACAAAACAAGTATCCGATCCGAAAACCTCTTACTAAATTCCGGTAGTGGATCCTTATTTTGCTATAGTTTTGAAAAAATAACATTATTAATATTTTTCAAACAAAAAAAAATAAGCTAAGTAAAATTGCAAAACGTATATGGCAACATCGTCTCGTTCACGTGCTTTGCTGGCTACAGGGTCTACGAACCGTGCGTGAGTTGCTAGCATTTGTAAATTTCCTTGTATCTATGTATAGTGTAAATTTTTCACTAGAAACGTCACTAGATGGCGTTGTGATAAATGTCCTCCCCCACCCCCTAGGCTACTTATAAATAGAGGTATCTATACACATGTGTCACACATCAATCAGACCTTTTATTTGCGAGCAGGATGATGAACAAAAGTTGCTAATTGTTCAAATGTTTTAATAGGTATGCATACAATAAAATGTTTTAATTAATTCGATTTATACTATTTAAACCTTAATTATATACTGCGTGACTTGCTGACGCTGGTCTTTAGCTGTATCTACAATTTACTTAATCGTACATGAGTCAACTCTAAGCAACAACAAAACGTTGAGACGTGATTAAAATTGACGTTGATTTTTATATTCAGTGATATATTAATTTGAATTGGAAATAAATAAAACTATTTTTCGAACATCGTGAAACGTGGCCACTCTACTTGTTTTAAGCCTCGTTCGGATTTACACCGCTATACACGCGCATTATGAAAAATCTCTCTCTGCAATGAAAACTCCATTTTAGGTGCAGTTCTTACTTTTTTCTTTCACAACTGATTTACTGTACGTAATATATTTTGCATATTTTCCGAGCTCCGTATTTTTAACTTCCGCCTCCAAAAGTTTATTTCGGTTTAAATTTCAACTATATGTGGATTTATGTGAACGTTTATTCTTCGCGTGTTTTGCATGTGTTGAATTGAATTATCTTACGAGTTTGCTGTTGATTAACTGAATTCGACCTAAGTAATTAATAGGTATGACGTTTTTTTTTAATATTGTGTTGTTGAGTTCCTTTGTATTTATTTAGAATAAGAATAAGAATAATTTATTCAATATTTTTTTACATTTGTTAGCAACTAGTTAATATGTACAGATTTAAGGTATTGATTCAGCAATTATCACACTGTTTTTTTTAATAAAAT
>JADANM010006225.1:4041303-4063860 GCA_026213755.1 Eurema hecabe
ATCTATACAACTATACAAATATTAACATTTGATTTATTGCCAAGTTACATATTCAAAACTAGGTACTTAATATTATTTTTAATAAAAAAAATATTATTTATAAGAGCGTAAGAATGACACAAAAACCTGTACTAATTATTTCATTTACAATATACAATGTAAGCCTTAAATAGTATTAATATTTAAATGAGTTTTATGACTTAAAAAAAGATACCGTAAATTAAGGCATTTTATTTGTGTTGCATTTTGCATTTTTCACGGAACACATTTGGCCTTTCAGAAGTTAACACTTTTAGTGATAAGATAGTCTTTCATACTGTTTTCCTTTTCTGATTTTCGTTATACATTAAGTTTCCATTATAGTAGACAATAAGGATTATTATTATTTAATTTAAAGGTTAAGGGACTAGTGTATGGTTCTAGCCGTGCAGTTTTAACTGCGTAGGTCCCGTTCCCGGGGCAATACCGGGATATAAATAAATAATAATAAATAATAAATATTTTCAGGACATTTATACACAGCGCCATCTAGTTCCAAGCTAAGCCGAAGCTTGTGTTATGGCAACTAGATAACGGAATAAATTACATATACATACTTGTCTTTTGTAAATACATACATACAATACATAGCAACACCCAGACCCCAGAAAAATACAAATGTAAATTACAAATATATTTTTCCGGTGTGGGAATCGAACCCACGACCCTTCGCGCAGAAAGAAGTTGTGGTACCACTGCGCCAAGCGGTCGACAAAAAAAAAAGAATACCCTTACACCCTAAATAAACTTAAAGATTCCTTAATGTTTATTTAGGGTGTAATCTACTTGTATGTTAAATTTCAGACAAATCCATTTAGTAGTTTCTTTGTGACAGTGTAACAAACTTTCATAGTTATTATACTAGCTGTGCCTGCGACTTCGCCCGCGTATAAAAGTGACTTTGGGCAGTATTTTTGAAAATGCCTAACCCGCGCCAACAATATATCATTGAAAACCCCATCTAGATAGGATAAGCCGTTTCTGAGATTAGAGTGCACAAACAAACAGACAAACAGACAAAAATTCCAAAAATCATTGTTTTGGGTTCTATTGCGTTAATAAAGGTCTCCTATAATATTTTTCTCATATGTCTTCCATGTACAGACAGCGACTACGTTACGTTTTTATTATATTAATTAGCAAGTCGAGGATACTTTCTTCGATTCTCGAAAAGGTCACATTCCTATAATACCTATAATAAAAATATATTATTATATACAAGACTTTAAATGTTCTACATTTACTTCAAATATTTATCGGTTAGTTGTTACCGCAAAAACAGGACAGAAACGATTTCCGTGAAATTTATTTGAAATGAGTGCACTGTGCCAGGATGCGGAACTTTTCACATTAGTAAAATATTTTTGGTCACATTGTTTTACATTACTTGTTTCTCTTTCATTTATTGGAGATGGATTTTTTTATTTAAAAGCGTCAAGGACCTACCTTATTCCAAGTTTAGAAGCCTCGTTAAAAATGTCTTATTACAAAGGCGTACTATACCTACATTAAATGAATATATTGAAGATAAAAACCCTTGGAATTATATTTCTTAAAGTTCGTAGGATGGTGACCTTTTTCATGTATAAATATTACAATAGTCGTTGTTTATATTTACAATTGTATGTTCTTATTTTAAAAAGAGCGACTATCAGAGTTTCTTGCCGGTTCTTTTCTGTAGAAACTGCCTTCAGAACCGGTGGTATATGTTTTGTAATACCATGACGATTCAAAAGTGTTAACATAAAATAACACAATTATTACAATTGTTAAAAAAGGACAATACAAAAATATAATTTACTGGCAATATCTTTAACGATGCCGTCAGAACCAAAACACGGCAATAAACAGAATAAATTTCCAAAATAAAATTAAAGTAACGAGTTAAAGCAATGAAAATGAAATCAGAATGACAGCCATAAAACACCTCACAATAACGTCCAATTATTAAATAATTCCAAAAATAAATTCTCAGTAAAATATTCAGGCTCTCGAAGCATCTTAAGCGGTGGAAAAACATGAAAATTTCGTGATTAAAATCTCGAGTGCTGTAATAAATTAAAATGAAATGAATGAAATTAATATAAAACTCAAGGCCTGCGAAAATGCACGCAAAGGATTTTCTGTTTTAATCCAAATTAATTCGGTGACAATTTTTTATATTCTTACGCTTCGCTTTGTCACTTTACATTTATACTTGGACCAACTTCAATTTAATTATTTAGTAAATGCGCAATTCTAAATATAATGCGCAATTTTGTCGTAAAAATCTTATAGAAAGTTTGGTTTGATAGAATACTTTTCTTTCAACGACTGGTCTCTTTTCGTTAGAATCTAATAATTTTTTATATAATATTTGCTGCCGTTCTGTATAGCTTAATAATGACTACTAGTATAGCAATCGTTACTAACTATGCTAGTTTTGAGACTTAGCATACAATATATAGAACTTTTTGGTATACATATAACTTATTGGGACCTAACTAACCGTTAGTTAACATTGTAAACGAAGATATAACAATCATGCAAATACTAAGCTTTAATAGGTCAAATCTCATAATATTGATATATATTAATACTACGAAATTAAAAAATGAATAACAAATTCTCAACTATTTTATTACAATTATCTCCATGCAGAAGCACTGACTTTACTTCTAATATAACAATCGTGTATCCCCCTTTTCCACTCCAAAAACCGCACTAAAAACTCAGGAACATACATACCAGTTTTAAATTTATTTCAATCTATGTCTAATATAAAAATGGAATCGCAAAATGGGTTGCATAACTTAATAACAGGTTAACCAATTTCTGAATGTACAAGGATGGTTCTAAACAAAAAAAATGGTAGGTGTACCCTACACCTTCATAAGTTTTCGGATAGGATAGGCACAGCATGGTCGAAATCCCTTTGCACCAACTCATAACATAATTTAAAAATATAATTAAAAACAAATCTCCCTTCTCGCTCAGTACGAACTAACTCAACTAATGTTTCAAAACGAATTTCAAGTTAATACCGTGCATTTTAAAAATAAAATAAATAATTTTAAAAATATCGCGTTCCCGCCGCCCGTCCACCTGAAATTAAAAACAAACCACGCTTCAGCAAAACGTTAAAATAAACATCTCATTTAAATTTTAAACAAATCTCAGTTAAATGTGCATCGCACAATTCTTTTGTCGACTCAATCTAGCGGCTTGTGATTATTTTTCTGAAATATTATGCAAATATATTAACAGACTGGATGTATCTGAGCGCTTCAGCGAGTAGCTAAATAAAAGTTTTAATTAAAAAATAAACTAACTTTTAACGAACGAACCACGATGACGCAGTTGAATGAGACGGATGTTTAAAAACGTATAGAAGATTCCCTAAGTTCCGATAGTTGTCTCATACCTAAGTCCTATCTATGTTCGTTCCAAGAATTATGAGTATAATTTATTAGGAATTACTTCTTTGAAGAAGTGTTCTTTGTTGTAACATTACTACAGTCAATAAAGAACATTCATAACAATACTGAAAACGATTCAATCATCTATATTAAATTATTTTTATCTTAGTCTGGGTTATTTATTCGGTTGGTAAAGTCTTTAATTATCTACTTCTCATCTAATGTAGTTTTCACTTGGTTGAATTCAGATAAATTAAAAATAGACCTGGAAAAAGTACTCAAATTAATAACACAAAACAAAACAACGCCATATTTCACCGACTCCCACATATTGCGTTTCAAATGATTCGCTAAATATCTCTCAAAAATCGTCAAATGATTTATTGCTCAGTACAATCGCACGAAACTTTTGACACGCGAATATTTATACGATCCGTTGTTTTGGCAAAAATCTCATGTAGGTACGTCGTACAAGAAGCAGGAAGGCACGTTCTGGGTCGTTATGACAGAATTTCGAGTCGCAAACTTGAATCGTTTTCAATTTATAGCTCTAACGTCACAACAAAACTTTTATTTTAACGTTAAGTAATGTGCTCCGAGTTCCGAAGTGATGTTTTTAATCAATAATATATAGGAATGTTGGCTGGTTTAAATTTAAGAACGTTTATTGCAAAGCCAACTAAGACATGTTTATTGCCATAACAAAGGATCTGCTTATTGTGGGACTAGATGAATCCCCAATGTTTCAATATTTTAAAGACTTGTTAAGACTTGATCTAACAGAAATTATTGTATAATTCTTAATTATAATTAATTAAAACAGTAATCGAGTTTTTTAGATAAATAATATGAATCCTATCCTACAAATATACAAACCAAATTAGCTTTAAAGAAACAAGAACAAACCGAATCTGAAATTCCTCAAATTGTTATAAGTAATAATTCTTACAAAGTATACAGAAAAATACGAAAATATTATTGGAAGATGCAAAATCTTTTAAGGAAATTCCAACTAAAAAGGAAAATCTCCAACATCATACACCTAAGAAAAATTCGTTTACTTTCACGAACATCGCATCGATACAATTCTTCAGACGGCTGATTAGGGCTGTCAAAATAATATAATTTTTAAACATTTATTGTTTAAGAAAAAATAATATTAAACCTTTTTCTGTCTTTTATAGTAATTTTATAGGTGAATAGATTTTAAATTAAATTAACGTAAGAATTTTAAGGAAAATTATTAACCCTGCTCATCATACATAAAGAGATATTTTTGAAATTTAATTTCTAAAAAAGCTGGGCAAATTCTTTAAGTGTATAACTGTAAATTTAAATAATAATTCTCATTCACTATTTGGCGTCTTATAAGTAATTATAGTTTAAGCGTACCATATAAAATAAATCAGTATTGCAATAAAATAAACGGTTATTTTTAAAGCTGGCAATCCTAGCGGGATTGTTTCCACATCGAAGACCAACAGAGAGCGAATCAATTCGTGTGAAGAAATTTATGGCGCACTCTTGAATTAAACTCGCACTTGAGATAACCTTTATTTTGAGATGCAATAAGGAAAATCAGTTTTAATTTGTTTACGAGGACAAATTTCTATAATGATGTATTATTATGATTTCTATTGCGATAATAATTTTTGTAATTTGAATAATTTTAAGCGTTTCGAAAACTGCTTAAGAAGCTGCACTATTCCCGTTTGTCTATATATGTCAATGCAATGTGTTCGAAACTCTCAGAACAGCATCCTTAAAATGATTGCTTGTAGACCAGATTGCCCTATTCAGAGGTACTGGATAGAGAGCATGAAGTAAAGAAAAACCTAACAATACTAACAATAGATTAAGTAATTCATTGTTACTTACACATTATCTAATAATTTTATGGGCTAGTTTTTAGCAATCTATGTAAAAGGAAAAGCCTGAAATAAACATATTTTATTTTATTCTTTTATATAGTAACACTTAAATCGTCATTATAAAACATCCTATTTTAAGAATAATTTATAGGCTATGGCCTACATGGATAACATGAAATGTTTCTTTTTCGTTATGACAGTTTTGACAAGTCAGATCTACGGAGAAAAGAGTGACCTTGAATTTGACTTCGAAAAGATATAGGCTATAACGCTGATATATCTTAATTAGAAATCACAACTTACATACTCAATTGTTGTGGTATAACTTAAAATATATATTAAATTTACTATCTTATTAACATTCACTGTTATAGCTTAGGGCTTTGTCTAGTAATTGTTTCCTTTATAGCGGGAAGTTAGGATTATAAAGACAGACAGAATACTGAGAGGTTTAGTTGCAGGAGATCATTTTGTTTTCGTAGGTTTGAAACCATATTACCCTATCAATAATCAAAGCCGACTTGATTATTAATTTACTTACTAGCTAACATAGACGTATAACGCATAGACTAATAGTATAATCAGTCCACCGTAAGTGAATCCAAAACTGTATGTATGTGTAAAATGCACGTTTGTGGTAAAATTGAAATCTACGGAAAACATAACTATTTTGTAGCGATGCACTTTCACAATATAAAACTATCCATTATAATTCAAAGCTTAATAACAAAATAACTTTTATGTTCCATTGAAATCAGTCATAGTTATTATAATAAGTTCATTTTAAATATAAACGCAACCCATGAAAAAGCACTATTACAAAGTATAGGTACTTATTAGACACCAATACAATAAACAAAAAACAATAATTTAAACATTCAATGTACGTATATATTATATTCACTTAAAATAAACATTCGTTCAGAACAAAATAACGTCCCGATAAAGGAAAAGTTCAAGCCAAAAATTTGTTTACAAAAATTCAGTATTCACGATGTTGGCACGACGTCCTAGGCTGCCACGCCTCCGTTTCTTTAAAATGTCCTGCAAATAAAATGTTAAACAAATTGATATTTCATGTACTGTAAATTGTAATTTTAAAGTCTCTCGACTTTTGTATGTGTTCATCATTTCGTTAAACGTTGTTCACGAGTTTTTAAAGATATTTAAAGTTTATAGAGTTTTAAATGTTGTTGGTGTTAGGAAGCGTTGATGGATTTAGTTTTTTCTGACTTCGAATTTTTTACATTTGGTTTATGAATATAAGGTTAATATTCGCCTCCTATTCGTCCATCTTGAAGAACAAATACACGATTAAAAATGAAATAAATATCTTTGATCTAATTTAACTTTGTTGCGTGTAATTATTTATAACATATTACCTATTTTACTCAAATTTTTGTAAGAAATCTTTACTTATATTTACTAAACAACTCAATAACAAGTACATATTCATACTACAATCATATTTACTCAATCCAAACACCGCTGTCTAAAAAAGCTGTCCTTTCTTTAATTAAACATTATCCTAGTCACTGCGAGTCAAAAAAATAAGGTTACATTAAAATTAAAAACAAATTTAAAATAAAACGGGCTTAGGTATGTACCTACTCGATGTCTAGTATCAACCACAACGAAGGAAAATTACGCAGCTCAGGCGAGCAAGAAATTTGTGATATTTCCCAATTCCTCTCATCCAAAAATTATTCAAATCTGACATTACTTGGATCGCGCCCGTAATAAACCCGAATCATTTAAATTACTAAAGCAAAGAAGACATTGTGCCCCGCTAACGACCCACGTTACGAATCTACTCATTATGAACAAGATTTAAATGTTTTAGCCTGATCCGATTTATTTTGGGCAAAATTTTCCTTATCATTCCCTAAGGAAGCTTGTTTATTGATTTTTCTATCAGATTTTAAGTATATCTTTATTTAAGTTAGAAATCAACTAACGTTCAAAAGGTTTTTACTGTAGTATGAATATTAGCGAATTGGATGATGAGGTACACCAGGTAGTCAAAACTATTGTAGTGTAGTAGTTTTTTTTTAATAAATGTAACAAGGACAATACTACCTCAATGCTTAAACGTAAATCGGGATCAAGGAATCTCACTAGCTAGTCTTAGTAGTTAAAGCATGGAACAAAAGGCAAAATACCAAATGAAAATAAATCTCCAATAAATTCATCTTACTAATACTAAGAAAACGAAGCTCAATCATTTCACAAACAAGTAAATAATAATGTAGCCCCGTTTTATTGACAATAACATTGTTATTTCATCAGTCAGCAATGCGTTAACATTGACCGTAATTCCTAAGACGTATTATAATAACGGTCATAGTATCTGAATAATATTAACTTATATGTTTTTGTAACTCGTAAATCTGGAAGAGAAATGAAATATATTATCATACTTAATCTCTTATTATATATTTTTATTAATGATTTGAATAGATTTAAAATGTATGAATATAAAATTATTGAAGGTTCTATGATAAATATGACTTGTTATTTAACTCCTCGTGCATAAGTCAAAGTAATTGTTCTAATGTGTAAACGTGTGATTGGTCAAGAATTTATGCTTAAGTTGATAATGTTTGTAACAATATTGTTGTTACATTAGTCAGCAATGCTTGAGAATTAAAAAAAAATACTTAAGATTTTAATTGCTTTTAATCCAAAAGCCTAAATTAAAAAAGTTCGTTTCACTCTTCTAAAGTTTTAGGTTACTGTAATCAATACTTGTTCCATAGCTCAGATTTCGTAATATATCTATTTATTTACTGTACCATTTTACGCCAACTAGAATCATCCCCATAAATGTGATAGAATTTCATATCCTAATAAACGATCACTTTAGAAAATTAGACCATTCATGGGTAGAATAGAAATAACCTCAAATCGCATAAACATCTAAAACTACGAAAACAAAACCATGTTCCCAACCTTCCATCGTGTTTATCCAAAAGTTCCGATTTAAATTCACGTCGATTGTATTGACCTGTATTGAACTAAACTAGGAGTTGTAACATAAATTTATAGATGTCTGAAGTTGGGTTTTAGCTGCAAACTTACCGGGGCCCGAGCCAAGACAATCAGATTAAATGAAATGATCTTTATTGGAAGCCAGTATGTGGAACGAAGCGGTTGTAACATTGATTGATTTTTCCTGTTTTATCTAACTACTATAATTTATTGTTCAACTTTTCGGATTATATACGTATGAAGGGTTTGGAGGATATTGTTCGTGATATTATTGTAATACGGACTGCCATCTGTGTTGCCTTTAATGCTTTTTGTGTTATTCGAACGAATTTTACTATGTTAATTTTAAAGGAGATTACCGAAAGAAGGTTTGCCATGACCCCTATTGGATGCTGTTAGACAAAACACGTAATGTTAATTTCTGCACAAATCAATCAATATAGGTTCTTTTCCCCGAGATATCCAGTATGAGGAATTGTTTTTCCGGAAATAAAATGCAATGACTTATCTGAAGTGTAAGGACCGCTCTGGTACAAGAATTTTATATTGAGCATGACTTATATTGTATAACCTTTGTTTTGACAAACCATCCAATATCAAAGCTACGAATAAGCGAAGAGTTTCTCATATAATTAGAATTAGTAATCGTACAAAACGATGGAACATTTTAAAGAATATTTTAACTGAATATATCAATAACAATAAAACGCTCACATCCCATCATAGGCAATAAAATGAACACAACGAAAACCCAAACCGAAATCCCAATACGCGTTAACAACCACAAAAAAGCAAATTGGACGTAACCTAAGCTGTTTACGTTGCTGTGTTGCCATAATTGATTCATCGCATAAAGTATTCACAAATCGAAGCATAAAATTATTATGGTTATCGTCAGAAGCACTTCCCAAATGAACCTTCGGCTTTATAGATCATAAAGTATGGTCGGATTTAAGGATATGTTATGGCATTTTAGTCTGGGTTGAGTTTGAAGCGTTGTTCGAATGTTAAATGTTTTTGTGGACTTTAAATTTCAGGGACTAAGCGATTTCGAAAAAATATAATTTTATTATGGTTTTTTATAGTTAAGAAAAATGTTTTTACACACTTTTCTATACACATCGCCATCTAGTTCTAAGAATCGAAATTATATGAAAGATTAAAAGAACAATTGCTGTTTTTTAGTTCACACAAAGTTCTAAATAATTCAAACAAATCGCTTTTGAATCGTTTCATTTGTTCTAGACGTGTTCACGCAATATCTTCAGCTATTTCTTAATGAAAACGAAGAACCACTTTGAGACTAATAAAATATTTAGTATTGTCCTGAGTGTTTAAAGCGTGTACTGATCATGATCTACCAATACTAATAATGAATTACTATTACTAATACTAATACTAATAATAATGAATGTCAAAGCAGCTCTATTTGTCCGTCTGTATTGCTTTTATAATCGAACTACTGAACCGATTTTTGTTAATAGACCACATATCGAACATATTTATTAGAAAACTCAATATAAATCAGAAGAAAGGTAATTGAAAAATTCTACTATTACAAAATAAATATGTTTGGAATTCCAGCTTGGTCGTTTGTCAAGAGTAAAGTTTATCTCGTTGCAAATAGGTGAGTTGAAAATATAAGTGTCGGTTTTCTACCTTGTTATATATTGGCTGTTTATTTGAAATTTCTAACTGATGGAGCTTACTATTATTGACTACTAGCTCCTTCGGCTTCGGATGAATACATTATGCAAGTGTTATAAGTGGATAATTCAACATGCTGGATCTAATTGGCCATTTTTTAAATGTTCGTTGAAGTCCAAAGATTTATGACGAGAGAAAATAGAATATTTGCGGTATCACTTTTGACCGAACAAGTCTATCAGTTCCTCTAATTTAATAATAATTTAGGTAACAATGAATGCACACACACACACACAACTCTAAGTTTCTGCCAAAAACCTAAACTCAAAACCGTATATTTTCACCCGCAAAGCACAGAAAATTACTTCATTTTATTTCACTCCCCTACTACACCTGTCACCGCTCGGACTTACAGTAAATGCGCCGAGAATTCTATTAATTAATAATGTAAAGAATAAGAAACTGCGAACCAGTTGCAGCATTAAGTACGCAAAAGTGCATTTTCATATAAGTTTAAATGGTTTGAATGGATATTACTGTAAGTGAACTGTTATAGTTAAATGTTGTTTCTTGGTAAGTTTCTGAAACTCTTGTATGGAATGTCTTGTTGTTTTGCATTATTGTCTATGTTGAAAACCATAGTTGGGATATTTTCAAAATTAATGTTATTTTCTCGAACGTTTTTTTTAACCAATCAATATACATAGTATAAAACAAAGTCCCTATCCGTCGTCTGTCTGTCCCTATGTATGCTTAGATCTTTAAAACTACGCAACGGATTTTGATGCGGTTTTTTTTAATAGATAGAGGGATTCTTTAGGAAGGTTTATATGTATAATACATGCATAATAAAGTAGAGAAAAACTGTTAAATTAAGAGGTTTCTAATGTGATGTCGTAAAAAAGAACCTTATGACCCTACGAGATAGGCATAATATTAGGTAGACAAAATTTGTACTACAGTATTGTAGACTTTAAACACCCGTGCGAAGCCGGGACGGGTATCTATTATTATAAATGTAAAATTGGTTTAGGTCGAGTTTTATAATGAATATGTTCATATTTAGTATATTTTAGTAAATTGTAATTTTGGTTAAAAAATGTTTAGGTATAACTAAGTCATGATAATGTTTTGTATGTATGATAGATCCATATCATTTCTCTAATAATAAATCTATGTTAGATTAAAAAAACCGGTAACCGAAAAAACAAAATGTCTTTTAAAGATCATATAAATATTTATTTAGTCTACAATAAAACATCTTCATACATTCGAATTAGCTTCCTTACTTGAAGGTTATTTACAATATATCATAATATTATTATAAATCTCTTAACAACATGACATAGAAAACGTAATATAATCATAACAAAGAAATAAAGAAACGCCAAAGCCTTTGTTATTCGAAGCAAAAACACGCAAAACAAAATAATGTTAGGAAATATTTATAGGTATTTCATATCTATTATAAGATGTAGATTTAGTTAAGATATCACTAGCTCTATGCCCCGGTTTCCATCACGAATCCGAACCAATATGTTTTAGGTTTTAAAATACGGAACCGATTTTCATGCGGTTTTCGTAATAGATAGAGTAATTCAAGAGGAAGAATGATGTGTAGAATACATGTATTATACTAAACGCGAGCGAAGCCGGGCCGGTAAATTATAACACTAAATTTTAAATTCGTCTCTCCTCTTCATATTACAGAAAAAAGTTTTAAAAGGTGGTCTATAAATACGGGAATTAATGTAAAAAAAGGGAACATAGTATCTATAGAATAACGTGAAGAGAATTATGAATAGGTCTCCGGTGCTCCCGCTTATCGAACGAAACACAATGAAATAATTATTTAGATTCGATTACTTCACGCTTGACGGTTGAGTTCTAAATATTTTCGCATACGTAGGACCAGTTCGAAGAAAGTGACTTTGTTTCAAACTATTTTTAAACCCCGAGGTAAAAAGAGGGGTGTTATAAGTTTGGCGTGTCTGTCTATCTGTCTGTGACATCATAGCTCCCGAACGAATGAACCGATTTCAATTTAGTTATTTTTTTTTTGTATAACAGGTGTTTTACGGGCGAGTGTTCTTAGACATGTTTGATGCAAATCGATTGAGCCGTTTTAAAGTTATGGGGGGTTAAAGTGGGGAAGAAAAACCGAATGTCTGCGAATATGCTCAAGTGGTGTATCAAATAAAAGGTTATGACTTGTACATCACAAAAAACAACTTTTATAAGTTTAACGAGTTTGTCTGTCTGTCGGGGATTTTTGAAATTTTGAATTTAATATTATAAAATAAAGGCATATCTTATTCTTTATTTTACAATCTGTTCCCCATACAGTTATAACAAATTATGAATACCTTGCAAGTTTTAAAAGTACCAAGTTTCTATCTAGATACTAACAAAGTCTACATTTCATTATGTTTGGTTAAATTTAATTTCACGACATCCAATTTTGTCGCACATTGAACAGTTAATAGGATTTGCGAGCAACAATGGGCTCTAAATAATCACGTCATTATAAAATATGAGTCAAGGCTCGATTTTGATACATAATTTACGTGTGAATCAGCAACGCGTTTTTATCATATTATTTTTGTATGACGACCACTTGGGCCTGTGGTGCCTTCTGCAACACTTCGGCGACATACATAGGTTGTAAGTTCAATCCCTACACAGGAAAAATATATTTGTAATTTACATTTGTATCTTTCTAGGGATAAGTGTTACTATGTATTATATGTATGTATTTGCAAAAAAAGTATGCATGTACTAGCTGTTGCCCGCGACTCCGTCGGCGTGGATTTTCATGTAAACTTTGACCCTCGCTAACTCCCGTTTCTGTAAGAATTTAGCAATATCCTGTTGCAACTAAGCTTTAAGTTTACTAAGGCACCTGAATGCCAAATTTCAAGCGTCTAACTTAAGCGGTTTAGATTTTTCATACAAAGGAATTTTCCCCCTAGTTCCCGTTTCCAAGGGAATTTTGGAAATTCCTTTCGTAGTGCACCTCTAGAGTACCTAAGCTACGTCCTTTCCAAATTTCAAGTGCCTACGTTTCGCCGTTTAGACTGTGCGTTGATATGTCAGTCAGTCAGTCAGTCAGTTTCTCCTTTAATATATTATATAGATAACAATAGGTAACTTATCCTTTATCTAGTCGTCAAAACACTATCTCTGATTAGCATGGAAACAAACACACAACATTCGGTGACTAACATATTTTACTCGTATCTACTATAATATAATATATCCATGCCCAAGAAAGATATAAATATATATTTCTTATGTAATGTAGTGCGGGAATGAAGCGGTCATCGTATCAAATATTCTATAATATAGAAGTACCTATATTTAAATACTAGGCCTTAAGAAATCGTTTATGCTGGTATGAGTCGTATCTCTTTATAATGCTAATAACAGTTTAAACTGCCTCTGGTGTAAAGTAAGCGAACCCGAAGCAAAAGTGAGTAAATAATATTTGCCATTTGGCTTCAGTCGAGGCCCACAACTCAAAACTCAAAAACTATAACTGCACATAATAGCGTTAAAACATTGGGCTATTCTTGGAACAGGCCGTAAATAAGAGAAGCCTCTAGGGCTGATACACGCAAGATAATTAAATTATTTATTAATGAAGCTATTGTGGAATTTTAAAGTTATTATTACATCTGACGGTCCTTCTCTGTGCTTATTTCTCAAGACACCTACACGCACACACACACACACACGTACGCAATACACGCAGACACATAAACAGTGTGTACACTAAAGCTATTCTAAGCAATGGTAATTAATAAACGTTAAATGTTCAACTTTTATTAGGTAACTCGTCTGCTCATAGCCACTGTTAAAGAAGTTAAGTTTTATAACCTGTACTGTTCTTTAAAATTACCTTAAAAATCTCAATAATAATTGATAGTTTGATTTTTTTCTTCATTACATGTGTATGCAAATTTAAAAGTGTTCATAAAGTTATAAAGTTTATAAAGTTTTTATTTAAAAAAATACTGCTAAATCATCCTTATATTCAAAACTAATTTCTAAAAACAAGTGCGTGGCAACCCTAGCCGTTAACATTGAGTGTCGTTGCCAGTTGAACACAGCATAGCTATTTATTTCATTAACTGCTACTACTGGTCTGTAACGCAATAATATTTGCATCGTTACTTTTGTTGCCAACTGCTAAACTCTAGGTGTTGAAATATGGTGATTAGAATGAGAAGCGTTTCATTGTACTGTTGTGGAGTTATTTAAAAACGTTTTTTGTTAAAAACTGTCTGGTTTTGATTAAAACTGACATCTCAAAGTACTTTATAAATTATTCGAAAATCTAACTTAATTGAGAATTGTATTATAAAAAATAAAGACTGATACATAAAAGCAATGATATTAGATTATAAGCGCAAAATTTTTAGGGCGCAAAAACATCCTACTTAGGACGTCTTACCTTAAGGTGATTGGTTACCGGTGCATTCACGCGCAACTGACAAAACTAACTATCTCTTTTTTCCTTGTTGGTTTTATCTTTTATCTCTTATCTATCGTTTTGACTTGTATGTATACTGCCGCTGCTGTGTGCAACACTATGATTTGTATGGATATAACATATCTATAATAAAATATCATTCCCTAAAAACCAAATTATTTTTCCTAACAATATGCATTATATATTTGCTATACAGCGAATAAGTTATATCATTAATAATACCCGAGTTGACATCTTCGCATTTACAAGACAATTTATTTTACTGGCCACAAACATTTATTATTGACTATTTCATAAATAATATCATATCAATCATGATACTCTTGCAATTGTGAATATTAGTACCTCTAAGTAAAATGCCATTCCTTAAATAAATATTTCGATAAAATAAGCGTTCTTTAGCTTAGAGAAACGCAACCAAATCAGATAATTAATTTCGCACCAATACAACCACACAATAAACTTATACCACATTAAACATCGTGTGTTTAAAGAACCACGCCCTAACATAAAATTCCTGAAACTTCAACAAATTCTGAGCTTTACAGTATGAACTATGGAAGGCTCCGTACAGAAAATAGTGCGGCGATAGAACAGGTAAGTCCTGTTTATGAAAGAAAACATGTCTGACCATTACTACTTATATACGACGCGGTCGGTACAAAATTTTATATAAGGGTATAGTGCGGTGCAAAAATATTGGACAATTATTATTTTTGACTACTACGAAATCAAAAATGTTAAAATTATAGCAGTCTATATACCTACCTAACTAATATTATAAATGTGAAAATTTCGTTTGTTTTGGACTCTTTTACGCAAAAACTACAGGACTGATATAATCATGAAATTTTTGTACACATATTTCCGGAGGTATCAGAATGAACACTGAGATGAAATGAAAAACACTATTTTGTATTTTCCACGTTGATGCCTTACTGATATCTATTATAATGTTACAAGTAAATTTAGTTTCAGATATTCATCCCTAATCGGGATATTATAGTTGTGTAAATAATATATAAGTTATCTTATTGTTAAAATATTAATTAGGCTATAAGCTGACGTCTTAAATTGAATTGTATATTTTGAATGATATATTAAACGTGACGTCTTAAATTGAATTGTATAATTGAATGATATATTAAACGTGTTGCATTTAATGTTTTGCGTATTATGTTTTAAATAGCAAGCCATATTTTTTTTAACTTGTAACCTTTTCCTTTTCTTTGTGAGAATTGTGGAAACGCAGAACTGTCATTTCGATAAAAAGATGAAGAACTTTTTTTAAAGTGAGAAGTGACAAACTCATCTCATGTAAACTAAAGCATTATTTTGTTATAAATAGATGTGCCATTACTCATGGCTGGAAGTGTACTCACTGCCAATACACCGACTTCTGTAAGTTTTCAAGTACCGTACACGCGTTTATTTGAACTAAGATGTCGTTTCGAAGGTTCTTAGATAAACTTTACAGACCGAAAAAAATAAGGCATCACTACATAGTATAAAACAAAGTCACTTTCTCTGTCCCTATGTATGCTTAAATCTTTAAAACTAAGCAACCAATTCCCAAAATTGTTTTTAAATAGATAGAATGATTCAAGACGAAGGTTTTTATGTATAATACATGCATAATATATTCGCGCGAAGCCGGGCGGGTCGTAATAATTTTAATAGTAAATCATACCGCCAAATACTCATACGCAAATTAAATTTAAGCACGCCTTAAGACTCGTAATTTTGACAGAATTGTATCGCGAACTGTCAAATCAGACCGGTTTAAGTTGTACTTAAATTTAAGTTGCGTTTCAGTAATCCGGCAATAGAAGCCCAAAACAAAAAAACATACCTTGATTTTCTTTGCAAAAATAAGTAATGATTAATAATAATGTAGTGATTGATGATTTGCTGGATGAAACCTATCTGCATATATAAACCTATCTGTATATTCTGCGGATTTCATCCTTAGCAAGCCTGCTATGACATATACAATTTTCTACAGGATAGCTGTTACTTGGAAAGTTCACGAGCTCTTCAGTCATAAGCTAGTATTACCTGACCAGTGACCAGTTCTCAATGCTGGTATACAATTTCCAGTTTCTACAGGGCTGTTTGAAACCAATACCCTTGCAATTCTCGGAATTCTATAGTACGAATACGACGAATAACTTATTGATGTAACGTGAGGTCATATGTTTTGATGTATTATGTCATTTCGATGCTTGTTGCTAACCCGTGATGTCTGAAATTAACATAAGGAACTATTAGTTTAAATATCTTTTGACGGATTTCAATAAAGAGCTGTCTTCAATAAAGGGCTTATGCCCAATTGTCTAAACGATGGGCTCGATCAGTTCTTTGAAATTTTTATATATTTTCAAAGCATCTATGAAAAAACGATATGTATGTAAGTCCTAGATTCGCGTTTGGCTTCCAATTTTAATTCCATTTTTATTTGTTTTAAAACGTATATTTTACACAAAGCACTGAGTCGTGTTAACAAATAAAAGTAGAGAATCTAATCGATGATCAAAGTACCACGAAATTATTATATTAATTCACGAAACGTATATTTATTCTCAGGCTAATTTGTCTTCTTCAAACATGCCTTATGTCCAAATAAATTATAAATACAAATTTCTGTTATCATTTCGTTGTGATACATATTGTATCGAGACCCTGAAACTCAGTCGATTGTGAGGTTTCGTCACCTAAATCAACGTGATAAATAGACTCTTATGTGTGAACGATGGCTATTCCACATATACGGTGAACACAATTTTACTATCCATAAATCAAGAAATCTCACACCGAAGTAGCCTTTAAGTCTTACCAGTTAAGAATCAATATAGATTGACCAGATATTTGAAGGATAAATCTAAGATGTATTCGCGGTTCTAAGGTATGGTTGAATGAGTCTTGCTGTATGTATAAGATCATAAATTAGGTTAGTTAAACTAAAGTTGAATTTGAAGAATGGTTCGTGAATTTTCTTATAGGTTGTGAGATATGGATCATACGCCATCTAGTCTTGAAGTTTAAAAGTAATTTATGAGCCATACCATTATATTATTTATTTATTTATTTATTTTATTTTACGCTTCATTATAAACAATACGCAACCATCTTAAACAAAGAGAACAACCACAACTTTCAGGCAATAGAAGTTTTATACTAAATAATACACACAGTTATACAAATATATTGGCTGCTAGGCCGCATCTTAGCTTTCCACCAAGGGGAAAAGCGGCATGTGATTCGTCATAAAAAATACATACATGCCTAAAAACATACTTATCTGAACTAAAAGCGAGATAGAAAGATATAGATAATTATTTATAACAAAGTTCCTTTATTAAATTGTAAAAACATTTAATTAAAATAAATCAAAATAAACGTTAAAACAAACCATAAACTTAAACTAAATGAATCGTACGTCCAATCATTGGCCCATATTCCAATGGGGACCAATTAAAATCGTATCGGCGCCGGATCGCTAACAAATAAATCGGATGCATTAATGGCGATAACTAATTGGTCGTGTCGGGGTTGGATCACGTTTCTTGCGGTGTTTTTGTGGTTAGGGCTGCCACTTGGTGAATTCTATTTAGCTTTAAAGTTTATGCATATGCTAATATTAAGTTTTTTTTTTTTATACTATTAAGAGGGGAGACGAGCTGGACGCACTCCTGATGGTAAGAATAACGCCAGCCCATAGCCAATGCAGTGCTACCCGGAACTTTGCTATAAAGCCTAACTCCGGGCAGAGGTGCACTACACCGACGCTCCCCACTTTGAGTCATCAGATGTTGACTCATTGGCCCAGTAATTTCGCTGGCTATAGTGCCCTTCAGACCGGAGCACAGTGACATTTTCACGTCACTGTTCAGGCGGTAGAATGTCTGGCACTGTGGTATATAATATATGCGACCGGGACAGGTTCTAGTTATATAAAATATAGGTAAAAATTGTATCGCAAAAATAATACCCAAAATGTCAGTTTTGACAACCCTACAAGTGCATAGTTCCGGGCGGTGTCACGCTTATCAATTAACGGAGTAATTGGTGACTTTCCGATTTGCATTTACCTACTTTATTTAATCGTTAGTAATTATAAGTAATTTACAGTAATTATCTATTAGGGTTTAAGTATTTGTTGTTGTTTTTTTTAATTAGGGCTATAAGTTGTGATTGCCAGTAAAGAATTTTGAAAATTGGCGGGTCTATTCCTATTTGGAATAAGTATCTCTATATCCAATATTCTAGAATTTAAAAATAAATTACAATATTTATCTACAAATACTAATTCAAGTATTACCATACATTTACGTTTTGATAACAATTCAATATCGAAACTAAAATAGAGAAAAAGAACATATGAAGAAAACAAAGGAACAAAGAAATACTTACATAGACTGACGAACACATAAACCTCCTTTGCGGCGCGCAGTCGGGTAAAAAAACCGACCTTTTTGATGATCGCAAAGTACACCAGCGTCAAAACGCGAGAACACGCATACATAAATAAAGAACCAGAGATCGTATCGTAAAATATGTTCTAGAACAATCCACGATATCCATCTACCCGCGCGCCGGTAATAATTTAGTAACGACTGAAGAAAAATAGAATTCCTAAGTATGAAGTGCACGCGAACGCATAAAACATTTATGAGCTTCGCTATATTTAAAAGGTGTGTGTTCCTTCGTGTTTCTGTTCTCCTAGTTTTCATATTTAGTGAGGTTTTAAGAGCTGCTTGTTTTTATTGTTCCCTCAGACGTGAGTATCTTTGAAAATATTTGTTAAGTAATTAATTACATGAAAAGCCTATTAGGCATATTTTTGTAGTATAAATATCCTCCAGACCGATTTCAACCATGGCGACTAATATCTATTAAGAGCTGCGTTGATATGCACGCATGTGACGCAGAGTAAACAGTATAAGTTTACGCAGAATTAGGAAATAATGACATCTCTCCAACGAGACTGTTTTGTTGTAAGTCTTTATTTCTTTAAAACTGCCTAATATCCTAAAACAAAGACTTACTTAGACCACGCTAATTTACATGTCTGTGGTATTATTTAAGCCCGTCTTTATTATTCACACATTTCTTTAGAATCCGAAAGAAATTCTCCTCATAATAACGTCATACTTGATATATTTTTACGACAAACATTTTGTTTCTGATAAACACGCTACTTTCAAACATCAATCTCGCGTAATTGGTCTGCGTATGTAATTACTAATAAAGCAAATTAATATGTATAACGGTGAGGTATTAAAGACGTATCTTGGAGGGAGAATAACACAATTATAGTCGTGGTACTTGCTTAAGTCAAGGGAGAGAGAGATCTGTACTAACCGGTCACT
Source organism: Eurema hecabe (assembly GCA_026213755.1). NCBI lineage: Eukaryota > Metazoa > Arthropoda > Insecta > Lepidoptera > Pieridae > Terias > Terias hecabe. Next base: position 4,061,117 of record JADANM010006225.1, read on the forward strand.
GGGATTTTATGATAGTATTTTAATTACCGTATCAGTACGGATTATATTTAAATAATTTGCATGTAGGAGAATTATAATTTAACGGTTTGAAAGTATTAAAACGTTCAATATAAGTTGTGAAATGTTTTGAAAAATAGCTAGCTAAAATGTTAATTATTTTGCTTTTATAGAAGTGTTGTAGCATTAAGTTTATTATTTGTAATTTACTTTTAACATTGGAAATAAACGGCTTTATTATTTATATTATTATTATTATCACTACGCATATAAAAAGTATCCTATGTGTTAGTATGCTGAATAGCATATGTACTTACATGTATTCTCCATAACGATGAGAAGAAACGGGGCGCACATAGTCACTGAATATGCTACATAGGTTTTTTTTGTTTGTTTGTTGGTATGCATACACTCGTAATTACTATTGTGGATAAAAAAAAAATTTGAGAATATTCAGATGACGCCGTACAAACACTACTTCATAGTTCTCTTGATTATAAATCTTTGCCTTTATTTTAAATCTTTACATTTTTTTAGGATTAAAGTAAGTAGTTATTAAACTTATTTTGCCACCTTCGCTTATAATATGTACCAGCACATATTATTATTATGAATGAATACATAATAGAAACGCTGTATATCAAATTCATGCTCGTCATAGTACGATAGATAATCATTTACAAACGTAACTCTGCCACCCCCTTTGAATTTCAATGGAACACGTCAAACGTAATTATGTCATAGAACAATCAACAGATTAAAATCATATAGGTACAATAATATTTACTCTGTGGCCTGTCAGTTTATAAAATATTATATTATGCGTATTAAAAAAAATATTTCGAATCTTGATACTGGCGACTCATTGCGATAAAAGAAGAATACTATACATTGACAGTTTTTTAAAAATAGAATATAATTGTTCAACATGTTCGAACTGTTTAAATGCGAAGAAAAATGTTGTTTCCGAAATTTTTAAGTGAGGAATTATTCGGCTTACATTTGGATAAAGAAATTTAGATTATTGTTTACTAAATTTTACTTTTTAACTTTCAGAAAACAATATAATGGACATAATCAGAAGGCAAATTTCAACTACGAGTTTTAAAATGGTGGAAAGATAATAATGTAAGTAGGTGATTAGTTTTGTTGAGAAATATCTATTACTAGCTGTGCCCGCGATTTCGCCCGCGTAAAAAAGTGACTTTGGGCAGCATTCGCGCCAACAGTTCAGCAAGTTCAACATGATTGTTTAAATTGCCATAACTGTTTTATTTATCAACCGATTGACATGAATTATACACTAAATGTTAAGTGAACCTTGCCACAATATATCATTGAAAACCTCATCTACAAAGGATACGCCGTTTCTGAGATTAGCGTGCACAAACAAACAGACAAAAATTCCAAAAATCATTGTTTTGGGTTCTATTGCGTTAATAAAGGTCTCCTATAATATTTTTTCTCATATATTTTCCAAGTACGCCTCGTTACGTTTTTATTATATATGTATTGATGTATTGATTAATTGTTGAAAAATACTTAATAGTTTCTCTTTTAATATTTTTATAATGCATGCTATTTTGTACACGCTCCATATTTAATGTCACATTTTAAAATCAACCTAGCATTCTAACTTTACAAGCAAGAATTTCCAAACTATCAACACAATAATAGTTATCTAATCTTTTAGTATTTTATTCTATAGATTCATTCATATAAAAAAAACATGTTTTTTCCTTATTTATATTTTATCAGCGGCAGTCTAATGAAAACCTGGTAATTTCAGATTTGTATTTAACTATATGAAGGCAGAAACTCAACGTCATATTTCATTCACGACCATAGATAAAAAATGCCGATGACATAAAATAAAGATGGCGCCGAATAAGGAACATATCTAAATATCTAAGCGAAGGCTTTGTACGGGATTCTCAAATATTTTACGGGTGATAAATGACAGGGGTCTAAACAATGGGTACTCGTGGAAAATTTTATGAAGATTATATAAAGGGAAAACGAAAACTGCGCCTAATAGGGATAGCGGTTGTCAGGATTATACTTGACTAGCTGTTTACCGCGACTTTACGCGACTGGCACAGTAAGTAGGCACTTTTTGTATTTAAACTGTCAATACTTATTTTATTTTATTATATTATGTTTATACTCGTATGTGCATAAGAATAAGACTAGACTGAATATCTCCAAACAAATTAACAGAATCGAAACCGCAGGGCATAACAATATATTCTAAATCACTTTATAAGTAGAATTTAATATTATTATTAAACACAAAACAATTGTACTCCATTATATTACCTAACGTCAAAGACTCAAAGCCCAACGTCCTTGAAAAAAAAAAACAAAATCACAATCCAAATAACTCCATTATCTGTGCACAGGAAAATTCTAAATTCAAAAATAGATTTCCGAATTCAAAAAATCCAGTCTTCCTCCTACTTATGCAATCAGTAGGCGACGGCGTTCCTATCAGAATATTCCGTGGAAAATATTAGAAAATGTTCGCTCCCCGTCCGAATGATTTGATTTCACCTCAAGATGTTTTGCCTGAATCTAATAAAACAGCAGCAAACGATTGCTTAGAGCCATTGGGTTTATGGATTTGCGTTAGTAGCCACGCAAATTGTATAAATCGCTGAACATAGACGTATAACACATAGACAGATAGTTCTTTAATAATCGGTCCACTGTAAATGAAACCAAAACTGTATATCCATACTAATATT
>JADANM010006225.1:4068727-4081142 GCA_026213755.1 Eurema hecabe
CTGTCAAAAGGCATGTCATGGTACGGATTGAGTGAATGATTTACGTATTGTCGCACAAAACTTCTGATCGAAACAATTCTAAAATAAGCTTATTATTAAGCATGTCATGGTACAAAATTCGAAAGAAAGATTAAAATAATACTGCTATAAGAGATGGTGGTTGGCCCCCAGATATTTAAAATAATATTTTTGGACGACGACCGCTTGGCGCAGTGGTATTACAACTGCTTTCTGCGCGAAGGGTCGTGGGTTCGATCCCCACACCGGAAAAATGTATTTTTAATTTACATTTGTATTTTTCAAGGGTCTGGGTGTTGCTTTGTATTGTATGTATATATTTACAAAGGAAAAGTATGTATTGTAATTTATTCCGTTATCTAGTTGCCATAACACAAGCTTCTGCTTAGCTTGGAACTAGATGGCGCTGTGTATAAATGTCCTGAAAATATTTATTATTATTTTTTGAATGGAATTTAAACAATTCAAATAACGTCACTACAATATAATATCGCTCTCTGAATAGTACGTTTCAATCCTTCATTTAAATAAAAAATTAACAAAAAGGTAGATTTCCGCAAATACCGAAAACAGGGCCTTCAAGTACAAGTTAGGAACAATATCGATCCGAAACTTTCGTATGTAAATATGAGAGGTCATTAACATTCACGTGTACGCCTCCCATATACCTATTAATTATTGTTTAAATTACTTTCCTCTTTGAATACGAATTAAATTCTGACTTCCTTGAGGCAATATTACAAGCTACGCAGTCTAAGAACGTTAATATACATTTGTAAATACACATAAGATATGGCGATTTAGTAATTTTTGGTGAAATGCGCAGTTGAACGAATATGTGGTCAGCCTTTAAAAAAACTGACTATAGGTACTGCTAAAATTTATATGCCTATAAGCGTTCATACGTAGGTACATAATTTAATACCAGATGTAAAAATTATTATATTATTTTGATAGATAATCCTTTAGATTTTAAACAACTACGGTGTTGAAGTATTTTTCAATCTATATTATTTTATTGCTAAAAAAATACGAACTAATCTTATTTTAGACTCAAATTAAAACCGAAACCTAAAATAGAAAACCTAAAGGATTTTTTTCAATCCAAAAATTCCAGGCTATGTATTCGTGCCCTTTCGCGACACAACACACTAATGTAAGCTAACACGTCTAGAATCCTAAATATAATCTGTAAAATGAATTTCTTTTTATTTTATTCCTTATATGTAGCTGTGTCAGATTTGTATTTTAGGCTACCAATTCTACACACTGAATAATAATCACGGTCTAGATATGACAACATAAAAACAACAATCCTATCCCAATTTTATACACCGTAAAATTTCAATTTCGCGAAAATAAACACGGATAGTACGCACCCAACTTGCCTAAGACACTTTTATATTCCCACCACAAAACATTACAATAAAAATGGCGTCAAAACATTTTTATTTCCTTGTAAATAAGCTCGTAGTTTAATATTCTGAGAAGAAACAGAAATACGTGTGACTCTACTCATGCCAATCACGGATCATGAATTCCGAAATGTGTTATTTTATTTTCAATCTTATTTCGTTGAGTGTACGTTGAATATTGCTTATAAAGATAATATAAACGTTTATATTATTAAATACGTTATTTGTTAATATGATCCGGGAAATTTTGATTACGGATCTGCGTATATTTTTTAAATATTTGCTTAAATCTAAAGGTTATTACAATCTTTTGTTTGCTCATCACTTATGGCCCTGAATTAGACCTATGTTTGGTTGCTCTAATAGTCATACTATGTATTATCTTGATTAAAGTTAGAGATTATATGCAATTAAGATTTTTTGTGACAAACACTATAAAACTTCTTATATGCACTATTGAGTCGTCGTTGTATACTACAATTAGGTACCTCTATTATTTGTGAAATGATGGTAAATATATGACGGCTAGCTGTTGCTCGTGACTTCGTCCCCGTCGGATCTATTTCTATTATTAGGTTATAGTGAGTCAATCTTAGAAGATAGACATATACTGTCGCGGACTTTTTTTTAAGATCATTTAAATAGGAATAATTCTTTCATATTATTTTTGTATGTTGAACCGTTTCCGCAGCGCACGCAATGGAAGCCCTCAAAGATGAATAATTTTCCCCGTTTTTTCCATATTTTCCATTATATCTTCGCTCCTATTAGTCGCAGCGTCATGTTATGTAGCCTAAAGCCTTCCTCGATAAATGGTTATTTCAATAAAAAAAGATTTTTTCAATTCGAACCAGTAGATCCTGAGATTAGCGCGTTCAAACAAACAAACTCTTCAGCTTTATATATTAGTATAGATAGATGTACAAAACCGAAATAGGCCGCCCAATACACATACAAATATACTGTAACTTTTTCACTTATAGTCTCACAATCACAACTTCAATATTTAAAGAAAATCGATACACATTTCAAATGATTATTTAGATTCATTTTTCTTTAACACTTTTACATTTTGAAGAATTTCATTCCCGGATTTCTTAGAACGTTGCTATACTAAGCCGTACGCGAAAGGCGACGCATTGAGCAAACACATTATAAATATAAGAAATTGAAAACTCCTCAAATATCACTCGACAAGCCTTTCTAGTTGTTTCAATCTACTCTATATATACTTTAACATAGGGTTGCCACATTTTAAATTTAGGGTAACAACATATTTAGGTTTTTCGGATGTCTCATAAACTTTCATTCCTGAATCACTAATTTATGAATTACAATTAATCGTAATAAAAATTTTGATATTATGATAAAACCTTTGAGATTATGTATGAGTAAGTATAAGCAGTATGTACAGCTAGGGAAATGATTTAAGAGGTTTGCCAATAGTAGATGAACTTTTTTAAAATTAGTCCTGTGGAAAGTCAAGTCACAAATAATTTAAGATAACTTTACAATATGCATTAGATTGGAAAAGTACAAAAAAATCAATAAAAATATCTTCAAGTTAAATTAAGAACTAGACAGTTAGTTAAATCTAAAATCAATCATGTAGCATCCCTATTTCATCTCATATGACAATGTTGAATTTTCATATCGATAAGTATCGGAACTCAACGCGATGTTGAGTTTACGTCAATTTAAATTTTGTATTTATTTTACTGTGACGTTCATATAAAATGTTTTTCAAAAATTTCGAACATATACGACATTGGGAAAGAAAAAGGTAGCTCTCAAACGCTGGTAACACTCGTAGTATCTACCACGGGTGTGAATGGACGGCGTAAATCATTTTCCATAAAGTGACACACCAGATTGCCCCCCTTAATAATTATTAATAACCACGGGTAAAATTTAAGGTATTAATTTACAATGAACACGATTTGGACTCCACGATTGACTCCTAAACTATAAGTAGTTTTAGGTAATTAGGTAAGCCTAATTTACTCACCGTGTGCAGTTTGATTCAAATTAAAAGATAGGATAGCTTACATCTTAATATGTACATGCGAGCGAAGTCGGGGTGTGTCGCTAGTATAATATTAAAGATATTAAGCGTCTTAATATTTAGACAAAATGTTTTAGCATTTTTGGTACTCAGATTTAGCCAAATACCACAATAAGATCACCAAAGACCTTTTCCTAGCCACCTCTAATCGAATTTAACGTATCAGAGACATGAGGTGATTCTATTTCAGTGTTTTTGTCTCGAGACCCTCATTTGCATAGTTATTTACCGGCTGGCTAGCCGCGGGCAAAAGTGTATATATCTTTTATATCTTATTTACATACTTTTATGCGGGCTTATTCAAGTATTTATTTGTTATCCACGTTGATATAGGGTCTGGTGTTTTGTTTAGAAGTTTGTTTTTTAACTTCAGTCTTAGGTTAAAGGTTTTGGTGTTGCCGGTAGTTGATTGTTAATTTCTCATTACCAAGCTTTTCTGTTTCAATATGAATAAGTACTCTGTGTACTCTTTAACGCGTATCTTTATCTTAATTAGCCTATACAATATAATCTCATCACGAACTAAACAAAAATCTACTTCAACTGCTAGGTATAGTAACCGTCAATTACCTTTAGCGGTGAACGAAACCTGCGCAGAAGTCAAAAATAAGGTATCGAGGTAGCGGTGCGGCGCGCGGGGCGCGTGATCGTCGGGTGCGCGAGCGTTGATTGGTTGTCCCAGTCGTGTTGTCTTTCTCGCACCCACGAGCGCGATTCTACCGATGCGCATCTATTCTCGTCAATCGCTAAACATTTTTGATGATTACTATAAATAAGCAGTTGTTAAGGCCATTTCAAACATTGACATTAGCGTGAAATCACTAGTAGATATTTGTTTGTAATTTAGAAATATCAATTAGAATACGCAATGTGATCACTTCTCTACATCATTAGTCATTCACTTTAGAGAATTTTCCACTATTATCACTTAGTATGGGAAAATCCGACTTTTCGGTTGCGCTTTATACGAGTTACCCACGAAAAATTGAATTTTTAAAATATCCAATCATTTCATTTAATCATTTAATCATTAATATTAACAGATTATCACTAACATCAGATATAATTGTGGTCACCCGACTACTGAACTAGTAAAAATACTGTATCTCAGCAGTCGGGTCCACCCCATTAGCAAGTTCAGTTTAAAATATCAACGCAACATTATAAAAATTGAATAAAATTAACGTTAATAGCAATCAAAACTAATATTAGTAACAGCTTCACCTTGTTCCAATCGCGTATAAATCTCAGAGAGTGCTAATCTCATTACATTAGAAATAACTAGGTCGCTTCACTAAGCGTCTACAGAATAAAAAACATTAACTGAAGCGACATTTCCTTTGTATTCTTCCATCTGACCTGTTTGCTCGCTGCATCGCTGTTTCCAATTGATATTGACACCTGGGACTTGGCGTTAGATGTTATTTTGAATTATTTGTATAGAAAAAAGGTAGTTTGTTTGTAGTTTAGACACTAACTGTTTAGTATACTGTCTTGCTTCAGCTGCGTTTTGATCATGATATCTATTTCTTTTTAAATAAATTTATCTTCCTTTCTTGTCACAACAATTCGTATTTCTCAACAATATTGGAAGCCATTATATTTGCTTTCATAAATGTTCATTTACATCCTGTAAAAGATTCGTCACGAGATTCGTATTATTTAAACAATATATCAAAAGCCACCATATTCCATTAAGAAAACATACGTCAATGTACTAAATAACAAGAACAGTGCTCCCCAGAATGTCCTAAATCTACCGTAAATAAAGATAATACGCCACAATAAGAAAACTTCGGAAGTCGTTCATTTTTGTTTCTTCAAACAGTATTGAGTCAGCGGAAAGTGAAAAATAAGGAAAACCTATAACAAGCCCAATAAAAGAGACACGTTGACAAACGGCAACAAAACTACCCTTCGGCAGTCTATAACAATGTACGGCGTTTCCTAATTGTATTGACATTTAGGCATTGTATACGAAATGACGTCACAGTACATGTTTGTTAACGGTTTGTGGCGCTTTTTCTTGTTATTCAGAAGCTTGACTCGTTCTAGGATTTACGTGTTTACTTATTCCTCTTATTCTGTTATGAAATAAAATCATTACAGGGTGAATGATATTAATAGTTTTTTTTTATTGAATTAAGAGAGAAATAACACGTATGCATTTCGAAGTAAATGAAATATATTTCTTATCTAAAGTTAATTCGTTATTTTATAACAAAATACTACATATGTCGTCTCGGAAATTCTCTCCCAATAGGCTTAATATATTTTCTTCATCTCCCCAATCTTCATAGTCAAACAAAGTTAAACCTATTAAACAAAAAAATATAGGATCACTAATAGATAGGAAACTCAATACTTAACTGAAGAAACAAATAGTTTATTATTTACTTATGATTCGATGAACAAAAAAACGTTTATAAAAAACGAAACCTACCTGATATGTGCCAAAGATATGCTTAAAAAAATACCTACGTTAAACCCGATACACTATTTAAAAAGATGTTTAGGTCAAGCGAGTCCCGAGCCCAAGAGAATAAAACTGGCTGAGCGAATAATGTCGCATTACAATGCATTGGCTGTCGGTATGGGATTACTAAATTGGTGTAATGGGTCGGACGAGCTGGTTATATGGACATACCGGCGAGAAATTAGTAAAGACATAGAACATCAGAAATTATACTTAAATTCTAACTTATTTGGAGGTATGTTTCTATATGTTCAATACATATTTAATCTACAATTATTTACCTAAAATTTGCTTCTATCTATTCATAGTGTTAGTATTGGCCTTAACACGTCGATGATGATGATTCATGCCTTAAACGTTTAAGTTGATTCTGAAGTTTATTTTTGTGAAGACACTTAAGGCAAAATAGTTCAGCGAGAATATTACTGTACTAACGGTACTTCGGTACGGTAAACTTCTCCTTCGGCGTGTCACTCTTGACAGAAAGCTCGTGGCCATCATGACACCAGCCTCATCGCTTCCTTAACAATTTGCCGCCATTCTTCTCTCGCCTTTGGAGCATTCATTAACGAGACCACCTACTACTGCTCTTTTTATCTGATCCGTCCATCGCAAAGGTAATCTTCCCCGTGGTCAGACTCCTTCAACCCGACCCTACACAACCAAGCGTCCCATGATCTAAACTAGCTAGATACAAAGACGTAGTTGTGTTCTTAAAGTGGAAAATCTTCGTGTTTAATGTGCTTGAACGTGCCTTATCAGACTGTCAGTAACCACAAAAGTGTTCGATTACCATTACAACAGTACATCACTTTTAATATCATCAAAGTATTTTCAATATCTCCAAAATCTTAAACAGCGTATCCATATGTTTCTGTCTCGTCTCCATCGATCGAGCAATCACTAGGGATCTAATTGGATGAATAGCGTATGCAATCTTACATGTATGAAGTCATCATGTTCTGACAGGGTCTTAGGCGATAATGTATCGGTTACGGTATTAGCCTAGCTTGGAATCGATTTAGTCAACCAAAAAAGCTATTTACACCAGCTTTGTCTTTAGTATACCAAGTGACATTATATACAAAACCTCTTTGTAGTTATATATGGTAAGTAATTTATTAAATTAATATATTATTACTATAAAAAGACGACAGATTTGTTGTTTGTTTCAATTGAATAGGCTCAAAAACGACTAAACAGATTCTTATAAAATTTAAAACACATATAGTTTTTCACTACGGGATTAACATAAGTTATTTTTTATGGTATATAAAAATTAACTAGGGAACTCCCTAAATAAGTAGAAATAAACAATAAAACTTAGTATGAAAGTTCGTCATCATGACCTTAAGTTTTGTAGCCTTCAAACGTTTGATGTCCATTATTCTTATTATAATATATTTCTTTCTTTTTTCCTATAATACAAGATACAAAATCAGTTATATTACATAAAAAAGTATTCCTTACATTGCAATAGATAAAGCCTAAAACAAATTTAAAGAAAAGTAGATAAATATATAAAATTCCTTTCTTCTACCTTAACCAAATAATTATCAGTTCTTTTCAAGGTCCTTTTTAAAACATGCTTTTAAAGTAAATCTTAGTTTACGTCTTATTTCACTGATAGATTATCTATATAGCATTATATTTACTTACACTATTTATATAGCAACAGAATACTATTGTACTCTAAGGCGTCACCGAAATACGCCAGAATCTTCACTTTTCTAATGGAATCGGGGAATTCAATTATTTCCAAGAGCCTGTTCAGGATATACGAACTACCTGTAATGGAAGTTTCTTTAAAAAATAATTGAGGCTCTGTCAATGGAGCGTGTTTCTTAGTAATGCTCTCGTAACCCTTTCAATAACATCTTGATGTAGCCACGAAGTATTCTAAAGAACATAAAATACACATAGTATAAATTGTAATCTTTTTCATTTTAGATTCATTGTTGGTTTTTCGATTCGAGCAGCAATATAATTAATACTTTGTAATGTATACTGTTATATTATAAAAAATATTTATTATTTATTTAATTACCCACTTTTACACTACACAATAATAGAGACTAACACCAAATATTTTTATCTTAGCGACCTTATCACTTTAAAGTTATTTATATTTGCTATCCTAGTATAAAAGTGTACATAATATAAAAATCCAATTAAATCCCAAGCCATTGTTGTAGGTAGCCACAGCCTCATAAATAGGATAAATTGGACTAATATCCCTCCTATTTTAGTTGATGGTGTTGTGGTTCCATATAGTAAAACTGTTAAAAGCCTCGGTCTTCATATTGACCAATCATTGACATGGCACGCTCATATTAATTATATAAGCAAAAGATTCTTTGCTGCAGCAGCAGGCCTGCGGAGATTACGTAACTTTCTGCCAATTTCTACCAAAATTATGTTAGCTCAATCCTTATTGCTTCCTATTTAAGACTACGCTGATGTTTGTTTTTCCAATCTCTCGCAAGATCAGTTAAATAAATTAGAGCGCTTACAAAACTATGCCATACGGTTCATTTTTGGCTTAAGGAAATTTGACCATGTTTCTACTTTCCGGTCTAAATTGAATTGGCTGCCTATTCGTATGCGTCGGAATATGCATGTGCTCACTCTATTGTACAACATTTTATTCACCCCTACTTTCCCCCCTTATTTAAAAGGTAAGTTTAAGTTTCTATCAGCAACAAGTTTAAATCTTCGATCTAATGAAAATCTTACTTTACGTATTCCTTCTCACTCTTCCAGATTTTATAACGCTTCCTTATCGGTTAAAGCTGTTCAATTGTGGAACGCTTTACCGGTACAAGTCTGTCTTCTTTTAAAGCTCATCTAAAAAGTCACTACCATCATTCTAATATTACTTAAGTCTAAGTTAAACTAACTATTCTATTATTATTTTCCTATTTTGTGTAAAGATTTTATTATAGTGTGTGTGTTTATTTTATTTTTATTTTTTTTTTGTATACACTGCCTTATTACTTTCATGTACTTCTTTATTAAAGGTTGCTTGGAAGAGATCGCTGCCAAGCGATAAAGCCGCCATTTGTATGTATATTTCTTCTTTTCATGTATCTTATGTGTTGTATTTCTTTTAATGTGTATACAATAAAGTGTAAATAAAAAAATAAAATAAATAATAATATGTATGAGGAATATCCTACTTAGTGTACATTTATTAGTCGTTATTCTTAATTTTTAGGTATTTATAGCAAAGGATAATTAAACCAAATGACATAAGTCATGACGCACTAATTTTAATAATAAAAAATATAGTTTATAAAGCAATAGCCCTTATGTCTTAAAAAATGATTATTACATATAATGTAGCTTACAAAATGTCAATTCTGTAAAGTCAGGAATAGTCCCTAATATTTAATTCATTGTGACGTAGTCAAGGTGACGTCATTATAAATTCAACAGTTCCCCACCTACATGAACTAATGCCAAGTTAAGTAATTATTAGCTCAACTGTTCCAATCAACCTGTAACTTTTGAAGGTCAAATCATTTATTAAGATTCAACTGAAACTTATTTGAGAAGCTGTGGCAAGAACGAGCCAAGAATTTAGGTCTTAGATAAATAGTTTAATTCTCTAGCTCCTAGTTTGTTTTGTCTTATTAGAAAATAGCTGTGCCTCGCGATGCTACCCGCGTAATCCCCGTTCCCGGGGCAATGCCGGGATATAAAAAATCCTATCTTTTGAATTGGATCAAACTGCAATGGTGTGCAAATTTTATTTAAAATTAGCTCAGTAGTTTAGGTGTCAATCGAGGACAAACAACGTGACACGTAATCCATACTTACTTAATATTATAAATTAAAGCGAAATTAACTCTGTCAGTCTGTCTGTCTGTCTTTCTATCACGCTAAAACTACTTAACCGATTAGAACGAAATTTGGTACACAGATGGTCTAGAGCCTGGGGAAGGACATAGGCTACTTTTTTTTAATCAACCCCCAAAAGGTTGCACGAGGGGTTGAAACTTTTTATAATTTTACGCGTTCATGGCCAAACCTCTGAACCGATTGTAATGAAAGTTGATACACAGACGGTCTAGAGCCTGAGATAAAAATAGGCTACTTTTTAACTGGAAAAAAATGTTATAAGGGGGGAAGGGGGAGGGGTCAAAGTTTATATGAAAGTTCACGCGGACGGAGACTAGCTAACAGCTAGTTTATGTATCTTAAAATTGGCTACAAAGCAAAATAAAGATGTTCAGATACTCTAAGGTATAAATAAATGAGGTGATCCTCGAGTAGTCCAACGACGTTTTTTTACTCATTTATTTATTTATTTTAATTATTGTCCAATAGTTGTATGTATATTATATAGGACTTACCATAAGTTCCGTAGAAAGCATGATTCAGAACTCGTCGCGTTAATAGCGGTCACTACAATATGTGTGTGTCATATTCATCTGTTCAAGTGCTTAATAAATAAATAATAAATAAGAGCTCAAAAAAAATTCTCGTATTAAATTCCCCTACAAGTAATATTTTAAATGAAACAGAAAATATTCTCGTATTACTCGTATACAGCAAATAAATAATCGTTATTTCAAACTCCAATGCCTTCAAAACATTGATAACGCAACCGTTTTTATTACGAAAAGGTCACAAAGCAACAATAAAATATAATTTTCATTATCCTCGCAGTACAATGAGACCATCTTGCAACGTAATTGGTTTTACGTTTTTATATCAGGGGATCCGAGAAAAGCTGGATTATTTATTCATAGTTTGCTGAGATCGTAAATATAGTGCTGGAAACAATGAGAGAACGGGAATTAGGTTCGAATCTTGCTTACATTGTATTGTTTTTATTTTGATTGTGTTATAAACTCATGTATACGTCTTAAGGCGAGGCTAGTCGACGAAGTTTGGAAATGGACTGATTTTTAAACTTCCAGACTGAAGAAACTACGTGGAATTTTCCTATACAAAAAATCATGCATACCCATAAAGAAACAAATGAGCAAACGAACCGAACAGAATATTGAAAAATGACATAGTAATGCTGCAAAAAAAACTTAAAAGTCACCATAAAAATCCACTTCAAAATCCAAAATCTCGTAATTTTCAATGACAATGAAATGATTTTTTTTACAAAAAGATAGCTTTTTAAAAGTTCTAAGTATATCACCGAGTAGCTTTTTAATAAACAGTTCGGTTATTAAATAATAAAATAAAATGTATTAAATCGTTACGTTTTCTTTCGTCAACATGGCGAAGCAACAATTATAGTTATGCAATAGTCAACCATATGAACAGAACGCCTAGCTTTGTAATTGTTTACGCGTGTCAGTTTAGTCTGCCAGCGACGCTGGCCGTGTAAGGTTGGGTCCGGACGCTCTACGCTGCGCTTCTGACACTCGCGTGACGGCTCTTCACGGCCGAATAACGACAGGACTAGGACAGATTGCAGAAAAAGTAATTTAAAGATAATTTAATTTAATATTTTTAATTGGAAAAATTTTTTTATCGTTGAAATGTATATAAACAATGTTGACGGAGGTCCTTATGCAGTGCAAGAAAGGTAACTGCAACTGGTACTACACAGTGCAAGGTCCGCTGCATGTAACCTAGAGAAAATATGTTTTGCAATATGGAGTGGGAAAATATAGCGGCTGATAAGGTATCGATGATTGATGATATCTGATGCCAAAAATGTAATTAAAATTAACATTTTTATCTATCTTTTACATATATAAAAGGAGAAACTGACTGACTGACTATCTGACATATCAACGTACAGCCTAAACGGCTATACGTAGGCACTTGAAATTTGGAAGGGTACCGTAGAGGTGCACTAAGAAAGGAATTCCCAATAATCCCGCGGAAACGGGAAAACCCTTTCGTATGAAAAATCTAAAAGGCTTGAGTTAGACGCTTGAAATTTAGCATGCTACCTGCATGTTACCTGCACCTTAGTAAACTTAAAGGTTATTTGCAAAGGGATATTGCTAAATTCCCACGAGAACGGGAGTTAGCGGGAAAAAACATTTGTATGAAAATATCTGAACCGCTTACAGACGCTTGAAATTTGGCATGTAGGTACCTTAGTAAACTTTAAGGTTATTTGCAACAGGATCTTTCTAAATTCCCATGGGAACGGGAGAAAGCGGGAAAAAATATTTGTATGAAAAAATCTAGAAAAAAAGGATTATAAAGGTGGGAAGGGGGGATCAAAGTTTATATGAAAGTCCACGCGGACGGAGTCGCGGGCAACAGCTAGTTCTATATAAAAGAATTATACACATCGGTATAGAAGCACCAAACTTATACACATACTAATAATAATAATAATCTTTTAATAATGATTTACTCAGACTCCCAAAATAGTGCAAACTGTTGGGAGTCTGTCACCGACTGCACCGACACAAATTGTCCAGATATTCACAAATCATAAAAATAAATAAATAT
>JADANM010006225.1:4114674-4129357 GCA_026213755.1 Eurema hecabe
ATAACCTTACTAGCTTTCATTTTTAAACGTAAAATAAGTAAAATAATTGTCCTCTTCTAGAAGACTGGAGCAATGGCTCACCAATCGCCTAACGAGCCAATCGAATCTTTTGATGCCGTACGCTATCATGACTCGACATTCTCCAAATCCGATATTCATACGGAATATTTTAATGATCGCTTTTATTTTTCGTAAGCTTCAACTATCAACTTGCATTTTGATACATATTTGTTAAGGCTTACGTCATGTTTTTGAAATTGATTCATATTTTTTTAAGGCTTACACGTCCTTTAGTATTATAATTCTTGAATTACGCATAAATTTAAAATGACGTTAAAATTACGGATACTCAATAGGACATTATAAAACTTATATTTGTAAAATTGTTACCAGCATCAAATTATTAATAAAATATGAATATTAAGTATTTTATAGGTTAGACATTTTCTACCAGTAATAAGTTAGTTTCCACAACTTAACAGTAACTTCTGAGTTATACCATATTTGAAAGTAAGTAATTCAGTCGTAGAAGTCTTTATTAACATTTCAGATTTAAGTGAATTATATTCCTTCATACTTTTAAATATTACATTAATTAAACGACAATTATAATTCACCAGTTTGACTTATAAAAAACAAGAATTACGTCTTTATATATAGTTTATTTCTCCGAACTCTCGAAGTAACGATCACGTATTTCCAGAACTTTCCACGAGCGCGTCCAATCTAGCAACAAACATAGGTTTTTACTCAACTCAGCATGAATCCGAATATAAATAGCTTATAAGAAGGATTCCCTTAGGTATGGTTCTCGAAACTATGGCCAGTCGCTAGGCGTCAAGTTAATACGACAAACGCCCCATTTATCTGAATATATAGTACTTTCTACAATACTACTGGGAAATTCTAGCTATTCTATGAATAAAAGGATATTTTCATACAATATCAGATTAATTCCGAGGCTAAGGTTAGATTCGTGCAACAATTCTCACCCTATTTAGAGCTCAATAAAGGTCATCTAGATGTTATTATAGACACGTGTATATACATTTTGTTCCTTTATTTTCCACAGCTCAACTACGATGGTTGATCAAATTAACCGCAATGTTATTAAGGAATTAGTTTTTACAGTCGTAACAAGAATTTTATGAAATTTACCTTAATTTTTTTTGACAGCATGTTTAGATTATAGCAATAGTTTTTCATGCTTAGAACAGAAGGTTAAGCATAAACAAACTATTTGATGATAAACTATTTGAACTATGAAAATTCTCACAAAACATCGTTAATAATGAACCAGTTTTTTGCCGTAGATAAATGTGTACGCTACATATCAATAGCTTTTAAATCGATGCCTCGAAAAGTAAACTTCCGTACATTCTCAATATTTAACAAAGAAATCCAAATTATATTTGCACTCCGCTCCGTAAACATGAAACGTAAACGAATTATACTTAAATAAACAAAACGTTGTATTCCGTATCAATTAAGAATTCATTATATTGATATACGAACGAACATACTACATGAATAATATGGAGCTTATTTTTATGCTCCAATACGTAGGCTTTGAATATTAATTATATCTTTCAATACATGTATGAGTTTAGAGTTGAACACGTACGATAATTTATTTATCAGTAAAACTATAATATGGGAAATGTGCTATGGGAAAAAAAATCTTTCTGTAGACAAACCAAAACAAATAGCATTACTATGAATTTTAGTATGTTGATTTTTGGTGTTTGAAATGTTATGCTTATTACGTTTTGAGAATACCTTCGATAGACTACCACACCGACACTTCCATTATTAAAAATTGCAAGATAAAAGTATATGCCTATAACTGCCATTAACCACTTGGAAAAATAATATTATGAAGAACAGAACTAAAGGGTCTGGTCTCAATGTCCTTGTAGCGATTCCGAGAACTGAATTATACTTATGTTGTACATACATACATACAAACATCCTTTCACCGTAGAAGTATCACCACCACAATACACAAGACTGCTTATTTTATTAAAGAAGACGAAGTCAACAATCTCAGGAAGACCGACCATGGGAAGATTAATAAATCTATATTCATACTCAAATATTCTAAGTTCTATTAGAGTAATAAAAGAACTCTCTAGACTCTAGAGTATCGTTTTTTGTACTTGACACACATACATGTATTTAATAAAAAACCGTTGTGTTTAAACTCGCACTGATTAAAAATCGCGATTCAAAAGTATTCAAAGCGAAAGGTTCTATTTACAACGGATACATCGTAATGAGAATTCGTACCTACCTTTTATAAAGGCATAATGTTTGAACAGCCTTCGTTACCCAATGAGAGGAAACCAGAGATCGGAACAGTTACATGTTTCTAATTAAAATCAAAATACGACTTTTATTGCCAGCCAATTGCGAATCGAATTTTTTTTTAATCTGTATATAGTTATGTCTGTAATTAGAAGCGATCAATAAGTGCTAGATAGTTCGTATTTATGGAAGTAACTTTAATTACTGCCATTTTGAAAGTGTTTTTACCTAAAAAACACGCGTTAAGTTCCATAAATCCCAGAGACTCCATAGTCTCTTGAATTTCATGTGGTGTTTGAAGTGTAATGTTAATGTTAATGAAAGCTTATAATGCGCCGAAATCTGAATCGCTCTTATGATATTTTTTCGTGAATTCATATATACAACTTCTCAACATTGAACCATTGGGGCTTTCCGGCTAGTAAGTTGTCGAGGGGTATTCTCCCTTTGGTTCAGAGGAATGTTACATCCCCCCTTTCACCACAGATGTTTCTAAGGTTCTTTTTCTTCTTCATCCGTCACCAGCTCCTCTCTTCTGCCCTTGGCGTAAGCTTTTTATAAGCAAGCACAATAACATTCTCGAAGCTACTAAGTTAACTTGGTAGTCGTAAACAAACCATCAGGCCATTATTAATTACTACTTCTGTATTGTGTAATACGAAATCACAACAAGACGCCTATATAATATATCACATTCAAACTACACCAGATACTATCTATATAGCCATAAATTTCAAATCTAATATCGAAAATACCAATATCATCAATATCCGGACTATGCTTTTAAAAACAATAAAATACGTGTGAAACAAAGTTCCAAACTATCGAAGTAGAGAAAAATCAATCTAAATCACGGTAAAAAAGGACCGACACTCAAATATGGGAAAGCCACTCGTTAGAATGATCGCTCGGCCAAAACAATTTCAACAATCATTCACCCCTACTAATAAATAACTTTGCTTTCGACTTCAACTCGAATACACTTATTTAACTTTATATAATCTTTTGCTATAATTATTTAGCGTACTGAATTAAAAACGTTATTGGTTTATGCTATACGCACTTAAGCTTGTTTTTATCGCCATCTGGAAAATATGACTTACTAAGAAATCACTCACACCATAAGGCCACCTACACCTTTTTTGGACTTAGGTTAGGTGTTTTTTTTTATTTATTATTATTAGTTTAATCATCGCCTTTTCCAGCTTAACAAGTACAAGGTATTTGTTAAGCTTGTTTGTAGAATTTAAATAACAACAAGACATAATATACAATCTACAACTGTGTATACACTCAAGGCACTAAGAAAGAAATGTATAAGCAGTAGAATCACTTTTCTATTCACTCAAAGATGTCCAGTTGAAACTTAAAGGACTTCAGCACGTCTTATTCTTAAAGTTAAATTAGTTCTCAACTGCTTACCGTGCTCACACCTACGAAACGAACGCGTTGCATACAAATTAATCACTTAAGAATTCCTTGGTTAACTTCAGTCTTGTGACGTGTTAGGTACAGGAAAATATTCTATTAATTTCTCTCTTTAAATCACATATTTTACGCACTAATTATGCATTATTAAAATTATAAAGTTTATTTGCAAAGTTAATTCTAATGGTTTATAGAATAAAAGCTCTTTTAATGCTTTACAGTATTTAAAATACTATGCAAGCTAGAAAGATCGATCTTATTGAAAATCGTCCGGTATTTTTTTTAATAAGGTATTCGTGATTGTAGGGTTTGCCCCAGGCGTTAAAATCGTTACTTGATATTACGTTTTTTACATTTCTCATATTAGGTAGGTACTCTAAAATATGGATTGGAATTCGAGAACAACTAGTAAATACTTTGTTAGCCGATTGTAGCATATTGGTAGTATGAAATATCCACGTTTTTTCACCTCGCCGTATAATTTGATACTCTTCAACCCGATGGAGTATTCTCTATAACATACTATGACATACAATCAGTTACAGTAATTGGAAACTCACTTCGTTCCGAAACTGTCGGTTTCTAAGATTTTTTTTAAATGTTGCATGTGGCTTTAAGTGATTTTGTTGAGCTGGATTATTTATCTTATTGTTTGTTTAAATGCGCTAATCTCAGGAAGTATTAATTGAAAAAATATTTTTTTACTCCATTTATTGAGAAGGCATATAGTTATATAACTGTAAGGCTATATATATTAAACACAGCAAAATACAAAATCCTCATGCCACGTATATTAAACTTAAATGTTTTAGATTTTTATTGATTAGACGATTTTATCAATATTCTTAGTCATTTAGAGCAAAATAACAAACACAAAGCTAAATGTTACAATCTATACAGAATGACTGAACCTTTGTGTGTGTAATGTCAATGATAATCGAAATCAGACAGAAGCAAGATAATACAATTAATAGCGATAATAAAACAATAACACTAAAGCAATAATCAACATATAACTACTTTGAAGTGCCGACCACCGATTTGTTTTATCATTCAATGCGTCATATCAATATAATGCGTATTGTATAAATCTAAGTACTAATGCAATATAATTTGCTATACATATAATTTTAAATACTAAATATTGAGTTGAGGTTAGACTCACGCGAAATCTTTTGAAGGAATTTAAGATATTCTGTTCGAAATGAAAAGAAATGATTTATTTTCTGAATAAATTTGAAACAAATACCTTCAGAAAGTCTACATGGTGCCTATCACCGGTTCGCGAACTAACCCAGCGATAAGAACCGGCGTAAGATACTCGCACGTGTCCCACACTTTTTACCAAAAAAGGGGGAAAAAATCGTCTTCTAAAATAAAATGTACTATTCTGTAACTTACATAAGTATATTGAAATACATAATTGTAAGTCATCTCAGTTCAGTCTAGGGCATGCTGATGACGCTGATTATAATAAAATTATGCTGGTGCTGATAGATATTAAAGATGAGTTACACGCGACACGATATATAGTGAACTAATTAGATGCTATTAAAATCCATATGACAATGCTTATGTTCGTAATAACGAACATTACTGAACCTCGAAAGTAGCTGTAATTTGAGTCGCAGAAGAGTCTTCAAATCTCTTGTCCTTAATCGCGATGGTAAGACATAAAACAATGTGGTTTTGATGGCCCATGAGTTCGCTCGAACTAAGTCAGTTTTATTTAATTGGACTGCCAACTTTTCTAGTATCTGAACTAGGCTGCATAAAGAGCTTAGAAAAGTTTGTTAAATCTCGTTTTTGGATGTAGTGTTGTCCGAAAATGAGTTACAAAATCTAAACCTAACCTCCCTTGCCTTTGTTATCTTCTATCTGTATTGTCATTGCATTTCAATGTCATATCAAGAAAGACAATGCCTGTTTCGTTTTCACCGAACAGCGCAACACTGCGATACATTAACGCGTGCAAATCGCTTCCGAAAGCCAAACATGGCTATACGAATGGGGACAAAAATTGAATTTTTAAGCCCACTAGCTTTTATGCGTAGTTTTATTTGGTAACATTGCAGTAATAACTTACAAGCCTGGGCGGCTGTTTCGCGAATGAAAGTCGGATATGTCTCTACCACGCGCGTCCAAGGTTTTTTTATTTTCCGGTGACGCCTAAATGGATTCCATGCGGTCTAAAAGTCCTTTCAACTATATGTGAAACTTTAAAATTGTGTGACTAGTGGTATTGGTTAAGTCACAAAGGATCGGTTTCGTGTACATGTGCATGTCGAATGGAAAATTTTCTAAATTCGATTTGAAAGCAAGACGCAGAATGTTTAGCAAAACAATATCTACGAATTAGGGCTTCAGTATAGGTTACACTATACTATTATAATTTTCTTTTAAATAAAATTTTACTGTCTTCATTTCTATTACATTAAAATAATTGCACCTTTTTAATTTGTCTTTCTCTACTATCCCTTTTCAACTTATTATATTATATTAGGAAAATCTTTAATTTACTATCAATTAAATCAAGCTCTTAACTTTTTCATTTAACCAATTATGACCAATGCTTCAAGCATATACTACATTATAATGTGTCCTGACGCTGTAATCACGGAGCCACCCTGAAAAACCCATTCAAACCGTCAATAAATAGATAATATGAAGTGTTAATAGAATTAAGAAATTAATTATATCAAAGGGTTTCAACACCGCCAGCTTACTGCAATATGATAAGGAAATTTATTTAAATAAGTAGCGTAGACTTATTAGTTTATTTGAAAAAAGTAGTGTAAGTAAGATGTTTGTTAAAGTATTGGTTTTTTTGGTGTTTCTATGTAGTGGTGTTGTTGGTGAAAGTGAGTTCTTTTAGTTCTTAACGGGTTATCGTAATGAAAAACTTGTTATCTTGAATTTCTATTTTCAGTATTATGACGACCATTTTATCACAAATGGTGTAAAATTAATTAATAAAGTTTCTAAATTGTATTAATTCATTTTGTATCTCATTAAAGATGAATTTTTATATTTTTATATACCTATTGTAAATATCTGAACGATTTGTGTTTGTTACCTATGTGTCATGATTTGGATGTAACAGGCTCCTGAAAAACAGTCTTTACTATCTTGGGAGCCTGGGTAATTGTTTTTGTTAATCACCTTATTATGGAAAATAAATTATAATCATTATTAATATACGTCATGCATACCTATTGCAAGCGTCGTTAAATTAATAGTAATGAAATAAGTATATAACCAATTAGATCTGCATCTTATTAATAATGTATATGTAAAAGTCTACTAATATATAAATAGGAATGTCTATTTGATTAATTATCCCTCGTTAACGTCCCAACGGAGCATTGTTAGCAAAAAAACAACCCTTTTATTCCGGTTTCTTTTGCACATAAAGATTATACGTAGAAGAAACAGTTACATATAATCCCTAATTTAATATTATAACTCAAAAGTAATATTGCTCGTATGAACATTACTGATTTATATTTTAAAAAATTAAATCATTTTAACTTTCAAAAATCTATTAGAATTAAGACATAATGCATTTAAAAAATATGGACAAATAATATTAATAAATGGTACGTAATTACAAATTTTCTGATTTAGATATTAAGTCATGGGAGTATTAAACAATCACTATCACAAGTTTTTCAGAACGTATTATAAAGACTACGGACTTCAAACTAGTTAGTTTAGTAAAATGTTGGTTATTTTTTTCAGAAAAACTAATATGTTATTACGGAACATGGGCCACATATAGGACAGGTTTCGGCAAATTCGACGTGAGCAACATAGACCCTAACCTATGTACACATCTGGTGTATGCTTTTGTTGGCATTAATTCGCAAGGAACTGTTGTATCTTTAGACCCGTATCTTGATTTGGCTGATAATTGGGGAAGAGGTGAGTTAATAGAATACCTATATTTCATTTTAATACAAAAGATGACACAGCTCTTATCACTGAAGGAAAAAATGTGCCTCTGGCTCTCTCATTTATGAAAATAATAGTATTATTTTTTCTAATATTGAGACATTAATACATTAGACAAAATCATCATATTAGTTAGTATAACGTTTAAGTATTGAAGTAACTAAATTTAATCTAGGAATACATTGTTAGTACTAAAAAATTTTAAAAGCAAAACGGTTACTAATGAAAAGTTCTGACAATAAAACAATTAACAAAACATTCTGACATAAGTTCTCTTTATATATTGGACTATAACCTTTGAAATTTCGCAATAAATATTCCAGATAATTTCCGAGTGTTTAACACACTGAAACAAAAGAATGTGAAACTGAAAACTATTTTGGCTGTCGGCGGGTGGAATGAGGGATCCGCCAAGTATTCCATTGTAAGTAACTATTGTTATCCAATAACATACTATTACAGCTGTTTGTTCGTACGAAAATTAAATATTTAAATCATTAAACTGTTTCAATTTGTACTAGCATTGTTATGGTTCAACATTATCTTCTATTTTCCTTTAAGTACGTTTTTTGCTGTAATTCAAAAGGTAGGTATGATTTTGTCAATAATGAGAATTCCAAGTAACTTTTTTTATAAATTTGAATTCTTTTAATATTCTATTTTTATCCCGTTGGCTTTGATCTTGACAAAGGGGAAATTCTGAGTAAATAGGAATCGATCTGTACCAAAGGATCCTAAACCTCTGAACCTAAAGTCACTTTAGAACTGTTTTTTAGCTCCAGTATAAGTAGCGTCACGAATCTTTAGCGCTGAACGAACCTGCGCAGAAGTCAAAAATAAGGTATCGAGGGGACGGCGCGGCGCGCGGGGCGCGTGATCGTCGGGTGCCCGAGCGTTGATTGGTTCCCCAGTCATGTTGTCTTTCTCGCACCAATACGTCAATTGCAACTATTCTCGTCCAGCGCTAAACATCCGTGACGCGACCTATAACCTTCATAGACTTCCAACCGTAGTTACGTGTTAAACTCTCATTAACTCATTCTTCCAACCAGATGGCAGCAAGTTCGACCTATCGAAAGAACTTCATAACAAGCGCCATTAACATGATAATGACGTATGGTTTTGATGGGTTGGACTTAGATTGGGAGTATCCCAACAGGCGAGATTCCGTCAACGGAAAGGCTGATATAGAGAATTTCACCACTCTTCTCAAAGAGCTAAGGACGGAATTCAATAAGTATGGGTTGTTGCTAAGCGCAGCGGTTGCTCCTACAAGAGACACAGCGTCATTATCCTACGATATACCTTCTATAGCGCAGTAAGTATTCTTTTTATTTACTTTAGTTTAGTCTTGATTAGACGAATTACCTTTAAATATGACCTCTTTATAAAGCTTAAAAATCAACACGTTAAATGAAATTGTATACTGACTAGTAAGTATACGTCTGGTCACAGCAATTTGACTAGTAAAATAATGTTTTATTGGTAATACTCGAACTATTCTTTTGAGACTATCAAATTGTATATAATAAGATTAAATCTGACTCTATTATTGTTTAATATTCCTACCTCTACACGAACTAGTTTTCCATTTATTGGTTTTGCTACTCCTTGTTGAATATTTGAAACATTGTTTTAACAAATACTAAATTTCTCTTAACAGATACTTAGATATAGTGGGCCTCATGACATACGACATGTATGGGCCATGGGACGAAGTGACAGGTCACAATTCTCCCCTCCACCGAGGGGAGGGTGACGAAAACCAAATGAGAGAAAATCTTAACACAGTGGACGTGTCTGTTGAGTATTGGCTTTCTCAAGGTAAACTACACTACGTAAATATTAAGAACATTTTAATTTATCCAATGATATTATTAAAAAATATATCATTGAATATATCTTACTTCGCTCGCATATATTATGCATGTATTATAAACCTTACTCTTTAATCAATCAATCTATTAAAAAAACCGCATAAGAATCCGTTGCATAGTTTTAAAGATTGAAGCTTATAGGGACAAAGAAAGTTTTGTTTTATACCATGAAGTGATATTGAAAGATGGAAAGTGTGAATTGAAAAAGACTTATGCAATAACTTATTAAAAAATATACAGGTATATTATATTTACAATACTGTCCGAGCGATATTATTATAAGAATTTATATCAGTTAATTTTATAACAGAAATTACGACAGAATCAAGAACAATGTTTTACATATTACTCTATGTTTTTGTTCACAGGCTTCCCGCGGGAGAAATTGGTTATAGGTCTTCCATTCTATGGACATACTTTTACTTTAGTTAATCCGAGTATAAATTCTGTGAGGGCTCCGAACTATGGCCCTGGTATTGCCGGCCCATATACAGGCACCAGTGGTACTATCGGTTATAATGAGGTGAGAATAGCTTTTAAAATTATTTTGTTTAAAAGTTAGGGCACTGTTGAGCTAGTAAAACCAGAAATTTTGTATGTATCATCATTGGCATCATTTGGAGAACTTAAGACACAAATTATGTTTAGAAAATTTATTGGTACTTACTCTAATATATTCAGCTTTAAGGAAAATTACCAAATATAATAATAACTAGATAACATTGTTTGTGTGATATTAAACTTTTCTTTCTCACTTTTAAAAGTGTTACTAAATGTATGTATTTGACTTAAACGTAAATAAATATATTAAGGCGATAACGTTGTTGAACCCTAACCAACAAGTAAACGAAAAGTAAATTGGATTCTTAATTTCCTTAATAAAGTTCAGTAACTAAATGCCAGTACCCTTAACTTAAACACAGCTCAGATAAAAGTTTTCAACTCAAAGGATCTCATTTACAAATTAAGAGCCTTGATAAAATTGTTAAGTTCGAAGAGTGTGAAATATTTATTTTTGTTCAGTCTTTCTTTATAGAGAAATGAAAAGTCAAAGGCAAGTCTCTCATTATACGAAAGTTTAATTTAATTTATATTTTGTTTAATCCTGACAAAGACTAGATACATTATATATATATAATTAAAGTTCAAGCGATTTTAAGTTAAAACTTTTCACAAGTACTGTATAAAAGCTACGGCCAATGTTAATAGCCACTCATGCCAATACAATTTTGAATAGTATGTAATGTCGTATTCCAGTTTTGCAGTATCCTTACCTCGGAAATATGGAACATCGATTACGATAGTCTCGCAAAAGTACCATACGCTGTCCAAAACAGAAACTGGGTCTCGTACGATGACCCCACTTCTGTAGCTGTCAAAACTCAATACGCTGTGGACAATAACCTAGCTGGTGTCATGGTGTGGAGTATAGAAACTGACGACTTCCATGGACTGTGCCATTATAAAACATTTCCTTTACTGCGAGCCATTAATCAAACGCTTTTTGAGTATCCTTCAACTGTAGACACTACTACTAAGTCTCCAATACCTACTACGAGCTTTGCTACGACTTCAACTACACTTTCTCCTATCAATACATCGACTGATTCACCTAGTACTTCAATTTCGCCTACTACATCAACGTCATCATCTACAATCACAGGTATTCAACCATTTTATTTATTAACGTCTGAAGTATATTTAAAATTAGCTTTCCCAACGCATATACCTTAAACCTAATATTTTAACAAAGAGCCATGTTTATACACGTTATCAAGTTATGCTCACCAAAACATTTTGCGATTCATTTTTATAATATAAGATATAGCTAGAGAGATATTTTGTTTATCTTACTGCAAAATTCACCCTAATTCTACAACGGGACAAACCTAAGACACATTCCTTCATTCAACCTTACACATTCCTTCTTCTTTTATCATACCAGATCTTCTCATTCTTATAACTTAAATTTCCGCTTAATATCTATTTTTTGTTTCAGCACCATCACCAACCGCGTTACCATCGGTTTTCACGTGCAAGAAGACTGGTATGTTTGCAAACCCGAAGGACTGCAAATCTTTCTACGTCTGTAGCGATAATTTGGACGGTTCCTTCTATCCGCACTATTTTATATGTCCAAGTAACCTATACTGGGACCAGAGCTTACAATCTTGTAATTATCCTTATTTAGTTAATTGTAAAATTTAAATAAGTCGAAAAGGCTAAAGTATTACGTTTTTCGCAAAATGAAATTTCATTCCACGTAATTCGATGGATTTGAACATATCATTTCTTTAAAGCAAAACGATAAGCCAGTATTATAATGTATTATTTTAACTGTATTATATTAAAAACAAATGTTATTTAAAATAAAGTTTTATTTAAAATTCAAAGTTGTATATTTACCAATGTCCGAAGATCTTCGAACCTTACTAATATACAGTAAAACATTTGAGTATGAATTCTAATCGTCAATTAATTAATTTAAAAATTGGCAAAACAATCGTATTAAAACATCTAGCATTTAGTAGGTTCGCATCTAAACAGCCCGTGAAGCTTAATCAATTTCTATCCAACGAGCAAAATGAAAATAAACCACTCGTAGAAACGTATCGGAGCAGAAAATACATAAAAGCAAATACAAATCATTAAACGATGTTCTGGCTACTTACCCTTCCAGATATCTGTAAAGACATTGTTAAACGTAAGTAAGGTTAACATCAAACTTTGATCCGATTCCCTACTTTAGACATTTCTGATGTAATCCACTCGTGCCTCGAGGCAGGACCCAAATCAAAATCGGGGCACGTTTGTTAAACGAACAGATCTTTATTTTGCAAATATAAATACGAATTATACCATTTTATTAACCGTCTTTAGTCAAACTGACGCATTTGATAATTAAACTTATTATTTTCTAAACAGCAGTTTAATTTAAACAAATTGTAATAAAAACATTTCGACCGAAATGTAGGTAACTAATAATGTCACATCCAGACAATATTCGCAATATAAAAAGACGACTTACGAAGAGTGAAAGAACTGTAATATCGCGATTTCTTTGAGATAAGGCGGCAATTCGAGCAATTGTCCTCGATTTACCCAAATTCAGGGAACTATTGAAGGAAATCCTCTCCTTGAACTTGAAATAGATGTAACGTGACAACGGAAAATTGTCTATTTCTAACCTATAGGTATACGTGAGATATGTTCATAGTTTCGGTTTGACATTAGGTTAATATTTATTTAGTGCCTACCTATATACAATTATAGACTCTTATTAGAAGTTTTTAAACAAACGTAATATACTAAATAAATCTTCTCTTAAATTGTATCATTTCTGTTGCAACAATATTGTCGCTATCGATCATTCAATATTGATTGGTTTCTATAGGATACAAGTAAGGGAAAATTCCAGTGTTATATCATTTGTTTTTAAAACTCAAAGCCAATGATAATTTCCTAACATTTTCAAACTGTAATTTGTAACTTACGAAAAAAAATACAAAGTAATTACAGTCGAATAAAAATTGTGCTAGCTATCAATCACCTTTCCAATAAAAAATTCTATGAAGTGCCAAGAGAAAAACTAATCATATTATCTTTAGTTATTTTCAAAATACAGTGAACGTTTTTACGAACAATGAAATATTATTTTATAGATAGATAGGTAAAAATAATGTTCTGTTACGTCACATGCGTTAAATACGCGTAACAACTAACAGTTCTGCTGCTTACTATTTTAATATACCTTTTTATACTTACTAATACTTATCTATACTAATATATAAAGCTGAAGAGTTTGTTTGTTTGTTTTTTTGAACGCGCTAATCTCAGGATCTACTGGTTCGAATTGAAAAATTCTTTTTTTATTGAATAGACCATTTATCGAGGAAAGCTTTAGGCTACATAACATCACGCTGCGACTAATAGGAGCGAAAATATAATGGAAAATATGGAAAAAAACGGGGAAAATTATTCATCTTTGAGGGCTTCCTTTGCGTGCGCTGCGAAAACGGTTCAAGATACAAAAATAATATGTATGAAACAATTATTCCTCTTTAAATGATCTAAAAAAAAGTCAGCGACAGTATATAACTATTAACTATCTTCTAAGATTGATTCACTATAACATAATAATGGAAATAGATCCGACGGGGACGAAGTATATTATAATAAATATGCATTACTTTTTGTAAACAGCGCCATCTAGTAAAATTATTTTGTGTAAACCATGTAACCATGTTAAACTCTTATTTTTTATATCTTTATTATTCAATTACAATATTAATATAAAACTAATTGTTAATTATTCTAAAAATAATATCTCATGTTACATTATAATTAATTATGTATTTGCTAAATGATTACCAGATTAAGTTTCTCAACTGACTCATTGGAAAAGTTCTTTTTGTGTAACGACCAACGAAATAGGTACTCATAATATACGTTTGTGATCTTTCGAAACTATTCCAAGTTTAGGAATTTTATTTTAAAGATGATTTTATTAAAAGCTCTTAATAAAAATTTGTTATTAAAATTTATAAATCTGTGGCGTGGCTTACAAGAAAATTAAGTTTATTTTATTATATTTATTTAAAGGTGGTCAAGTTAATTGGAGGGGGGGTGTTAGTAAAAACTCAATTTTATACATCAATTAATTATCTGTTTTTAGGATGGCAACATTAGTTTATCATCTCTATGGTTTCTAAGCATGTAATGTGTTGCAAGTGTTTTGAGAGTATAAAATAAAAAAACTAAAGTAAAATATCTTGTTTTACTTGAATTAATTCAGAATAACTAAATAAATAATAATTTGAAATGAGATGTTCGCCGAATCGTTCTCGCAGTAAAGCCATGGTTTTAAAAATAAAACATTTCTGTAATAACTTTTGCAATTTTTATTATTACTATATTTATTAAACAACGAACGAAGGGATAAAAATCTATAATTAATATTCTTTGAGAACTGCTGACTACAGAAATATCTACCTACATTTTGCACAGTACAGTGTATTAATAAAAGTAAGTCAAATTTACCCAAGCAAAGCCGGGTTTTCATCTAGTTTGTTAAAAAATCCCAACATTTTTTAACAACATTTATTAAAAAAAATAAA
>JADANM010006225.1:4135043-4148902 GCA_026213755.1 Eurema hecabe
TTGCGTATAAAAAAGTTCGTCCCCAATTTTATTACATTTAAATGGCACTACCCTAGAAGTATTACCTATACGCCGAAAAAAGGATTTGTTCAAATCGGTTCATAATTGGCAGAGTTATTGCGTAACAAACATAGAAAAAAACATACGGGTCGAATTGAGAACCTCCTCCTTTTTTGAAGTCGGTTGAAAACTTAGAAACTTAAGTATAACTTTGGTGTTTCTATACCCATTTCTAAGATTCCTTTCTATGGAATAGTTATTAATGTTAATTTATATAATGATCGATGACTTGAGAGTGTTATAAACATAAGAGTGCTAAGCTAGCGGGAGTTAGGTACACGTGTTTTTGTGAGTCCACCATAAAAGATAGACATATGCTGTCCTTGGATTTTTTTTACATAATTCAAAGGAGAACATTTTCGTCATACATGTTTTCTATGTAGCTTAAACCATAACCGTTGTACACGTGACGGAAGCTTAAAAATTGGAGCAACTTACCCCGTTCTTCAAACATTTTCATTCACTGCTCTGTTCATATTGATTGTAGCGTAATGAAAAGTAGGTATCCTATAACCTTCTCAGAAGTATGAAGAATAATTGTACCAAGTTTCGTTAAAATCCGTCCAGTAGTTTTTGTTTCTATAGCGGTTATACAAACAGACAGACAGACAGACAAAAATTTTACTAATTGCATTTTCGGCATCAGTATCGATCCCTAATGACCCCCTGATAGTTATTTTTGAATTGTATTTAATGTACAGAATTGACTCTGTACAGATTTATTATAAGTATAGATTCACTACAAGCCAAAACGGTAGAAAAAAGATGGGCAAATGATAAAACCGACAAAAAAAAGAGATACCTAGTTTTGTCAATTGTGCGTGAATGCAACAAACATACCACCGACAACCATGTGACCGGAATAAACACGTCCTTGTCCAACTCACGACAAAAAATATATTTTTATTTCTTTCTTTTAAATAACCTAAGAAAACCATATTATGAAATTTCAAAAATTTAAATCAATAAGTAAATCGAAGTAGGTATAAAGCTTCATATTGTTATAAAGAAAAAAAAGCATGCTCACATGTGATATGAGATCCATTGTGTTTTATTATTTTTTGTATTATACATGGTAGGTACTATCAGTGAACATCCCAAACACACAAGATGGCATTTTTAGTTGTTGCTAGAAACATATTACTCTTTTCTTTGCCAAAAGCAGACTAATGGTAAGATATCCTAATTAGGATATTTTTGCTTCTGCAAAATTTTGCCCTTTACATATTTATTTAATATGATATCATTGATTGAAAACAATCTCGAAATCAAGATCAAAACAAGTGATTTAAAATAAAAAATTGAAAGGGTATTATGGTCAAATAGTAAGGTTTCCCTAACCAGGGGATGAATTACGACATTGACATTGAGCTACATTGACAAATGACATATATGAATGTGACAGATGTCTGCAAAGTGCAAATTGCAATCGAAGAATTTACAGTTTACACACAAAAAATATTTTTGATGCGCTAATGAACAAATTTCCTTTCCAAATAGAAATTTTAAATTTAAATCATGGCATCGACATCAAAAGACGACGTACCTTCAAATCCCCAATTGTCTGAAAACCTTGGCGATGATTTGGAACCGGGTGCGTGTTATGATAGTATCTTAAATCCTACAGACTCGTTCGAGGAATTTGCATCTGAGATGAACGCAAGCCTGAAAGATTGCGAAAATGATCTTAGTAAGAAAGCAAGTACCATAAGCGAAATACAAAGTGAAATAGGCGAAGGCTCTAAAGAACTTAAAGAAACTAAATCAAGTGATAATTTGCAAAATAAAGATGTAAGTGTTTGTTGTGAGTTTTTTATCTTATAACTATTTAAGATATTCCATCAGCATTATATTTTGATCTATGTATAAATAAACCATGCTACAAAGCATAAGAAAGAAAAGATTGGGGGCGGTATCTAATCTGTGCTAATTATTGGGTACTATGTTGACATTTATATAAATACTAGCCGTTCCCCGCGGTTTTACCCGCGTCGTTCCCGTTCCCGGGGCCATACCGGGATGTAAGCTATCCTATCTCTCAAGTTGGATCGAACTGCACATGGTGTGCAAATTTTACTATAATCGGTTAAGTGGTTTAGGATTCCATTGAGGACAAACATTGTGACATGAGATTTATATATATTAAGATTTTTCATTTCAGTATAGAAGTATTTTTCTGTATTTAATATTATAATGGAAATTAAGATATTTACAAAAAAATCTCAGTCTGTGATATTCATTATTACATTAAAATTTTACTCTTTCCAGGAGGTTATAGGACCATCTACCAGTAGTTCTAATTTAATAGATCAGAATGGGGACGACTCGAGCAATGAACTTGATGACTATTTGAAATCACCGGAACTCATCAATAAAGAAAAACATGTGTTTATTTTGAGTACAGCTGGAAAACCTATTTATTCAAGGTAATACTAAAAAAGTCATACTATTCATTGTTATAGAAATTGGTCATACTACTAAAAATATAAAGTATATAAATATTATTTACAAGCATTAAATAATAACTTTGTACTATGCATTATGAATAAAATATTGCAACACGTAAAATTTTCACATTGCATTTTCAGATACGGCAACGAAGATAAACTAGCAGGTCTTTGTGGAGTTATACAAGCTTTAGTTAGTGTAGTCGAAGAACAAAATCGTGATATTCTTAGGTCAATTATTACGAATGACTGTAAAGCAGTATTCTTAGTAAAGGGTCCTTTAATATTGGTAGCTATGTCCAAGTCTAATGAGAGTGAAACACAATTGGTTCTACAATTAACGTAAGTATTACTTTGTTGACATACATTATAATTATTTTAGATCTTTCTTAATCAGTAGCAGGGTTAGAAATGTTTATGGTTTTCAACCAATTGATTCACTTATTATTATATATGTAAATATTAAAATTTATATATTTTTTTCTAGACACTGGTATACTCATTGTGTAATATTTAATTTTTCTTTACAGTTATGCCTTTAATCAAATTGTATCAGTTCTCACATTAACACAGCTAAATAGAATATTTGAACAGAGGCGTAATTACGATTTGCGACGCTTGCTATCTGGAGCAGAACGACTTATCGATAACTTATTAATATTTATGGAAAAAGATCCAGCATTCCTCCTAGGTGCTGTAAGATGCTTACCCTTACCAGAAAAAGCAAGGGAAAATATAACAAGTGCCATAACAAGTACTTGCCACAAAATAAGGGATTTAGTATTTGCAATATTGATCGCTGGGAATCAGTTAATAACACTTGTTAGAATGAAGAAGTATACATTACATCCGTCAGATATACATTTATTGTTTAATCTTGTGAGAAGTTCTGAGTCATTCAAAACAGCTGAGAGTTGGACGCCAATTTGCTTGCCAAAGTTTGATTCAACGTAAGTAGATGTTATGTGCTATTGCTAGTGCTATATTATGAAAAAAAAATATAATGTAGAAAAAATTACTAAGACACAAGTTTTGTACTACACAAATAAACTTTTTCAACATTTTTCGACAACCAAATTATAGTAATTAAATTATAGATGATTAATATTTATTGATAATACTTAATTTTTCTTATCTTATTTCAGGGGTTTTCTTCATGGCCATGTGTCCTATATATCTGAAGATTGCCAAGCCTGTCTCCTTTTACTCACAGTTCAAAGGGATGCATTTTATCCTCTGTCACAAGCAAAACATACAATAGCAGAAAAATTAAGGCGATCAAATTGTTTAGTTGCTATTAACGATGCCTTAAACCGGAACAAGGATCTGCCAACGACTAATCCATTGAAACATATAGGAATTCCTGAAATAAGACATTTTATGTACAAATGTAAATCTACAGCACAGTTATTTACTTCGGATCCAATAAGTCTGGATAGATTACAAGATTATAGGCAGAGGCATAAAGAAGGCGGTGATGTTGTTAAGAAAAAGATCGAAAAGCTATCGGATATTGATTATGTGAGGAATTATAGAGAGTTTTGCAGTCAGATACATTGTGCTAGTGCACCGGCGAAATTGATTTTTAGGTCGAATTCTGATGATACCATTTTAGCATGGGTGAGTAAATAATAAACTTGGTTATTTTATTAATATTATACACTATGCGAGTGAGGATTTTTATATGTTTGTGATACATTCACACAAACTACTTAATGGATTCGAAAAATTGGAGAATTTAACAGACTGGTAGATTTGATCTTGGAGATAAAATATATTGAATCCCCAGGAACAAAACTATGTCTTTAAAACCAACTGGCGCGATTAGAATCTTAATTTTCAATGAAGTTATATCAAATCAAGAATAGCTTTACTAACTGTATTGAAAATTATCGCAAGTCACTTATTAGTCCCATTTTAAGTTTCCAAAACTGTCTTACTAATAAAATTTAATGTAAAAATAATAAACTCATCTTCTTACAGATTACAAATGGGTTTGAATTGTATGTTACATTTGATTCGTTAATGGAGAAAGATCAAGCGATTCGGGCAGTAGACCGGCTGCTAAGGTGGATCAAAAATGAAGAGAAAAGAATATTTATTATGAATGCACCAACTTTCTAGCCAAATTCGTCCAAGGATCTTATAGAAGCAATAAAAATAGCTCAATGGTAATATATATTCCAATATTGTAACTTCTAATCAACTTTGAAGAACACTAGTAAAACATTCATAGGTACAATTTAAAAATGCCTATTGTTTACATATTTATTTTAGTTTACATACAAAGAGATTTATTATTTAAATAATTTAATTGATTGATGGTTATAATGTATACGAACTTCGTCAAAGTTATTTTTGAGCTTGAAAATTAGGTATATATGTATAAAATATATTAATTCTTAATCTATTATTAAAGGTGAAACATTTAAATCAACAGAATGAATGAATAGTATTTATCTCAGATCATTTGAATATACAAGTATCATTGACATCAATGTACATAATTTTTTTTACTATAAATTTGAAAAAATATCCGAGGTATGAGCAGCTCTATAATGCAAATTATTATGTTAAAAAAAGACAACAGAAAAATCTCTTTACAATTCTTGTGTATGTTTTATTGTTATATTTTATAAGACATAATTTATAATTGCGATAATGTACCTACAAGATGTTGTAATTTATGTTGTTACATTAAATTATTGTTAATATACTAGTTAGTTTCGTAAATCTTGTTAGTGTTTTTGAGATGCAGTTTTTTTTTGGAAATAAACATGAAGAAATTGCATATTATTGCCTTGGTAAATATAGTCGTATAGTATAGCTTCAACCACCTGGAGACAACTTTATAATCTAAAAACTGTTTGAATCACTGAAATGAGCCCATGACACATTTTAGCTCAACTTCAAAATTAACTACTGACCAACTATAGTTTGTAGTATGCGAGAAAGAGGGTTTAAATCTTCTCTTTATATATTCTAACAATATATATTAGTTTTTTTAAATTAAAAAATAGGTAACACAACACAAGTATGAATGAATTTTTGTAAGTTAAATTGATTAATTCACCTTTAAAATGACATTCTGGGTGGTACTATACTTCAAACTTTGTAATATGTTGATTATAAAATTGAAATCATGTTAAAATATATTTTTTATTATAAGTTGAAATATAACTTCATCCTCAAATTTTTTTAATGGATGTGAGAGCATGAACTGTCTAGTTGCAGTGTATTAAGATTTATAATTCAAATATGATGTATATGGCAAATTAATTTTTTAAATAAAATATTTGAGAATTAGCAGTTATTTTATTTTTGTTCATGTAACATATTTCACTAAGAGAGCATTACTTAAAAAGGGAAAGTAGGAAATAGGTAAGAAGATGTATAATAGAAGTTGCATTGTTAATCCAAACTAATCCATACTAATACTAAAATTGCGAAAGTAAGTGTGTCTGTCTGTCTTTCCATCATGCTAAAACTACTGAACCAATTAGAACGAAATTTGGTACAAAGATAGTTTAAAGCGTGGGGAAGAACATAGGCTACTTTTTTTTAAATCAACATCCAGAAGGTTGTGCGAGGGGTTGAAACTTTTATAATTTTACTTTGCTGAACCGATTGTAATGAAATTTGGTACACAGATGGTCTAGAGCCTGAAAAAGAACATAAGCTACTATTTAACTGGAAAAAAGGGTTAAAAGGTGGGAGAAGGGTCAAAGTTTATATGAAAGTCTATGTTAGCTCAAATTATAATAAGGTATAACAAAATATGAAATAAAACTAAACACATATATTTACCATTTAATTCTTACTGTCTAACTTATTTCAAATCTTAATATCTTCCCCTATCTCTTCTTCTTTCAACATCATGTCTGTCTCTTTCTCTTCTTTCCTTCTCCCTATCTCTTTCTCTCTCTCTTGCACGGTCTCTGTCTCTCTCCCTCTCTCGTTCACGTTCTCTTTCTCTTTCTCGCCGACGTTCGCGCTCTCTACTTCTAGAGCGATCGCGTTTACGATCTTTATCCCTGCGGTCTCTGTCTCGTGATCTGAAAGACGTTTTATTATTTAATTATATTAAATTTCTATCCCGTTCTTAAAATAGAAACAACACTTTAAACAAACTGATTATAATATAGTACATATTTTTCTTAAGGACAATTAATATGCAATTTTATATACCAAGCACAGAGTAGTTTAGAATTATCATATATAATTATATACAAAATAATATTAACTTGTTTACATGAGCAGTTAACAACCATATATCTATACCTTTATCCTATTCATTAATTCATTGTACTGAAAGAATACAAACAATACCGTAAACAAATAATACCTGTCTCTCCGTCTTTCTCTGTCCTTCCTTTCACCTTCTCTTCTATTCTCTTTGGTCTCAGTTTCTACGTTATCATCATCTGAAGGCATTTCTTCGTCCAAATCATCGTCTAGCGCAGATACCTTAGGTTCCAATTCATTGTTTTCTTCCAACACATGTCTTTTCTGTACTCGCGGTAATATAATATCACACAAGCGTTCCTCTCGAAGCAATTCGTCAATTAACTCATCCATATGTACTATTTCAAACTGCCCTTGACGATTTTGACGCCGTAGTTTCCTATTATCATTGTAGAGCGGCTCCAAATACTTGTAACAATCTACCGAGGAACCGGTTAACCTCATGTAGAAAGCTCCTAAAGCACGAACATATTTGAACTCCTCGTTTTTGATAAATTCAACCACAATGTCTTTTTCGGGCTGTATTTGTAACATTTTGAGCACTAAACATAAAAACGGTGTGGGATAAATAAACCCTCCGTGAACGCCTCCGATATATCGCAGCTCCATGGCTTTGTCCACAAGCAATTCTGCTGTTAAGGCAAAACATTCTTCCTTCCAATATTTAGAATCGTATATTCTGGACCTGATTATCTTTTCTATTAAATATTGAGGATTTGTTCCTCGGATCGACTTTGCGTCTTTCACGGTCCGATTCGCCATTTTTTTGACAGTAATGACATATCAATCAACTCGTAAGTCGTAAGCCTAACGATTGTTGAAACACTAAACGATTTTATTAATTCGGATTTCGGCTACAGAACGATTGGACTTCTTAACTAATATAAACCTATATTTATAAACAAAATATTATTCATTAAAAAACTGTCAGAAGAAATATTAAATTGTATTACCTTCTGTATTTATATATTTGTTATTATAAATGTTACATAGATTTTTTTGAATTTTATGCCATATTTAAAATTATTGTTTTTCGTAAATATAAATTATTTTTCGTTTCTATATGAATACACAGTAACACGACGATGCTATTCTTTCGTTAAAATAATATTATAGTGGGAATAGGCTTGTACTTTGTGTCAAACTCAAATCACAAATGTCAATGAAAACGAAAGATTTAAACCGCGTAACCGCAATTTTGTATTTGTTATTTTGTGAATTGTAATTTGTTTATCGTAGACTAGTATTATTGCGAATATCTATATTTAGGAAGACTAGAAATTTAATCCAAAAGTATTTTTTTTGCAATTAGCAATATAGTGAACGGTTCGTGAAAAATTTAAAATGCAAAAAGCAAAGAAAAAATCTGTAGAAGAACCTATGGATGTAGATGAAAATCCTACAGAGAATGGAAATTGTGAGAAAAATGCTGAAAATGGCGAAATGGACCATATATCTGATGATGAGGAAGGGGGCATGCGAATTGGTGATATCTACATCCCTCCAGCGCCAAAACCAGCACTCTCTTTCGATACGACCGGACCGCGGCTTATAATTACCCACATTGTGAATCAAAACTTTAAAAGTTACGCTGGTGTTCAGAATTTGGGTCCATTTCATAAGGTAAATGTCTTAAAATTACATCCCTACTATGTATATTTAGTAGACAGTATGAAATGCTAATAATTTACTACAACCAACAATTTAATCATATTATCATGGCCTTTTTACAGAGTTTTACTGCTATAATTGGACCTAATGGAAGTGGGAAGAGTAATGTCATAGATTCTATGTTGTTTGTTTTTGGATATCGAGCCAGTAAGATTAGATCTAAGAAGATATCCGTTCTTATTCACTCGTCTAGCAAGTTTCCAAATATCAATAGTGCCAGTGTTGCCGTACATTTTTGCCAGATAGTAGATGGGGTAAGTCTGTTTTATTACTTATTCGTTTTGTAAGTTCTTATTTAGTCCACAACCTACTTCATAAGATAAAATGAAAAAAAAAAACAGAATAGTCTTTTAAATTGACAGACTAAGTAAAAATATTTAGAATATTTTAACAAATCTCTGGTTTCTTATTTATATACATTGAGACATTAACAAGATGTTACAAAAAACAAAATGGATTTAAGAAATAACTATTACACTACCACTACTTTTTTGTTACTAGGCAAAGACAGTTTCAAGGTTTCATTTAACATATTTGTGATATTATTTTTTAAGTACATGTTGCATTTCAGTATGACTGAATAAATGTCACACAGTATATTTAATCAGTAAATCAATTATGGATGGATAAAATAAATGTTTAAGTTGGGGGTTTATCTGTGCTATTTGTATCTAGCATATGTTGTTTCTATTCCCATAAAATATGTTGGAGTAACATTGATATAATCACAAACACCATAAATTTGTTCAAATATAAGTTTATTTTTAAAATATTCAATGATTTAATTTGTCATTGTATCTTCTGGCTAACTATAGTCATATAATAATTTCATAAATTTTTAAAGATTGAATAGTGACAAAATGTAGAATAGTAAAAATGAAACAGCTTTTAACATACAGTTTAGTTATCGGCTTGCTTGTCTGATCCGTAAGGGAAGTATGGATTGTAGGGGTTATACGGATTATAGGGTTGATATTGCGAGAAGATACCACAGGGGTCACATGAGCCATATTGGTTAGGATAGTATGGATTTGGGGGGTAATACGGATTTGGATTGGGTCTCGGTCGAAGGAGGTCTTCGCATGGTCCATTGTAGATTACATAGAGGGTCTTGCCTTTGTGCTGCGCCTCACATTTCATATCACATTCACCACTATAGTTTTGGAAGTCGCTACCGCAAACTGTAGGCTCAGGTGCACACATACAGAATTGTCCATACACCGCTGAACACGCAGCTAAGAGCGTTGCTGAAAATCAATGTCATGTTAAGACATGCAAGAAATTTTTTTCTGTAGGGATGTACGAAGGACGGTTTATGTCGGGTTTGCACTTGGCTTCTGGCAACTACAGAATAAAACTCCTCAAAGTTCCTTCACATGACTTGACTTGACTTTGTATCAAACTTTGGCACCAGAGCGGTCACATAGTAGGTCAAGTCAAGAACTTATAGTTTTATTTGGATAACAATAAAAGCATTATGTTTAAATAGATGTCCACCTAAGTCTTGGAACCAGCTCATCAGGGGTGAATCCCACGACCCCTGATAGAAATTGGTCATCGCCGCTCATGAACAATCGTGCAGCTAAGCAGCTCTGGAGAGATTTCCCAAACTTTTAACAAAGAATACATGGTATTGCAACTTGTGACGTGCAATTTGGTTACAGTTTAATTAGGACATGTCTGTTCTCTACTGATTCAAACAAATGTCGAGGGCTTACCTATACGGGCAAACCTGGCAACTCCCTAACTTGTATAGGTACTTTTAGAAGCTCCATACTCACCACAAATGATGATCACCTTCATCCTTACTGATCTCACGAATACAAGTGTTTGTATATTACTTCCTTATATATTCGTGTTTATTTAATTCGCGTTACCAATCACATATAAGTGACCTACCACATCAATCACATAAATCGATTAAACCACGGTGGCTGCTTTTATTTTAGTTTTCTATTTTATTGCTGATATACAAATTCTTTACCGATTTTTAATTAAGTCATTGTGGAAATAGCGACTTTAATATAGTATCTGTATTCTTACCCATACTAATATTATAAATGCGAAAGTAACTCTGTCTGTCTTTCCATCACGCTACAACTACTGAGCCGATTAGAACGGAATTTGGATGAGTCTGAAATTCGAATCATACTAGGTAAATTGATTTCTTATTTGATACATCTCTACCAACAATAACTAACATATACAATTATTATTTACCTAAAACTAATAAACAGTTAACATATAGTATCCGTTATATAATATTTATTAGTGTGTAGCTTTAGATACAAATTTATAATTTAGAAAGAAAGAAAGAAAGAAACATTTATTCCAGAGCAGATTACAAAAATAAGTATAACAATACACACGTGAAGTAAACAAATAAAAAACACAGGAGAGGGGAAAAAAACAGTATTGCTCTGGAAGAGGAAAGCCACTCAGCATGTGTTGGAGCTGCGAACAGCCTCAACGCTGATTTTCAGTGGCTCCTGAAACAGACAGTGACTAACTACTTAAATAAATAACAATGAAAAGGAAATAACTCAAACTCACACAATAGAAGTAGGGAACTAACTGAACAAAACAAATATATTCAAAATATGATTGTATAGATAGATAGTACATAAGGCTCAAAATCATCAAGGTGCAGAATTGGCTTTGCCAGCAAATTATGTCTTAACTCATAAGTTTATTAAGAAAATAAAATGACTAAAATACTAAATCTAACTTGCTTTGAGTGTACATCAAACAATACAATTCATAATTAAAGTAAATTTTAAAATATATAATTAAACATGCATAGAAAGTCAACTCGGGAACGCGTCTTAATGTACGATCTTCAACAAAAAGTTCAAAATATTTATGTAAAATGTAAACTATTTAAGACCTTTCATTACTTTAAATATAGTAATTTTTATGCAAAATCTAGTTTTTTAAAAGTAAACTAAAACAATATTTATTTTTAATTATAAAAATGCAAAAATAGTTTGTCCGATAGCGCACTAGTCATTTCAGTGAACGCATCTATAATCTAACAAAAATAGTTTTAAGTGAACGCAGCCATAGGGTGTCAAACGTCAGTAAAGGAAGAAAACTATGACAAAACCGGCAGTCAGTGTATTTCTCTTCAAATAAATAAAAAAAAAGTGGTAAGTACCTTTCAATTAATTATTTGTAGCGCGTACATTAATAGCCCGTCAATTCGGGAACGTGTTTATTACTTTAAATTATTGATGAAAGTTGTTTTACGACACAAAATAACAAATTAACCTCAAATATTTTACAATTGATAAACTCAGGCCTCATTTAAGATGGCCGCCATATAACAAAAGCGCGCGTTTATTTAAAATCGTCATTCCGTGAACGGTCATTTCGGACACGTTCCCGGACATGATGGCACGTTCCCGGAATGATGGCTGCGTTCTCGGAATGATGATTTGATGATTCCTAAAGCGATGAACTTACAATTTTTCAATAATTTATTTTACAGTTTCGTCGTTTTTTAATAACAGCATTATGGAGACTCCTGTTAAAGAAAAAAATAAGAAAAATACTCAAAAAAAGCTTAAAAAGGATAGTGCAGCTTATCAACGTCAAAGAGAAAAGGCAAATGCTAGAAAAAGAAAGTTTTTAGATAAGATGTCGGAAGAACAGAGAGAAATTAAAAGAGCAAAAGACAGGGAATATTATAAAAAGAAAAAGGCAGAAAAGAAAGTGAAGAGAGTTGCTGATATACGGCATTTATAGTTACAACAAATTGAAAAAAGAACAGAAAGACAATTTACAAGAAAATGAGGTAATGATACAAATAGACTTTTCAGAGAACTATAATATGAAGTACGCAAATGAAATACAGTCAACACATTTTGCTAAGAAACAGCTATCTATTCATACAGGAGTATATTATTTACAAAAGGGTAACAGTGGTTTGAAATCAAACTCTTTTGCCACAGTAAGCGAAAATTTAGACCACCAAGCACATGCAGTATGGGCTCATATGAAACCAATATTAACAACAATTTTAGAAGACACACACATTGACACACTTCACATTTACTCTGACGGTCCAACATCACAATACCGGAACCGTACAAATGTAGCTCTTTGGATACTAACATTGATTAAGGATTTTCAACAAGTAAATAAATCTACTTGGACTTTTAGTGAGGCTGGACATGGTAAGGGTCCTATGGATGGCGTAGGTGGATACCTTAAAAGAACAGCTGACAGTCACGTGCTGATGGGTAATGACGTTAGAACAGCCTCAGAATTCGTGAACTTGTTCAAAAACTCTGCTATCGATGTAAAGGTAATTCCTGAAGACGACATAATAGAGAGTAAATACAACGTACCAAATGCTTTGGATGCCATTCCAGGCATTATGG
The DNA here is from genome assembly GCA_026213755.1 of Eurema hecabe. Classification (NCBI taxonomy): domain Eukaryota; kingdom Metazoa; phylum Arthropoda; class Insecta; order Lepidoptera; family Pieridae; genus Terias; species Terias hecabe. The sequence goes on from JADANM010006225.1 coordinate 4,147,852, forward strand.
ATATCACAAAAATATATTGGCAAAGAGGGACAGACGTTTTAATACAATTATATCGATACGAACATCTTTACAAAGCACTAAAACTATCGAAGCTTTCTAGTTTTTGTGACATAAGTTCAATTGAACCTGGATATGTTGTTACGCCTGAATTTGAATCTCCAGTTGACGAAGAGCCCATGATAATTGATTTGAAATTTAAGAATAGAGCAAGCATTTATAAATCTATATACAGCTCATCTTCCTTGGATGATGAAGATTTAATGGCAATATCTCTTCGTCAACAAATTAAAGAAAAACAGATTGATGTTGAAGCTAGTACATCTTATGACAAAGAAAATATACATCCAAATCTCGTATCCCCTGGGACATTCTTGCTTGTAAAAGTTCCGACTGAAAAGCCAAATATTTGCTTTAGATATGTTGCTACCTGCAAGACATGTGTCGATGACGATGATGGGGAAATCTTAGTAACCTTTTTGAGATCTGTGCGTAACAATATCAGGAAATTCAAACTGGAACCAAAGGATGTGTCATATATTAATTTTGAACAAATAATCAGTATTATTCCGACACCGTTACTGAAAAGAGAACAAAATAGAGAATATTATTATTTTGATAATGATATTAATGTTTTAGAAAAATAATAATTTCGTTGTGTTTTAAATTTATCTTTGTTAACTTGTCTTTTGTTACAGAATTTAATGTTGATTTTCTAATGTTACTTATATATTTTTTCCATTATTTGTAGAAGTTTAGTGAAGTAGACTGTTATAGGTCAAAGGACTCAAAGATTTTAGGATAGAGGTCTTAGATTAAAACTATAAGAAGATTATAATTACACACCAAAAGACTTACTTAATTATAAGAATTAATTAATAATAATAGTGATTTTTCTTATGTGCAAACAAATAAATAACTTTCTTATTTAAACCGTTCTCTATAGTTTAAACATTTCCTTACTCTACCTTATAATATCAATAACGTCATTCCGACAACATTTTTGTCATTACGGGAACGCTTGATCATTTCCGGGAACATCACAAAATTTCAA
>JADANM010006225.1:4188563-4204529 GCA_026213755.1 Eurema hecabe
TAATTCAAATTCAAATTACCCTTATAGCAGCAAGTGACGTATTGAATGCTGGGTTTTCTCTCTTCTGTTGAAGCCGAGCTAACGCAGCCTCCGCGGCTACCTTACTCTCTTCTGACAGTCCACTTCTTTTCACTGTCGGAACATTCCGGACCGATTGCTGACTGTTACTGCTTATACTTGTCTCACTTAATCTGTGACCAGGACCAGCTAGTTTGAATTTAGCGTCTGCTTTCTTCTTTTGAAAGAACTTTTTTATTTTTTCGGCCATTTTAGATTCTTGGTGTGTGCTCCTTTGGTAGTTTCAGTTTGGATACACTTTCTTTTAGTTGTGCTATAGTTGCTGATGTTGCTGTTAAAGTTTAAAATGTATAAATATTATTTGTTATGAGTTACTTTTTTCAAAAATGATTTATAGTTTTTAAAATATATAGATACAAGTACTATTATTGTGAAACAATAATCCAGCATTAGAATTTATTTTGCTTAGTTGAGCAGAAACAATAAATAATATGATTTTATCAATGCTTATCGATAGCAATTCGTGACGTAATAATTGTAAGAAAGTGGTTTTAAATATATTCGTAGAAATAGAATATACAGGAGCACTTACCGGGTTTCATAAATTTTTCAGATATCCTATTTCCATATACTCTCCAAGATATAAATATTAACAACAACGTTAATAAAAGTATAATTAGAAATGTTTTTAAAAGTAAAAACTGAAACTCGTTGAAAAAGAACACTTGCGCTAAATCCTCATAGAACGAAAATTCATTAAAATTTACAAAACTTTTAGGTAAATTGTCTATTGGCAAAGATGACACGCACGATTGGAAGAAATCTTTCGCGAAGCCCAAAGTATCCTCTATTTGAAGATACAAGGCCTCATAAAGGGTGGAATTAAAGGCTGTGGTTTCGAATAAAGACATTACACATATAAAATCTCAATGCAGAAATATTTTGTGCGAAATCAAAAATTGATATTAATTTACCAACATTTGGAAAAATCGAATTCATTGAAAATATTTGCAAATTGCAATTGACAGTGACAAATGACTTCAAAGTCAAAACTTGACACTGATAATATCTTTTATTTAGTTCCATTTGAATCAGCTTCGTATCTTTTTGAACAAGAAAAAATGATGATGATAGAATCATAAATTTAATATTAATTTATATAATTATTTCGAGTATTTGAATTAAAACATTGAATTAAATGATTCCATGTTAAGTCCTGAGAGCGACTACTAATCCAAACTACTAACTATTGTCAAGTTGTTTTTTCTACGAATTAACAGTATAGTAAGTCAAAGAACTAAGCTTATTTAAAAAATCAAGATAATGCAATAATCAAATTATTGGTTTCAATCCGGATGCATCTTTTTAATCCATATAATTTATGTAGTTCTAAACATGTAAATGAATTAAATCCGTAGTGTATTCCTCTCCTAGATACAAAAAAGCGATCTAATGAATTGGTCTTTAAGTAATCCATTTTCAAAGAGAAGTCATAACTTTTATAAATACCAGTATTTAGAAATTGCTAGCAAGATTGTATTGCGCATTTGTACTGAAGTTTAAATTAGTTCAGGCACGCCATTTACCCATTTGAATTATAGATACGATGACGTTTTTAAGTTCTAAATTCTGCGAATTCTAATTCCTATGTTCTAGTTCTGACTTGTTCAAATGGTGATAATATGGTGCAAGTGTCCCATTGTATGGTATTCGATTTCATTAGTCAATTTGTTCAGTACGATTAGTTTATTGATCATGTAAGGAAAGTTTCACCTAAAACAGTTCCAAACTTTAAGTAATCTTAAGAAAGGAAATCCTTATACTAAATTAACAAACAGATCAAGACTGCATTTTAATTATTAGTCCACTATTCAAAATTTGAAAACTTATCGAAATTTTATTGAGTGTTTTATCGCCACAGAGAAACCGCGTATCTATATTAGCAATATAATATTGATTAAGTGACGGGAGGTTACATTACCAAAACCAGCTAAGACTAAAAACCAAAACTTTTCGACTATTTTGTGATAGGTAGGGCCATCATAGGCTTTTTCCACAACTTGGAAGAACATTATTATTTATTATTAAATTATTTTAATGTATGTTCGCTAAGACTTACTTAATGTAGCTTTTTTTACGAAGTGAGAAGGAAATTAGTAAAAGGGTTTCTTTTGATTTATCGGGTTAACATTCTGGTACTCAAATTTTTACTGTTACATAAAGATACGATAATATGAAGTACGTATAAATTCTCTGAAAAACAAAATATCAAGGCAATTTGATAATATTTGATGTACAGTTTAATGTGCAAGTGACAACAGATCACATGACATGTGATTTCGTATGAAATTAGTTAAATGTTAAAAATAGTACTTACCAATCGCTTATCTTTCTTTATTGGACTTATAGAAGATAGATAACATTTTGTAGGGTTGTAACTTTTATGACTATGTAAAGTAAAAATTAAAGCAACTAAGGTAAATTATAAAAAAAAACATGTCCATCGAAAGCCAGACTTTTATTTAACCACAGGTTATTTAATACTAGCCCCTCCCCGCGGTATTACCCACGTAGTTCCTGTTCCTGGGATTAAAACTAGACTAGATGTTTTAATTCAGGGTATCATCTATTTACCAACCAATTTCAATTTTGACGTGAAGGAAGGACAAAAGTACAGTCAGACTGACACACTTTCCCATTTATTATATTAGTATGGATATGGGGTTCATACCTCCTAACATAATACGGTACTACCACATTTACCAGCATACCTGATGATGGTTACTACTATGCAAAGCCGTGAACCTGTTTCCAGGACTACCTAAAGTTAACTACAGGTGACGTGTAGGGCATAATCTAGGCTTGATACGAACCCACCTATTAAATACTATTTTGTCCTTAAAGGGGAGATACCGAGAGATCCTAGGTCCAATAAGTTTCGAATAACTGAAGTGCACCCAATTAAGAAAGCTCCACGTAGCGAAAGAGGTAGTGTAGGGATGTTTTGTAGTATTTAATAGCTCTTAAGTAAATAATTAGAATGCATTTTTGTAGCTGAGTATTTAGTGTATGTTGATCACTATAGGAATCCGTTTAATTCGCTCCCCGCAAATTCTAGAGGATAAGACGTAGTTAGTACATACATACCAGGTTGGATGCTTCTTTCGGCGCTTTTCAGCCGAAATATGAGAACCTTTTTGTTTCAACTTGAAAGGCAATAGGCTGTAAGGTTTGATACCTTTTATTCTATCGAAATGAAGTTAAAAGAATTTTAGAATGTTGTATTGTGTACTTGAAAGGGTACGTAGATAAATAATATATCTACATATGTCTGGAAATTCAAAACAAGATAGTTTCAAATTAAACAAGGATCCTTATCAGTAATAAATTCAAGATGTCGATAGTAATATGATTAGATATTATGAGAGATGTTTTAACAATAGACGTTTCCTATTTGTGTTAAGTGCTACGTTAAACGAGTACCTACAATTTAAGTTCCCTAGTGTAAATTTCCCGAGAATTCTTTTCTGATTATGTTTGGTGATTTTTAAGAGTGGTAAGTTTTTTATTTAAGATACACTATGTTTCTTAAACATTGTGTAGTCGTGAGACAAAATTTTAGATTATATTGTTACGTAGATCACTTTAGTATGTTTCTAAGAAGTGATTTGGCCCAAGCTTTTGCATATATATTAGAAAAGATTTTAATAATATAAGCAAGAAAGAGTTTGATATAAATGTATTAGAAAAAACTTATAGGTAGTATTTTTGTAATTAGGCATTCAAAGTCAAAGTCAAAAGTATCTTTACTCAAGGCTTTATATAGTATCACTTTTGAGTCGTCACGGTATTACAAAACATTTACCTACTATTACAAGTTTAAGTAAATAATGTAAAAAACATATTTCTTAGTAGATATAAGAAAAGAGGGAGTATTTTACACATAACTATCTAAACTCTTAAGTTTTTTAAAATTAGTTCTATAAAAATATTATTCGTAGGTATCAACTTGTTTTAAATAAATCCTGAACCGTAAACCTATTTATTTTTTTTTTGTATGCCTTTACCGTTATTTACCGTTACAACAATTCGTGTTAAATCTATAGATTACGTATTAGGTAGGTATAGTTCTTTAATCTTAACAACAGTGAGAATATATATTATTATAAGATTTTTGGAAATACCACAATTCTAATTTTATTCGAATTTCTCGTCTCTGAGTAATAATATCTACCTATAAGACCCTAAATCGCTAGTTTATAAGACTTTAAAGAGGATGTTTTCACAAATATTTATGGATTTCCAAAAAATAACAGACCATTCCGATTCAAGTGATTGCGCAAACCAGCTTGAATATTACGACCTATAAAATAATATTTGTAAATAGTTCGAAATGGTTCATAGAAAGTTCTGGACAGCTTGACGGATTTGCCGCCAATTAAAATTTTGGAGCTGACGATAATATTAACTTAAAGACTAGAGACACGCCCTGGCGTCGCTAGCATATATTATAGTTACATATAAATTTACCTCCTTCATCCCTATAATATGTATTAAAACTGCATAAAAATCGGTTTCGTAGTTTGAAAGATTTAAACATACATAATATTTTTAAATATTTTTAGGACATTTATACACAGCGCCATCTAGTTCCAAGCCAAGCCGAAGCTTGTGTTATGGCAACTAGATAACGGAATAAATTACATATACATTACTTTTCTTTTGTAAATACATACATACAATACATAGCAACACCCAGACCCCAGAAAAATACAAATGTAAATTACAAATATATTTTTCCGGTGTGGGAATCGAACCCACGACCCTTCGCGCAGAAGGCAGGTGTATTACCTACTGCGCCAAGCGGTCGTCGGATAAGGATATAGGGACAGTTAAAACGACTTTTATATCATCCAGTAGTTATTCTTTTTTGCTGGTAGTATCTAAATACTACTCTTAACTTAAACTACTGACTGGGCAAATGCGCCTATACTATGACGTCAAGAAGTTGTATTTGTACAAATAATATAAATATCATAAGCGTCATTCAGGAGTCAGAACCATCAGTGGTCACAAAAACATATGAAACAATAAAAGCGGTCAATTTATTGATGTATTAATTTTACTTTGCCTCAGAGACTTAGTCCAGACGTTATGTAATACGAATGTAATACACAGAATTATTAAAATTATTTTTAAAAATCTATATCCGATAGTTTTGATATATTTCGGTGTAATAAAAAGCTCACAAATCTATTTGTTTATTACAAAAAAAATCAAAAGATTCCCCTTGGAGGCTAGTAGCCCAAAAACTTTCTACTTTTAAATGAATAGTATTAAAATGTGTAAATCTTTTGAGTGTCATCTATTCAAGTCTTGCAAGATTAAAATGGCGTAATATTTCGTAAACTATCAAGTTTTATTATGTGCTTTTAAACAGCTATCATGTAGGTGCTTTAATTTTGAACATAGATGATAAATAACATGTTGTAGACTACTTAAATTACCGAGAGAAGACTTCGATAGATAAGAAGTTATGTTTATAATAAACAAAATAAAAGAAACAAGAACTTTGACCATAGTTATACTATTTAGTGAAAGACTTATTCAATTTTTTTGTTATAAGTCTTTAAATTTGGAAGATTGTTTTTGCAGAGAAATACCGATGGATTTTAGTTGATATGGAACCATTTAGTGTGAGTCCAATATAACCGCCGCTGTCCCGACAGAATTTCTAACTGTTAAAAAAAAACGTCTAACCTAACTTGACTTTTAAGGGTGGTACTGTACCAACCCGGTATGATAGGGTCCACTATAGCTTGACGTCATACATTTTAGATAATTAATACAAACTGCTTAAAAGCCTTTCTTGCCATCTACTGACACCACAAAACGTAATTTGGGAGTTCGGCAAAGGAACTATTAATTAATCTGTGGTTTCGGATCGAAATTGGGAGATTGCGTGCCTACGTACATATTTAGACTTATCAGTAGTATATTATCAATGAGTACTGGGGCAAAAAAAAATAAAAATTTATGATATAAGAGTGTTGCTGGATTCACTGAAGTTTTTAATTATCTATATTAATATATAAAGCCGAAGAGTTTGTTTGTTTGTTTGAACGCGTTAATCTCAGGATCTACTGGTTCGAATTGAAAAATTCTTTTTTTATTGAATTGGCTATTTATCGAGGAAGGCTTTAGGCTATATAACATCACGCTGCGACTAATAGGAGCGAAGATATAATGGAAAATATGGAAAAAACGGGGAAAATTATTCATCTTTGAGAGCTTTCTTTGCGTGCGCTGCGAAAACGGTTCAAGATACAAAAAATAATATGTATGAAAGAATTATTCCTCTTTAAATGATCTAAAAAAAGTCTATCTTCTAAGATTGACTCACAATAATATAATAATAGAATTAGAACCGACGGGACAAAGTCGTGAGCAACAGCTAGTTTTAATTATAATATTAGTAAGTGTTTTTAGCTACTATTTATATGCTTATAAAATAACGAAATAAATTCCTGAAACGATATTCAAGCGGGTGAAATATTGACAAAATAATATGCATATGATTATTAATTACAAATTACTTATCTATTATAATTCAAGTCTTTTCAATTTTGTAAATCAGGATTTTTGTTAAAGCCATTTTGAAAGCAATGCTTATTTTAATTTAATAATAATTATTTTTGTACAAACAACGTAATTTAGCAAAAACAGTTTTAAATTTAAATATCGTTTAAATCATTTAAAACTCCATGACTCAATACCTTACAATGGGATATTATAAGTTTGGTTTAATAGATCTATAGTAATAATATTAATTTTTTCTGATATTCAATTATAATTTTCCTTTTATCAAGTTGGAAAATCCATATAGGATACCCATGCTACAGGGAAAATTAATATTTATATTAAACTGACTGAAATCCGATTCCATCTTGCCACAATTGATAGGAGTCAGGGGTATCTTGCAAAGCTTTCTATACAAAATACTATTATAATATTTTATTTATGTTTATTTTTACTTTTTACATTTTCCGTACCTCTCAGGTTGCCTGGCAATAAGGTCGCCATTTGTGCATAACAATGTAAGTTTTCTTTGTATCTGTTTGCTGTGATTGGTTTTTCTTTAAGTACAATAAAGTGTTTTAAATAAATAAATAAATAAAAAGACGAATGTGACAATAATTTCACAAACTAGGAAATAATGTAGCAATATCGTCATTTAGAGCCGGGGGGCAATGTCACAAGATTCTACTTAGTATTTAATCTTATCTCTGCACTCGAATTTCGTATCTTTATTACTTTTAACTTCAGATGACATCTCTTCATTGAAGCTGATGTCGGTTGATAAGATCGTTTGTTATCAAGGTCAATAGGATATACCTAAAGTCATGGCAACCGTTTTTCTCTATTGATTTAATACTGTTATTTAATGGTTTTCTGAAAGGTAGCAGAGGGGAATAATGCTTTAAGACTTCAAGAAGAGAGCGAGTCTTTTTTTAAAGTCTGGCAACCCACTCCTGAACTGTCAAGCTCCGCTTGTGTTCATGGGCGGCGTCGGCCATTTCCCATCAGATATAAAAAACGTTAAAAAAACAGTTTTTTTAATTTCCTATTTACTAAAGGATTGGTTGAAGTTTTAACGTAAATTTATAAAAAATCGGAACATAATATGTAATTGAATAATTGGAATAAAATATACTAAATCATCAATCTGTATGTATGTTTGTAACCTTATAATGATTAAGCCCTTGATAAGGTCTTGATAACATATCTCATATAGGCTCGTTTTGTCAACATGTCATTTAATAAAAATTTATGTTAAACTAGCTGTTGCCCGCGACTCCGTCCGCGTGAACTTTCATATAAACTTTGACCCCCCCTTCCTCCCTTATAACCCTTTTTTCCAGTAAAAAAGTAGCTTATGTCCTTCTCCTGGCTCTAAACTACCTCCCTGCCAATTTTCAGCTAAATCGGTTCAGCCGTTCTTGAGTTATAAGTAACTAACACGACTTTCTTTTATACATATAGATTATAGATACATCATTATACGCTTTATCTCTATTGTTCAGTCTCATCCAAATAACCTTAACTCTTTTTAATCAATGAATTTGTTATTTCAATTACCATAGTAATGTAAAAATTTTTCGCATCTAGTTGGAAAACAATTTCCGCTACAAGATTATAAATAACCTACAGACTAGCATTTCCTTGCAATCCAAATCGACTCGACGATGTTTAAAAATTTACATAAGCAAATTAAAACGAAACATTCCACTAACTGTATTAGTCGGTTGTCATCGGTTAATGTTTTTTTTTCTTTTTTTCTAATGTTTCTATTTAAAAGGCTGGCAACTCTCTCCAAAGCTGTCAAGTTTCACGATTGTTCATAGGCGGCGATGACCACTTACCATTAGGCTCGCCTGCTCGTTTGCTTCCTAAAAAAAAATACGCCAAGCATAAATCTCTTTTCGTTAAATCTTAACATATTATTTAATATATTTATGTGATAAATATCATTGTATTAAAAAATCAGGCAGTCTGGTGCTGTGAAAATGTGCTCGCATAGCTACATAGAAATTTGAAATTATACCACCATTAATCTATACTAATATTCTAAAGAAGTAAAGTTTGTGTGTTTGTTAAATTGTAAGGGGTAATCTCGGGATCTACTGAACCGATTTTAAAACATTTTTAAACAATAGAAAGTCACATTATTGCTGAGTGTCACAATAGGTTTTATAAAAAAACCGAAAAGGATCTAATTATGACCAACAAAGTGGACGAGTCAGATAGTATGTTATAAACTACTAGCCACGCCCACAGTTTTAGGTACCTTCTTAGTTTTTATTCCCGGATAAAGAAATCAACTATAATAATATGTCAATCCATGTTATTCATTAGTTTTATGTAATACTGAAATCGAAAATTCTTCCCAGCTTTTATGATCTGGTAACATTCAAGAAAATAACCTATTGTCTTTGTTTAAATTAAGACCAGTAATACGTTGATTTGCAATTATACAAAAAGTATCCTGTAGGTTTTTATAAGCGGTAATAGAAAATATACGAAGAAAACGGCAGGACACGACAAGTATGTGAAAAGTCAATACACTATTTATAAATACAAGTAACAAGCAACTAATAAAGTCTGATAGAATCTATTAAGTAGGCGGGTCTTGATCGCTGTATGGAGCAGACATTATTGCTTTAAGAAATATATAAGACAAACTGAGCCCCGCGGTTTTACTCGCAAGGTTTCTGTTCCTGTGACAATATCGGGAAAAAAAGTTATGGATGAGTAAATAAATACAAAAAACAATTATTTTCAGGACATTTATACACAGCGCCATCTAGTTCCGAGCTAAGCAGAAGCTTGTGTTATGGCAACAAGATAACGGAATAAATTACATTTACATACTTTTCTTTTGTTAATACATACCAACAATACATAGCAACACCCAGACCCCCGAAAAATACAAATGTAAATTACAAATATATTTTTCCGGTGTGGGGATCGAACCCACGACCCTTCGCGCAGAAAGCAGTTGTGTTACCACTGCGCCAAGCGGTCGTCTGCGTACGCGACGGAACACCGGTGGGTTTTAGTCGGTATGGCCCTTCGAGTCCGATATAACCGAATCCTTCCCCCCTTAAAAAAGGATTTAATTCATCCAAGCAGATAATTGCTTGGTTGAAACACCGGTGGGTTTAAGCCGGTAGAGCACCGTTTTTGTGAAAGTTCGCCATAACCGCCTCCTTCTCCCCCGAGGAGGACGCGGTATCCGTAACAGGATAACCCACTGTCAAAAAAAAGAGGGAAATAATCTTCATACCAAACATCAGTCAAATAAGTATATTACAGAAAGAGAAAAAAACATCTTCATATCAACAAAATATATATTTATTATGCCTCGTGATATTACAACTGTTCTTTTTAATTTTTTTTTTGTCTTATGAAATTCCGTAATTGGTTCAATCGATTCACACATTATTAAAATATATCAGGAGGTATAGTACGTGTCACGAATCTTTAGCGCTGAACGAAACCTGCGCAGAAGTCAAAAAATAAGGTATCGAGGTAACGGCGCGGCGCGCGGGGCGCGTGATCGTCGGGTGCGCGAGCGTTGATTGGTTGTCCCAGTCGTGTTGTCTTTCTCGTACCAATACGTCAATTACGAGCGCGATTCTACCGATACGCAGCTATTCTTTTCCAGCGCTAAACATAAATGACGCGCACTATACTATAATAATATATTCTATGATATGTGAATATACTGTCTAAGATTGCACCATAATTTTAACATGATATTGGAATAGTATGTATTTTACGCTCAAATAAAGAAATATGACGAAATTATGCTAGTCTAGACGAGCATGCTCTTACAAATTTTATTATATGCCACATCTTGTATCGGAGAACAAACAGTACAATATTTAAAGAGCTACTGTTCATGCAAAGGAGACGTGACGAACGCAAATATTTGCATCGGATCCACTCCATACAAATCCCTACTATTGTCATACATTGAACATTCTACGGGCATAAATACACTTCTTAAATTATTACTGAATATTTGACGACGGTACACACAGCGCTCAGTCGCAGCAGGAATCGCGTGGGCCATTCGTGTTACGCACAAATCCGCCCATTAAACTATAATCATCCAATAAAAATAAATCGGTAACAAGGAACGAAAATGACAGTCCTTACACGCCTTGACCACAGACCGCGGAGAGAATCGCGCGCGTTTCAATTTTAAAAACTAACTTTTTAAACCACCAATTCGAGTCAAAGACAATTATAGACGTGGTGTTGTGATACTGACGCTTTTGAACTCAACCGTCACAGTGGATCCGTTCGTAAAAAGAAAAATGAAAATATTCAAAAAGAAGCTCCGTTTTTCGATAGCATCTAGCTACGTCTAAATTTTGCTGCATGCAGTGAAATATAACTGGGAATTTTGAAAACATTTCACATATCAACAGCGACACTTCGAGGTTTTCTGGGAGAAAAGTAAGTAGAATTGTTTAAAAGATTAAATTGTTATATGCACTTACAGAATATCAATATTTATGTTATATTATTTATGCTTTAAAAGTAACATAGCAATGGTTCTAAAATGTCATAATATCATACTTGTACATTTTTTAACATAAATTGATAATCAGCTTGTTTAAATGCAATTTTTTTTTTCAAAATTTTTTATCAGTAATCGTTTATAAAGTCTATTAAAATAATAAAAAAAACGCATGAAACAAATTCAGCGTATCATTTTTGTCAATTAGCAATTCAGCCGATAACAAGAAAAATTAAAAAAAATAATTGAACCTTTCGATGATTCATGTCCGAAGTATGATTTATGATCTCGTAGGTACATACGTTCATAAAACATAGTACCAGAGGTCCCTAATTCAATAAGGAACTCGATCCCAAAATATCATTGGGCGAACATACGGTAATAAAATTTGATTGAGCCGACCTGCGAGGTTATTATTAAGCAATTTGTCTTATGCTTGCATGAAGGGTTCGTATTATAGTATCAGTTCGATCGAATAGAAAGCATTTTTTTTAATTTATGAGCTGGTGACTCAGACGTTTAGATTACATCTTATTAGGAAAAAAAGAAAATAATCTATGCTACCATACCCTTGTTTAGAAAGGAGTTTTTCATAAGTTTTGTGAAGAACATACATCTTAATTAAATACAGAAGAATCGTTAAAAAATAACTTTATTATGTTTATAGAACAAAATCGCTTTTCATAACCTTAAACTAAGCAACCAATATTTGATTTTTTTTATTAGATGGTTTCTTAGATTGATTCATGAGAAAGTTTATACCTATATAAAATTCTGGTAAAATGATAATATGTTTAATAAGATAAGAATAAGTCTATAATTTTTGTTATACAAAAAATGTCATATCGTGGCCCAGTACTATATTAAGTCATTCTAGGAATTTTCTGTTAAAATAGTTTCATTATTTAATCTTCTCAATATTATTACTTTTATATAAAACAAAGATTCCATTAATAATATTATTCGACTACTGACTTGTTATTTTTTTACTCTGGGGCACTTAAATATCCTTCTACAATGCACCTAAATAATATTTTCATTTTATTTAATTATGACGTCAATAACATGTATCCCTGAAACCATTAGTGTAGCGAGCCTCAAAATTATTGTATAACACTGGTCAATGTCTTATATTTCCGCGCTTCCCACGTCACAGCATTGTGGCCCAATCAGTGCATAAGTGACCCATTCAGGATACCTTTATACAGGTTAATGTTCAATGCTCATTGTAAAGCTAAGATAGTTCTGAACTTGGACGCGTGAACGAAAAACACGTGCTGGTTACAAAGAAAAAAGAAAAAAGTAACGTTTAATTCAAATGTCAAGATCGTAAAAAAAAAGTAAATTCAAATTTTGACAGTTCGATATTTAAATAACGGCCGCTAGAATGGTTGAGGCTAAAAAAGTGTTGTTATAGTGTTGTGTTAGAAATAAAATGTTGGTTTTGAAGTGAAAACGTGTTCGTTCGGTTACAGGAATTATATTATGTGAGTAATTTTAATTATACTTATTACTTTTAAATATGATTTTCTGTATGGAGAGTAATTTTCGCAATATAATTCAATAACTTAACAAATCTATCGATGTAACATTATGAAAAAAACTTCATGCCGTAACCGTCCTTAGTTTGACTAATTTATTTAATATTTAAAACTTTTTTTTATATATAGGAGTATGAATGGCTTTTCTATAGCATCAAAGAAACCTCTAATGCCTGGCTGGCCAAACTACCTCTTTTTTTATTTACGTAATAGTAAAAAATAAAAAGGCGCGTTAAAAAGTATAAGAAATAGTGTCTGTTTAAAATACAATTAAAATTTACCAAACTTTGCTTTCTTGTCTAATTCAAGATGGATGAATACCTCTTTTTGTAGGGAATTAAGTTTTTTTATAACAAACCTAATAATGCTACTATGAGACTACTAGAATGCTTGTCTTCCCACATTTTATGAACCGAAGTCGCTTTCTATGTCCCTATATCTCTAGGCATGCTTAAAAATTTAAAACTTCGCAACCCATACTCATGCGGTTTTTTTAATAGATAAAGTGATTCAAGAGAAAGGCTTTATAAGAATAGTATATGCTTGCGAAGCCGGGGCAGTTCGTAAGTTTTGCTTATTAAAAAAATAATTAAAAAAAGTATTTGGTCATAATCATGACCATAAGAGTAAATTCCTGTGATTTAATTTCGTTGTTTAAGAACAATGAAATTAGATATTAGCAAGTAATATGTTTGAAATAAAACATTAATAAGTCATTCGGTTATATTTCGTACTAATATGAAAAAAATTATACTAACTACATTTTCTTTAACCGTCGCAACACAGAACGGAAATTCTTTTAATGAAAATTTGTGAATAGAACTTAGCATTTCTTAATTATGATTCTTATACAATGCATTGTAGAATGGTTTTGAAACATGTAACATTAATTAAAATCTCAAAGTAGGTACTTTCTAAAGGAAATGCTAGTAATTTATGTAGATTATGACATACAATAACAACGGCGGTGTAAAAATAATCCTTTATGACTATTTTATTTGTTTACATTTTTACTTTAGAAATTGCGGCCGCTGTTTATTTTTTTACGAAACAATATCTTGTTAATAATACCGAAATTTAAAATTATTTTACCATAAAAACTATTTTAGTGTACGAATGTATTAGATGAAAAAATATGAAAGAAAAACGAATACGGTCTTACGATAAACTAAAGTAAAACTACCTATGTAAAAGTATTGTCTCTTAACATATCTTTTAAATATCTTCTGCATGATGACTTGTAGTCATCAATAAAGGTTGAAGGCACTATCTTCCTTTAAGTTTGTCCTTCCTTGTAAAAACAAACAAAATTCTTCTAATTTAAATTACCAAAGGATCGTAAAGACTTCGAAAATACGTATTATGCACTAGCTGACCCGTGCCCACTTCGTTGGGCATAATGTTAATTATCTTTTTCGGTTTTTTATATAGCCTATTACACTCGGCAATAATGTGGCTTTCTATTGGTGAAAGAATTTTTTAGATCGGTTCAGTAGATCTCGAGATTACCCCTTACAATTTAACAAACACACCAATTTTACTTCTTTTTATTAAGTATAGATGAATGAATGAAACCTTTCTTCTAAATCGTATACTAAATAAACCATAACATTTTTTTTGCGCAGTATCAAACAAATATACATAGTACATACATAAGACAGACTGATATAACAGTAAACGACTCTTTTATTCTAAATACTAGAGAACAGCCCCGACTTTGCACGCATATATTATGCGATACTATCTTTATTTTATAATATTAAGAGGGGACGCATTCCTGATGGTAAGAGTAACGCCAGCCCATAGCCAATGCAGTGCTACCCGGAACTTTGCTATAAAGCCCAACTCCGGGCAGAGGTGCACTACACCGACGCTCCTCACTTTGAGTCATCAGATGTTAAGACTCACCAGCCCAGTAATCTCGCTGGCTACAGTGCCCTTCAGACCGGAGCACAGTGACATTTTCACATCACTTTTCAGGCGGTAGAATGTCTGGCACTGTGGGGTACCCACCCAGTCGGTGTCCTGCGAAAGAGACCTACCCCCGGTATATCTAAAATCCATATGAAAATTGCGTAGTTTGTGGGTCGGTAGTGTATTATACACTATGTCTATTAAAAATCTTTTTAACGATTTAAGCATACAATATACGGACAGAAAAAAGCGACTTTGTTTAATACATAGAAACCACCAATAACATTACGTACTTTTTTAATTTAATTTCTATGTTTTTTTTACAATATAATGATATTATTATTAACTATTAACATCAAGTGTTTCTTTATCATATCAAACTGTAACTTTCACCGTGACATTGTAGTTTATAAGAATTAACTACGTACATGTACTCGAGATAAAATGGGCGAAGAGTTTCTGGAAAGTTATAGTTCGCGAAGTTACATTGGTAAGTAGTGATAAGTATACCTGTGTTATTATTATGAAGCTAGTGGCGATCCGTGATTAGATATGAAATGTTATTGTCGAACTATTACATAATAATATATAGTTTATTTATTAATTCTTTATTACATTTTAATCTATACTAATATATAAAGCTGAAGAGTTTGTTTGTTTGTTTGAACGCGCTAATCTCAGGAACTACTGGTTCGAATTGAAAAAGTCTTTTTTGATTGAATTGACCATTTATCGAGGAAGGCTTTAGGCTACATAACATCACGCTGCGACTAATAGGAGCAAAGATATAATGGAAAATATGAAAAAAACGGGGAAAATTATTCATCTTTGATGGCTTCCTTTGCGTGCGCTGCGAAAACGGTTCAAGATACAAAAATAATATGTATGAAAGAATTATTCCTCTTTAAATTATCTAAAAAAAAGTCCCCGACAGTATATGTCTATCTTCTAAGATTGACTCACTATAACATAATAATAGAAATAGATCCGACGGGGACGAAGTCGCGAGCAACAGCTAGTATAACATAATATACAAAAAGGAAAATACAGTAAATGGCCTTATGGCTGTAAGCCATTTCTTCCAGGCAACCAGGTGTAGGATAAAATAAGAAAATTAAAGTTTATTCGCGAGTACATATAAATACATAAGGTATACAACTAGACTATATACAATACATATTACATAAATACACACATACACAAATATACATACTGTATATAATATACGTATCATTACATTAACTAACAGTAGAAAGGTAGTGATTTTTAACTTTATACTTAAATGAGGATAAGGTTCTTGCGATACGAATAGATAAAGGTAGTGCGTTCCATAGTCTGATAGCTGTGACTGTAAAACTTAGTGTAATATATAGTTTAGTCCGTGTTATAGGGTTCATTTTT
>JADANM010006225.1:4204629-4231019 GCA_026213755.1 Eurema hecabe
CGCTTTCTTCTGCCTGTGTATGCTAAAATCTTTAAAAAGATTTTTAATAGACAGTGTTCATTTGTCTAATATACTACCGACCCGCCCCGACTTCGCTTGCATATTTATTACGATGTAAGTAAGTGTAATTTCCTATCTTTTAAGTTGGTTGAAACTGTACACAGTGTGCAAATTTAATAAAAAAAATCAGTTTAGTAGTTTAGGAGTCAATCGCGAACAAAAAACAAAACATGTAATTTATTTATTCGCTCCGTGCACGATTACAGCGCCAACTAGCGTCCAAAACTTTGTGGGCTCTGTCACATTGACATTTAGGTCGTGTATTTGTGAAAAAATATCGAAATGAAAAAATAACAAATATTTTCGACTCATAAATTGTTGTGATACCACGATTTGGGTGGAAAAAGGGTTTTCAAATCATTTTGGTCATTCAAATCAAATGAGGTAAGTCCAAAAAGTGTGTTTAATTTTGATTGTGTCAGGGTTTGTTTACTTCATTTATAGTTGTAGTTTTACAGTAAAACAAAAAGAAAAAGCTACTTTAATGGTTTCATTATATAACAGTAAATATGTTTAAATGTTCCTGTATCGCTAGTAATAAATTAAAAATCGTTTTCAGATCGAAATGAGTATTGTTTTGAAGACCGGGTTTGTGAGTGTTACTCACAATATCAAATTCCAACCACAAACCGTATTTAAAGGAAAGTTGTTGGTATTGGCTGGACATGTCCGAGATGTAGAAGAATTAAGAACAAAACAAGGGCAGAGTTCAATAATTCACGCTCTCATCATAAGGCAAACATCTATTACTTTGCCACCTTACAAAACGGTTTTAAATGTAAGTGATTATTTCCGTTTGAACTTAATACTTAGTTTGATCGAGTTTTGATAGACGTAATATTCAAATATTAATTTGATTGCAGGTAAATACAGCACGAGTAGTCACAAGTGTGAAATGTAATTGTGTTTACAATCAAAGTGGTAAATGCAAGCATATCGCTGCTTTGATCCACTTTATAAACCATGAAGAGAGCCTGTCAAAAACATGTCACGAACAACAGTGGGGTAAGCCAAGTGCACGCCAATTTGCCAAACAAAAATATTCCAAAGGGAGATATTTTGATGAAATGTTTCCAACAAAACAAAAAATATCCTATGAGCCAATGACAATAGATCTGTCAGACTTAGCAGAACACTCAGCTTTAAGATCTGTGATGGAAGCCTCATCTCAAACGGAGGATACATTTATAATAAAGGATGTAGTAGAGACAATAATAAAACATACAGAATCAAATTTGGTGAGAGAAGACTGCGAGGCATCCGTAATCAGTTTTTTAATTTTCAAAGATGAATTTGAAGTATATCAGGCTGAATACAAACTGGAAGAACAATTACAACAGTTCTATGAGAAAAACATTCAGATAAATGAAGAAACCTTAATTAATGTATGTTGTAAAACAATTGAGCAATCGAAGTGTGAAGACTGGTACGCTAACCGGCGTTTAAGAATATCAGCGAGCACAAACGTTCACCATATTAAAGTGCAAAAAACTAAAACCACTGAAAGTCTAGTTTCAAGCTTTTTACACCCACGAAAAATTGAATGTGAGGCAACAAAATATGGTTTAAGAAATGAACAGCACGCTTTGCATGAATATGAAAAATTACATTCCTGTAAGGTTAAAAAAGTTGGTTTAATCATAAGCAAATATCAACCTTGGCTTTGTGCCAGCATTGACGGGGTGGTCATTGAAAATGATTGTATCTTATCAAGACTAGTTGAAATCAAATGTCCATTATCATGTTCAAAACAACCTGTGATAAATTATAATGAAAAGATGTGCAATGTCAAGTATTTAGAGTTTGTAAATGATAGATTAGAGTTAAAAACACAAAAACCATATTATACTCAAATTCAGGTACAGATGTATGTAACTGGAATGACCGTTTGTGATCTTTTTGTGTACTCGCCTGTAAAACATGGTAGCTGCACAGTGCGGGTACACCGTGATGAAGCATTCATTAAACATGTAATTTTGGTTAGTGAAAGATTTTACTTTGAACATTATTTAAAATCATTATATTTAGAAAGTACTTGTGAAAATGATAGTAATAATAATAAAACTGAACAACCAAAACGTAATTTTACTGGAAAAAATATAATCAATGTGATGTAGGTTGGATAAAAAAAGTAAATAAGTCATACAAGTTATTTTATTATTAATGATTATATTGATAAAAACATATATATTATGTATTTATGATTTATTTATTGTTGTGATTTAAGTTTGACTGAAAGTAAAAATAAGTATCATTTAATTATTTTTGTATTGTTATGCATAAAAATATGAATAAACAGATCATTATTTTGTTGGAAATATTAATAAAGAAATATTCACAGAGACACATTCTTTTTTTTAAATATCGGGGGCTGTAAATTTACCAATACACAGCAGATATGTACAATGTCATCGATGCAGTAAAATAAATTTTCAGGAATTTTGTTCAAAATTTGGTAAACTCTTAATCTTTGCATTATCCTTTCGACATGAATTCTTACACTGGCAATATTATATGTTTCTTGAGTCTCTTCTGTAGAAAATTCCCTCTTATTTTTGAGAAAGGGAGGCTAACATAAGATAACAATCTTCACCTCTTTTCCACTTCTATCTATAACTGTTTTTATTTCTGGAAAACCTTTATCGGCTAAAACAATGTCGCCATCATCCAAATAATCGATCAATCCGGATTCTGTCGTCATTTGCGAATCACTTTTTCTTCCACCAGCCACTTTAGACTTAAAAGAAATGAAGCCTCCAGGAGTAATACCTATGAGCAACTTAGCAGTAAATCCCTTCTTGTAATGTGAATAACAATATACACGATTATCTACTGAAGCCGGAACTTCTATCCTGAACTCAGTGCAATCTATTATCACTCTTGTATTACTGTATTTTGGACGGAAACAGTCTGGCATTGTGGCTTGAACAGTATCTTTATTTGGCCAAAAAACAAAATTAGCTGTTGATTTAGCTACATTTTCTAAAGTTGTATAGAAAATCCTTGAGATTGTTGTTCTGTGAACACCAAACAAGACGCTTAGAGCCGAAAATGTCATGCCAGTTTTAACTTTTATTAAAAGAATAAAGAGTCTATCTTCTTTGGAAATACTGTATTTGTGACTGATTGTTAATGTTTTTAATAATAATCGAAAGTTGTTGAATGTCACACCTGCGAGATCCATAAGTTGCTCATCATTACGGATCGATGAAAACCCAGTAAATACTGATTTTTCGGTTGAAGTTGTCATATCTATATATGTTTTTTGAGGGGTATTACATTCGTTGTCCTTCATTTTTTTGTAATTTTTAATATAAATAGTAGAGTTGTCTATTTCTGTTTGTATTTCAGCATCACATACTTGGTTATAAATATATCTATTACATGTAAATGTTTTTTCTGCATTGTTAAATTTCGAAAATATATCAACTTGACATTCCTGATCACATTTTAAAGTCATGTCTACTTGATGAAATGTTTCAGATGAGTGAATAATTTTTTGGTTGGTTGGTATGGTGTTAAATAATTCATTCTTCTTTCTCTTTTTCATTAAACGTTTGTACCGGGACATAGCTGCAGATTCATTTGGTATTTTTGAACGATAGATTGAAGGAAATATCGTCGGTATATAACTGGGACTGGCTGACTCGTCTGATTTCTTGCCACCAATAAAATGAGCACTGCATATTAAATCATTTGGTCTTGGGTACCATGGCAATCCATCAGCACTGAAACAAAGTTGAATTTAAATAGGTAAAATGGATTCTTTGATTAATATCAAATACAGGATTTAAATGTGGTTATGATGTTACTTACTCAATTCTTTTGACGGCAGCTATCCATTTCTTGCATTGTTCAAGTTTCCAAGTAGCTCTTGGGAATCGGTAAAACTTGCATTTACTATTTCTGCCAGTATTCTTGCAGTTTACAACACAACAACTACTGTGACTCATTTTTGTTAGCGGACTAATGAAATTAATTAATGATATTAAAATGTATTATGTAGAATCGCTTTGCCATTGACAGATACATACATCTGATGACAGAGCTTACATTATTTCTACTTTTGACCACCATGAGCGCTGCGATAGATTATGTTACCCCCACCTAGTACTTCGCACCCAGCGAATATTAAGATACTAGTTGTAGCTCGCGACTCCGTCCGCGTGGACTTTCATATAAACTTTGACCCTCCCCCCATAAAGTTTTCATTATTTTTAAGATATATTCTGCTATTCTAGACTTAACTAAAAACCATGAAAATTGGTCTAGCCGATCTCGAGTTACAAGCTTTGTAATAAATCTTTGTTTTATATATATTCAGAGTCTGTTCACTAGTATGAAATATTGTATTTTCGCAACATTTCACAATTTACCCGCCCACAGTAGTGTGACATGATTCAAGATTATAAACTGTGTCAATTTATATAATTGACTGAATTAGGTTTAGGAACTTGTATGATATCACAAAATTTTGATCTTATTACCTACGTTGTGCACACATTGTGTAAATAAACAAAGAAAGGTTTTTTTGAAAGTTGATACTGTTAAAATATAAAGATCTTACGTATATTATTACTTTCCTCAAAAAGGTACCCTTGTTAATATTGTACTATACTTATAAACCTTGAACATGTATTATATATATTATATACCTTAACCTTCCCTATATACCTAAAGTAGGAGTTAAAAAACTTGCTTAAATTTTAACATAAGGAAAAACGGAAGAAATCGCTGTTGTTTTTATTATGTAAATATGATAAGGTACAATTAACGTGATTTTTTATTTTATATTATTTTTGTAATAATTAATATTGAAACTTTAGTCAAATGAATATATTTAATTAATCAATAAATTATTTCTTATACTATTGAATAACAGTGACTGCAATATTTCAATAGTTACAATTTCGCGAAATATTTTACCATTTGCATATTATATGATACTATGCTATCTTTGTTTCTGATTAAAACAAGTAAAAAGACTAATTGCTTATTCTTATCGAAATGTCTATTAACACATTTTGTTTAACAACAAAAGTAATTTACGATTCACAAATAGCTGACCTAGTTTTTTTTAATATTTTTACTGTTAAGTCAGTACAGCGAGTATTTTCTCTGTAGAAAGATAGACAATTACATACTACCTAAGCGATCTTAAATATGTTAATAATAAATAAATTTGGATATTCCGCATGCACGCACTTAACGTTTTTCTGCCACGTTTTTAGTGCGTACTGCAAAACTGTGGAACTCCCTGCCGGAGTCTGTGTTCCCCGATACCGCCCCCGCGCCACGTGTCGTCCCCTCGATAGCTTATTTTTGACTTCTGTGCAGGTTTCGTTCAACGCTAAAGATTCGTGACGCTACTTATACCTACCAATATAAGGCACATATTCTCTCGTACTCTGCATTACATTAAGTAAGATCCTTCGAAACCATTCACTAGTCACCTCACAAACTAAATACATCCTTCAATATTACATCATAGTTAGACTCGCCATGATTAATGTATGAGGACAAAAGGATAGGAAAATCCGTATAATATCCGGGTAGACTTGATCCGTTCTAATACATTACATTTAAAATTTGTGTGTAATGTTGTGACTATTCAATTGCTTACGAAACCGCAGCGTTTCCTTGCCTCATATTTGAGTTAAAGTCTCTTGGTTTACGGGGAAAAAATCTCCTTACGGAGAGTCCTCACGGGGAAAAAATCCCTAGTAGTATCCCTATAGTATCCCGTGGGTCCCCCACCCAGGAGGGAACGTTATTTCGGCTCTAAAGAATATAATGATTAACTTAATATAATTACAACTAGATGTAATTTTTTTAATATACGTTTTTAAGGAAGGAAAACCCTAAAATTATATACCTATAGGATACCATTTTATCCTGCAGTAAAATCGCGATATATATTTTAAATTTTTTTTATATAAAATCAATTAACATCGGGTTTAAATTAAAATAATTGTATGAGATAAAAATTAATTGTTGGCCGATGTTAACAATTTGAAACGGTCTGATGCAATGCTATCATCAAAATTAATTTATACAATAAATACTTTTTAGTCTTGAGTAGCGTCTCGCTTATTACATTTTTCGTCTATTTAAAAATATTTTTTATCTAAATAAATATAAAATATAGGAATTAACAAATTGATTGCGTACTTAGTAGTTTCATAGAAACGTGTAATGAAATTAATTGACCTCTGAGCTCTGTACACGTCAGCAGGTCAAATTAAGATTAGTTGCTAAGCTAACAGACTTCCTAATATAATATTACTTCGTTGATACTCGTTTCTTAAATGTTATGAAAGTATTCAATTCAAATTAAAATACTTTTGAATCGTCATGGTATTACATTACGATCATTTACCACCGGTTCGGAAAGCAGTTTCTACGAATAACCGGCGAGAATATTTGCCAGTTAATGTAACGTTATTGTGGCAATATAGGTATAAAAAATCTAAGCGAAAATATAGACTCACCTACGTGCTAAATCTAAACATATAAAAATGAAACCCGTTTTCCGTTGTCACGAAATAACATGAAAACGGTTTGACCGATTTGGCTGAATTTTTTTGTTGTATTTGTTATTATTAGGAGAAGGTTCTTATGTTAGAAAAGATTATAGAGCGATACGAAGTTCGCCGGGTCATCTAGTTTCAAATATAACCATTCTGTAGATTTTTATTTAAATATATCGAAATATATTGAGAGAATGTCATAGGTACATAATATTAGTATTTAAGTATTCTATTATAGGGCATCCTTTTGCATCCCTTCGTGTGTTAATTCGATAAAACGGCTTGCCGACCGCTTGGCGCAGTGGTAGCACAACTGCTTTCTACGCCAAGGGTCGTGGGTTCGATCCCCATACCGGAAAAAATATATTTGTAATTTTCACTTGTATTTTTCTGGGGTCTCGGTACTGCTATGTATTGTATGTATGCATTTATAAAAGAAAAGTATGTATATGTAATTTATTCCGTTATCTAGTTGCTATAATACAAGTTCTGCGTAGCGTGGAACTAGATGGCGCTGTGTTTAAATGTCCTCAAATTTATTTATTATTTTTTAATAGATATTTTAGAGTAAATCTAGATTTTATTCTGTGATTATACCTGTATGTTAATCATCTATTAACATTGAAATACAATGTATAATAAAATTTGCTAATACCACATAATAGTTATTACACTTCCCAAAAAGGGGAAATACAAACTACAAAAACGTGTAAACCTTCTAAGTTAGAATGTCCAATGATTCACACACATGTGACCAGTGTAATGTGCATTAGAACAGGTAAGCATTTTATTTTTTCCGTTAGTTTTTAAGTACTTCCCCATACATCCATAAATTGATTCATCTTAAGTTTCTGACATGTTTTATTTGCGTCATCTTGCCATTAGAATATTTTCGGTATTTCCTTACAATTTAATCATAATAACCTAGTAAATAATAGATAATATAAACAGAGGCAAATATTATTCATTAGTTATTGCAGTTATAGATAAATTGTCCCGTGCGAGTTTCTTAGGCCGGTTCTTCTTGCCGGGTTAGTTCCCGACCCGGTGGTAGGCACCATGTAGACTTTCTGAAGGTATTTGTTTTCAAATTTATTCAGAAAATAAACATTTTCATTTCATTTCATTTCATTGAATTTGGATAATGTCTATATAATATCTAAATAGCATTATTAAAGTGGGGAAATTCTCATAGGATAACCATGGGCTATGTCGAAAATATTGTGTTGTTGCAAACCGTTTTTACTTTGTTCCGTCGTACCGCAATGAGTTAGAGTAATAAGAACCTTTCGCAAACATACAACTAGTCCGTTAAGGATTTATTAAAGACTAGCTGTTACCCGCGACTCCGTCCGCGTGGAATTTTATATAGACTTAGAGTGTGTTGTTTGTTTGCCCTTCCTTCACGCCGTAGCTAAGCAATCAATCGACCTGACTTTTGCCATGCAAATAGTTGAAAAGATGGAGAGTAACATAGGCTACTTTTTAACTGGAATACAAGGTTATAAGGGGGGAAGGGGGGTCAAAGTTTATATGAAAGTCCACGCGGACGGAGTCGCGGGCAACAGCTAGTTATAATTTAAACTAGATATAAAAATATAATAATAAATAAGTTTTAACTATCGTATGAAGTCATTAACTTGAAATCTAGAAACGTATAAAAATTCTTAATTCATTTTAATCGAGTAAAAGTTGCCGTAAATGTTTAAAGCTTTAAATGGGAGTCGCCAAAGGAGCAGGTAATTAAAATAAAGGCTCGGATTTATATGTACAATAAAAGCTGTACCGAGGTTATATGAACAAGCGACGCGATTGGTCATGCAAAAATGAGATTGTGTTTAAATCATAGTCTATTGGCTTATTTGGGGGTCAGTAGTTTCAGAGACAATCCTCAAACCAGTAATGTATATTTTATATATTATTAGCTGTTGACCGCGACTCCGTCCGCGTGCACTTTCATATAAACTTTGACCCCCCCTTCCCCTCTTTTAACCCCTTTTTATAGTTAAAAAGTATTATGTGTGTCCTATGTTTGGACAACAATCGGTTCAGCGATTTGGCCGTAAAAACGCAAAATTATAAAAAGTTTCAACCCCTAGCGCAACTTTTGGGGGTTGATTCAAACAAAGTAGCCTATGTCCTTCCTTAAGCTCTAGACTATCTATGTACCAAATTTCGTTCTAATCGGTTCAGTTGTTTTAGCGCGATGGAAAGACAGGCAGAGTTACTTTCGCATTTATAATATTAGTATGGACTAGCGACGTAGTAATCATGTATTAAACAAATTATAAACTACTAGCTGTTGCTCGCGACTTCGTCCCCGTCGGATCTGTTTCTATTATTATGTTATAGTAAGTCAATTTTAGAAGATAGACATATACTGTCGTGAACTTTTTTTTAGATCATTTGAAGAGGAATAATTCTTTCATTCATATTTCTTGGTATCTTGAACCGTTTTCGCAGCAAAGGAAGCCTTTAAAGATGAATAATTTTTCCCGTTTTTTCCACATTTTCTATTATATCTTCGCTCCTATTAGTCGCATCGTGATGTTATGTAGCCTTAAGCCTTCCTCGATAAATTGTCTATTCAATAAAAAAAGAATTTTTCAATTCGAACCAGTAGTTCCTGAGATTAGCGCGTTCAAACAAACAAACAAACTCTTCAGCTTTATATATTAGTATAGATAATACTATAATAAAAAAACCTCAAGAAAATCGGTTCCGTAGTTTTAAACATTTACATAAAAGGCACAGACAGATGAAAGCGAATTTATTTTATTCTATGTAATTATTACTACACTCTGGTATAGAACTATATCGAGGTATAGTAAGTTTTAAAAATAAAATAAAAATAAAATAAATATTTTCAGGACATTTATACACAGCGCCATTTAGTTCCAAGCTATGCCGAAGCTTGTGTTATGGCAACTAGATAACGGAATAAATTACATATACATACTTTTCTTTTGTAAATACATACATACAATACATAGTAACACCCAGACCCCAGAAAAATACAAATGTAAATTACAAATATATTTTTCCAGTGTGGGAATCGAACTTCGCGCAGAAAGCAGTTGTGTTACGACCGCGCCAAGCGGTCGTCAAGTTAAAAAAAAATTTGTCCGCTCAGTTTAGTAACTTAAACCGATACTTAAGTGTTGTAACACCTGGCGCCAACTTACACACGACTTAACTCGGCAAGCAATGTAAGCATTACATCAATTTCATAAACATTACATACAACATTTATTGTTTATTACAGTTAAGTTCTTGGAACATTAAAAATTAAGTTTAGCTTAAAACCGTTAAATCGTGTTTAACCTACTGAAATGGGCATAATTTGATGTACTTTTTAAAGAGTTATTTTAATCAATTAAAGATTAAGTAATAAAGAAGAAGTAGACACTAGATTTACAAATAAGGTAAGTTTCCCTGTCTAGCGTCTGTTTTCGCAAGGAATGTAAGTTTTAATTCGTTAGAGTTTAAATTCATTTGCTAAAATTATTTATATCATTATGTTGTAAAACGATAAGAATATCAAAACCGACACACTGTTTTATACATAGAAAATCCTAGTCTCGCTTAGTATA
This sequence comes from Eurema hecabe, assembly GCA_026213755.1. Lineage (NCBI taxonomy): Eukaryota > Metazoa > Arthropoda > Insecta > Lepidoptera > Pieridae > Terias > Terias hecabe. The sequence continues at coordinate 4,214,813 of JADANM010006225.1, forward strand.
AACAAAAAGGAGGATAATATACAAATTATAATAAGGATACACTCTTCCTATCCACGTCATACCCCAATATGTATTATCACTCTAAAGATTCCCACATGTTTAATTGGATTATAATGGGAATACCAAATTGAAGTTTTAAAGAGGAATGCGAATCGTTAATTATTATTTGACTAATATCCGTGTTCCTTTTGCTCGCATATATGCATGTATAATACACACATACGGCATAAAAATTGGTTGCGTTGTTTAAAAGATCTAAGCATACATAGGGACAGACAGAAGTTAGCGACTGTGTGACGTTCTATCGAATGGTAGGCAGGTAAATATTTTTTGTTTGGGTCAAAATATTTTAAGACTACGAAATATGCTTAAAATAAACTATTTAATTTATCAAAGTTTACTTCTATGTATTTGGATATTACTTATTATATTGTGGTATTTTTCATATTATACTATTAATATGTGTTTTATCCGGCCATAACAGATACTAAGTCATATTAACTTATATTAACATTCATATGTATGAAGAAACTAAACGAAGGTACTCTTCGACATACCTTAAATATAGACTTGCAAATGTTTGACCTTTTTCTAAATTACGGAGTAATCGTCGATTAATCGTAAAGTTCAGGGCAATTTGTTCCAAGACATTCTAAGCTATATAGTCTTGGTACATGGGATTTAAGTGTATCAGAGTGCCATAGATAAAGAGTTTTCAAACTTCTTATTAAAATAAAAGAATTTTTAAAATCGGTTCAGTAGATCCCGAGAGTACCCCTTACAATTTAACAAACACACAAACTTTACTTCTTTATAATATAAGTATAGATATACTATTTAGATAGTAAGCTGTCAATAACGCACTGACTCGCACCACCATTCCATAGATTGAGCATTTAATTTTTTTTCAAATTTATTAATTCGAATTATATCTGTCTCAATTAGAAACTTCGCAAATTACTTATATAGGCCAGTACCTGTAAGAGTTAATATTCGATAATTTGGTGTTAATAAATAATTTAAAAGATTAACAGTAAACGCTTATACATTTTTAATAATACCTAAAGCGCAAAGTGAGTTTCTACATTGTGTGACGTATAATTTTCATTTTATTTCGGTAACAAAGTTAGAAACTGAAACCAACGGAAACTAGGGACGTCCACCGTTAGCCAGATTAACTTTAAATTTAGAAAAGGTTTGAAACAAAAAAGGATTAATAACGTTATCCTCTCCCTCAAAATTAGATTTTTAAAAGATCGCTTTAAGAGGATTATGTATAAAAATAAGCTTGATTAAAAGTTATATTTTTGTTTAATTGGTTGTTATTAGTCACAAGACTTGCTAAGCCATATTTTATTGAAATGTAATCCATACCAATATAAATGCGAAAGTGACTCTAAAAAGATTCACATGTTAATATTTAATTTGACAATGAAGAAAACAACGTTTATATGTTATCTTCATCCAACGACGAATTCAAAATGAAATATAAATAAAAAACATCACAAAGTAAAACGTTCTCATGTTTCATAAAGAATTATTGACAAAGATTAACACAATATTATTCTAGAATAAAAATACATAATCTATTTATTGTACTAATATTATAAAAACATACAGCTTTTAGTTTATAACAAGTAATCTATGTATGTTTCAGACTTATTAAGACGAGGAAAAGAAAGACTATATGCCTGATATTTTTTTCTGATGATTTTGATGATATGATGATTTTTTCTTATAACATAGAGGGAAAACGAGGAGGCGAGCCACCTGATGGAAAGTGGTCATCACCACCCATGAACACTCCAGAACTCTGGAGTGGGTTGCCGACCTTCTAGAAAGATATACGCTCTCTTGTTGAAGCACCCCAAGTCATTATTCGTCGGAAATACCGCACGAGAGAGCTGATTCCATAAGAATAAACTTTTTACCACCATGGAAAAAAGTTTCTTTTAAATCGCACTGTTGTTGACTGCTAGCTGTCAGGGTGGTCTGAAAAAAATATCTCCCTGAAGTAAATCGACTTACTGATATATTATACAACTAGACTTTACCAGGTGACGGAATAGGACAATTTTATTTAAAGTACAACAACAAATGACAAACAAAAAAATAGTATCTAGGATGCTTTAAACGACATTGATGTTGATAAAGTCATATCTGATAACATCTGATAAGATTTTTCAATAATATTATTTAAGAGTTACTTGTACAACTTTCGTTGCCTTATGACGTATTCGGATCAGAGTGTTTAACCTTTTATATTCTTGGGAATTTGGTTTAATTCTATCAAAATTTTGTACGTAACAAAAGTACCTTTTGCTCTCTTCTGATCGCCTGGTAGTTATCGGCTTATTTCTAAGGGGTACATGATAAAATAGATTTGCACGAGTCTATAGTTTACAATCGACTCCAAAGGTGTGGCATTCAATGTTAGATTAATTTTAAATACTAAAATTTTTTTTTCAAATGGATCTCCCTATTTTTCCAATGGTTTACCATTTTAGTAAGAAATACAATTAACTATTATATTTTTAAGTAATCTTTATAATTTTGACTACAACACAGATAGGGTAATGGTGAATTCAAAATGTTAGACGACTTTCATTTCATTCAATGTTATACAGATGAATCGCTTAAAACAATAAGATAAGAATTTATTTCAAATAAATAAAACAAAATAAATGTTATCTCTTAATAACTATACTTCTATATTTTAGGAGTTAATGTGGTCGTATAATAATACAATTTATCTCTCGTTTAGAATCCTACGATGGTTTATAAATTTCCTAGGAAATTTATAAATTTGCTATTCTTGTTATTTTCCGGTGACACGTACATAATATACATACAATATACATATTATATAGGTACATATAACATTGTGTATTCGAGATTAATTACACAATTTGTCGTGGTGTTTATGAGTTTCTCGTAAACACGATATAAAACATTAACTAGCTATTTGAGATCAGCGTTTGAATATTCTTAGCTAATTAGTTTCAGTAATAACGAATATATTTGCAACAAACATAGAAATAACAAAGTAAAATTTTCTTCCCTTTAACTTGTTTTGAAAAGATCTCGTAATAAAAATATGTTTTTCTTAGACGTGGGCGACTTTTGCCCTGAATATAATTTGGGTTAATGATAATACTATGGTTTTAATGTAAAAGTTGTTACATTAAATTATAATAAGTGTGAGTGAGTACGAGGAGTGTTATTTTTTCGCCAGTGTGTGAGATAGTATGACGCTATCAATTATCTTATTAATTTTTTTATGAAAAGAAAAATCTAGATAATGTAAGCTTTTGGCTCCTATGGTGAGTCCGACATCCGGTATTGGCAACTGGATTTCCCACCGTTTAAAAAAAAGGCTTTTATTGGATTGTGAACGAAATAAATTTTATTTGACATTTAATTATTGCAGAAATAATAATCTATCGAAATAAATTTGTGACATATAAATTCATTGACAAAACTATAGATTATAAAGATATACTTGCACATAGACTATAGAGGCATATGAATAATTTTGTTTTTACAAATAAAATAGTAATTATGAAAATATAATAATATTTAATTGATTTCTTAACTTCTTGAAATTGATAATGAAATTCTATAGGATTTTGTTTAAGTAAATCCGACGTTTCTAGAAAAACCTACGATACTCGTTTCCAACATTGTGTTTTTACCATTGAAATAAGCATTGTATTTATAAATAATTTAAATATAAAAGAGCAATATTATGAAAATACGTGACATGAAACCTACTTAAGCTAAAACGAAGTAATAAATAACAATAATTGAATGCTAATTGTATTTTATAGTTATGAACGTGTTCTCGTCGATGTATTTATTAGTTTAGAACATAACTAATCAATATTTTATGTTTTACTAGCGACCAGCTCCGGTTTTGTACACATATTATACATATAGATATTAGATATTCCTCTTATATCACTCTTTGTGAAAAAAAAACGCATGAATATCAGTTACGTAGTTTTTTAGATTTAGATATACCTACATAAAAACAGGCAGAACAAAGCGATTTTGTTTAATACTATCTAATGATTAGATACTATATGTAATCTTTAAGCGAGGCTCCGGTTTATACATGTATATAACAATACTAGCTGACCCATAATATTAGTATCTATATAGATAGGAACTTTAGCGGCTTGTGGAAAAAGAGCAACTATTAGAGTTTCTTGCCGGTTCTCCTCTGTAGAAATTGCCTTCCGAACCGGTGGTTAATGTTTTGTATATAATACCATAACGATTCAAAAGTGTTACTATATGTAGCCCTGATGAATAAAGATATGTTTGACTATGACTTCGTGGAAAAACTGAGGATGTAAGATTCCTCTGAACCAAAGGGGTTTATCTCTAGACGTTGTATATCAAGAATGTCTCGAATAAAAATCATAAGCTCGATTAATTACAGCCTTTAGTACTCATAAAAGTAGCTAAATTAGATAAAAACTGTAACCACTTGTTCAAGAGATAAGCGAGTTCAAACAAACAAACTCTCTAGCTTTATTTTATTGTACAGATGCGTTTAACAATAAATGTCATACTCTTTGTTGTCTTTGAAATTACGCGGGATACTTTACCCACAGATAATTAAAGACAAAACGCTAATGAGGTTTTGAAATATTAAGTTGTTTATGATTAAAGGGATACCAATATGATAATTAATTTTAAAAGGCAAGAAAACAAAATGGCCGTTACTTTGAATACACTTTACAGGAGTATTTTAAAATCTTGCTTTGAAAATTAACAAAAGCCTTTCTCCTAAACCACATTATTTGATTAAAAAACAGCATGATAATGGGTAGCGTAGTTTCAAGGATTTAAGCATACATAGGGACAGTAAAAAAAAACATTTCGTTTTATACTATACTAGCTGTTGCTCGCGACTTCGTCCCCGTCGGATCTATTTCTATTATTATGTTATAGTGAGTCAATCTTAGAAGATAGACATATACTGTCTCGGACTTTTTTTTAGATCATTTAAAGAGGAATAATTCTTTGATACATAATATTATTTTTGTATCTTGAACCGTTTCCGCAGCGCACGCAAAGGAAGCCCTCAAAGATGAATAATTTTCCCCGTTTTTTCCATATTATCCATTATATCTTCGCTCCTATTAGTCGCAGCGTGATGTTATGTAGCTTAAAGCCTTCCTCGATAAATGGTCAATTCAATAAAAAATAATTTTTCAATGCGAACCAGTAGATCCTGAGATTAGCGCGTTCAAACAAACAAACAAACTCTTCAGCTTTGTATATTAGTAATAGATATAATAGATAATGATATATTGAGACTATTATTTCGCATTATATGCGTAGATGGTTATTTTACATGTAAATTTTTGAACGTCAAACTTTTGTTAAGAGGTTGTTACACTTTAGGAAATTTCTTGACCATACACAACCCTTATACGGTTATTCAAATGAAATGTTTATTTACACAATTTTAAATTCCATTCTTTGTTTCCAAAATCTTATTTTGTTAAAAATCGTTATCTTGGTTGGTTGCTTTGCTTCTTCATTTAGGTAGCAGAATGTATTTTAAATGTAGATATAGAATTATTCTAAATGTGTATCTTAAATCGTGTTTCAATTATGAAATGTGTAGTTTTTACTTCATAGTTTGTTTGTTGAAAGAAGCAAACAGCTTCAGCCAAATCTATTTAGTAATTTTTGCGTAAAAGAATTATAAATATCTATACCTTTTATCTACATCGTTTACCAATTTGCCTTAGAAAATATATTATCTATATTACGGGCAAAACTGTAATATAATCCCGCTTCATTAAGTTCCCGTTAACAACATAAGAAATATAGGAATTCTGAATGTCTAGACCGGAACTAATTGTCTTCTACTAGCTAGTGTTCAAGTTATGCGGGCGCACTAAGCGAATTAGTTCGGAAATCGCTGGAATTTAAATATCGAATGCAAATTCGTTTATATTTTTTATCTATGCTAATGTCATGTTGGAAAAAAAAGAATGTATTGTCCGAAAATAATTGCTTTTTTTAACTATCGAATGTTTAAAAGCTTGTAATGGTTTCGAATATCGAATGCCATTTGAGTATATTTTTTATCTATGCTAATGTCAAATTTGGAATCAAAATAATTCTGAACACAGAACAGCTAGTCCAATACTAATTCTTGCCTATTCCCCAGTATCTTCTCTTTTTATTTTTTATTTTTAATGCTTTTTTATTTGAATATCGAATATATTATTTAGTTTCTTTTTTCAAATAGCTTAAATATTATGCAGTGTACATGACAACATTGGAACTAAATTTCTGATCGATTCATTACAGATACTATTTTCTATAGGACCTGTCTGATGACATTCTACTAACTCAATTAAAAAATATTGCGAAATATTATTCCAACAAGAACTGGCAAGAAAGACGCGAAGAAGCTAACTGACATTTAAGACTTTTCGTTATTACTGCGAAAGGTTTACAAAAACGTATTGTATAGGTCCGGTTATAGTCAAGCACTTGATCAAATTACTGGGTATTCCCAATGTCCTGGTAAGATGTACTTAAGATTTTTGTTGAAGGATTTATATAGGATCTTTTACTATCAAAGGTACCTATTAAAAATAAGTAGATTCGATATTCAAAATAGGATTGCATAATCTATGCTAATAAATTACAATTAAACGTTAGTTTATTATGAAGATTTTAGTTTTTTTTTATTAATTATGCTCAAGTATTTGTAGTAATAACATAACATAAATGAAATATTAATAGATTTCCGATAAAACGAGAAACGAAATTGAAAGGAATTTATATTATGGCGAAATTTTAATTCAATAATTAATTAATAAATATTGAAATTATTGTAATATTCGTAATATAGGAGATTTATGTAAACAGTAATCAGATATAAAATCATTATATTATGCAGTGGAAGTATAAAAGAAATTTCCTCTGGTCATGAGAATTTGTTTATTACTTACTAAGTACTAACTAACTAAACAAATTATTTAATAACAAGATAATAGTATAATAATTACAATCTTTATACTCTGTAAGTAAATATTTTCAGGGGCATTGCTAAGATTAATCTCCTTTTATTAAATAAATGTAAGTAAGTGCAATTAAGATACGCAAATTAACGAAATTCCCCCGAACTTATCTCGATTCAAGGTTGCGGACAACTCGAGAATACTGATAGGCAAATTACGTCACGCTATTGTGGTATCTATAGTATGGGAATAATGTTCAAATTAGTATGCGGTATTTTGACTAATCCTTTCACTACGGCTAAGATGCGTCGAACAGGTGATGCGGTCTGCTGTATGGTCATTTACAGTTTACAAACCATATGTAACGTTCGCGGGCTAGCGCGAAATTCGAACGCCGGCGTTCGTTATTTGAAATTATTTATTTTTAATTGTGGCTTGTGTTTTTATTTTTTTTTCTTGGAATGCTTTTGGATTTTGAATAACTAAGTTATATGTGAGTTTCTTATATTTTTGTTTATTTGTTTTTATTTAGTGTTATTTGTATATTAAGTGTTATTTATACTTAAAATGTTTAAAATATTTTTTTGAGTCAACTGCGAGCCTAGCTTAAATATTTTTTTTATAAAATACTAAATCGAGTTATATTAAAATAAGCTTAAGTTTGTAAATTTTGATTAGTTCTACGAATTTATAAACTATTTTAGCAATAGAAAGCCACATAATTTATGACTGTCATAAACCAAAAAAAAATATTCAATCAAAACATGATCGCAGACACTACTACATATTAATCAAAACCGAGCCTTACATAATAATTAACATATTATATAAATATTACAATTTGCGGTTGCATTAAAAAATGTATGAACGAATAACACTGGCCCAAATCACTCTCGCTTATTAACATAGATCGTACACATTATGACTGGTTGACTAACGTGTACTTTTAGTTTGAAATCCTTGACCACACTTCTAACATATCCAAATACAATTTACTTGCAAGGCTCTTGCGTTCAAGGTGTACGATTTTTATTTATCTGTGGAATTCGGTGACGATTTTTAATTCATAGTCTGTGTTATTAGGTCGTTCTATTTTTAAATTTGACATTGTGGTTTAATTTTGGCGGCGCTGTCAAATTCAAGCTAACGAAATATTTGTTTAAAACGTTAAATTACTTAGGGATAGATTTTTGTATTTGCATAAATTTTGTATACTTTGAAAAACTAAAAAAAACTGAATAATAATTCAGACATGGGACTCGCAAAATTATTTTTTTTTTGCATGCCGATAAAAGATAATTGAGTCAATACATAATAATATTGTATATACCTATTATAATAATTTCAACTTTATTTTATATATACATAGGTCCGAGTTATATTAATATTTTATATACGGGAAAGAAAGTACCTATTTTTCGCAGGCGAATCCGAAAGCAAACAATGTATTCAAAAATTATAGTACCAAAAAAAATTTTAAATAGTTATTTTGTTACTTTTTTGGTTCATTGTACATAATTATAAGATTTTATTATAGTGTGTGTGTGTTTATTTTATTTTTATTTTTTTTGTATACACTGCCTTATTACTTTCATGTACTTCTTTATAAAGGTTGCTTGGAAGAAATCGCTGCCAAGCGATAAAGCCGCCATTTGTATGTATATTTCTTCTTTTCATGTGTAAATAAATAAATAAATAAATAATTAGGTTCCTTATTTTTAGATTCGAACGATCTTAAAACTTTAGTACTAAAAAAGCTAAGCATAACAAAATTGTTGTCACAAACATTTTTTATAAAATAAAGCAAATATATTTTGTTTAAGATAAGCCGTTTCAGATAATGTCTATAACCAAATCACGTGTTCTCTAAGGATAAAGATGAATCAAACGTGAGAGAAATTCCGAGTGAATTACCTACTACTGATTAATTATTCTATACTCTAGTATATTATGATTTACGATTTACTAGCTGTTGCCCGCGACTCCGTCCGCGTGGATTTTCATATAAATTTTGTCCAGTTAAAAAGTAAGTAAAGTATGTATATCAGGCTCCAGACTATCTGAGTACCAAATTTCATTACAATCGGTTCAGCGGTTTGGCCGCGAAAGCGTAAAATTATAAAAATTTTCAACCCCTCGCGCAACATTTTGGGGGTTGATTTAAAAAAAAGGCCTAAGTCCTTCCCCAGGCTCTAGACCATCTGTGAACCAAATTTCGTTCTAATCGGTTCAGTAGTTTTAGCGTGATGGAAAGACAGACAGACAGAATTACTTTCGCATTTATAATATTAGTATGGCTTAGAATCAATTGATGTGTGGTAAAAATTACTTATCAGTTATAAGGTGTATCTTTCTTTTCATTAAGGTTTATAAGTATTTCTAATGAATCGTTTTTACGTACAAATTTTACGTACATTCGAGAACGGCTGTTCTTATTTTGACGAGTTTGTGCTTTATTAAAATATCGAAACAACGAAATCATAGCTCGTATGGTTTAATAAAAAAAATCAATATAAAACAGGCGTTAAAGGGCTGACATACTTATCAAGCTATCCAATACGAAGTCGACTTTAATAAGATTCACATAAAAGTTGTGTGTTCCACATTCGTAAGTTAGTTCTAAGTGAGCCCTTGACAAAGTTACACAATATGTTTACGACAGACGGCACTTAAGATTATCTGTGCACGCTTCGGAGGTCAAGAACGAGGGTTGAAGCACATACGTCAGGTGGAAAACGTCGTTTATTTAAATAAAAATTGATTAAAAAATAGTGGAAAACGTCTTTAACATTAACCGTAAAAAATCACATTTTTACATTAAAAAAGACAATTCGATTTTGGTTTTAAACATTCTCATCTATTTCTCACACTATGTGACGTTTTTCGATTGACTCCGAATAAATTGAAAAAGTTATTGCATCCTGTTTCAAATAATCGCTCTATATATACCGCTCCTAAACCCTGGCAATTTTATTAAGTCATTTCAACAGTTTCTAGCTATTTAAGTAATGTAACATTTCCAATGTATGCTTATTAATTAAATCTATTACAAATATAGTTACGCGCTGTAGCTTCGCGCTCATACACAAATACTATAATGTATAAGGCAGTATATATGTGAAATTTAATAAATAAAATACGATCCCTTTCTCAGGGGTTCATGTTAAAATAAAAGTTCAAGAACTATACTTATAAAATAAATATGTAGTACATTAAATATTTAGAGTAATCTGGTGTGATAAGTATGCTAACACCTTTAGAAGGTTCGATTTTCCATTCATAGATGCAAACACGTTTTTCTTATTAAACGATTTCCGTATTACGAAACTAATAGTCTGTAATTAAGGTTGTATATTTTAAATGATAGGAAGACATTTTCGTGAAATATTAACCGTCTGCTGACAAAGTCTGTTAATTGTGGGTGTAATAATATGATAGGACACCTTATTCTAAACTTGACTTAATGATATATGTATAATAAATTGAAAATTAAGTAATAAATACATTGAACATAGTACCAACACAATTAACTGTAATGAGAGTCAGCATTTATTAAATAAAACAATGTCAATTTATCATTTCATTATTTACTAAAATAAGGAAGTTACCACAATGATACATAAAAACAAAAATATTATAACTTTTATCAAACAATAGGCTTATCGGTAGGAAGCGATATCTTCCAGAAAACCTTGGCGGTAAGGAAACGTTATTTCAATGTTAATAGTACGTATAATATTGACAAATATAAAAGAAGAGACAAAGAAAATTGGAATTTTAGTTTCATACAAAGGTTTCTTTCAAAATAAGCCAAAAGGCAATAGTGAGTGCGCTCAGTTCTGAATCGCACTTATGATATTTTTTCAAGATGTAAAATGAATAATTTTTAACATCAAATCACAAGGGCTTAACTCTAGTCAGTGGTTCATATGGTGAGCATACCTTCAGTTCAGTGTCCCTCTGAAATTCAGCATGTTACACTTTTCTCTTAACAATACTAATTCTCAAACAAATCGTGGTTAAAGCTACACTAAATAATATATGCAAGACAGTCTCCAACGTTTCTAGCTATAGTTAAAGGTAGACATGTTTTTATAAAATCCGTTTGCGAACATGCCAAGATCTTTGAAAAATTCTGAATAATATATCTATAGTTACTAATATTATGAATTTCTCATTTTATAAGAGAGTAATCTTTGGTTCTATTGTGGGTGATCATAAAAGTTCATTGACCGATTGACAGATCAATTATTTATCTGTACCAAAAGTTTTGTTAATTTGACAACAGTACACTAATATAAAAGTCGTTACATAAACACGCATATATAAAGCATACAAATACTGATCGCAAAAAGATAACATAATATAGTAGGTAAATTTAACCCATGGCTTACAATTAAAGACTAAACTTTCACTGAATTAATTGACCATTTCCCATAGAGATCCGGTCGCTCTGCCCTTTTGTGTCACATTCATATTACGGTAGGGTCAGCAACGTAAACTTCTAATAACTTTGAAATATTATATTATTAATAATTATTTTATTTGTAAAATTATTTAGAAGAACATATGTATTATAAAATGATTTAGATGTCTTATTAAAAATGTTTTAAATAATAATTTAATATAATGAAAGAATGTCTTATAATACGTTCCATTTGAAATATGAACATTTTTCTAATACTCATAATGATTAATGATAAATAATAAATGAATTCATATTTCCATCGGGTAATTTATTTGAAAAGAGGAAAAAAAAAGCGCGAAGGAAAACTCTCAATAATGCAAGTAATGTTATAATAAATCATATATGTAATTCAAAACATTAATTATTTTTTTCAATTATATCATTAATAGATATTTTAATTGAGGTTGTTTTATTCTTTTTGGTTAAAAAAATAAATAAAAATAGAAGCTAGTCGCTTTAAATAACGTCCTAAGTATGCTCGCATCTTTAAAAATGCCAAACAGATTTTGATAAGGTTCTAGAAAAAGAGTTGTTCAAGAAGGTTTACATGTATATGATTTCTAAGCAACGTTATAAGTTTTTAAAATAATGCATTTTAAAACACCTAGGATACAAACTCAAAACTAATATAATACTAATGTATATACGTACATGACTTCTACTTCTTATCCAAAACCAAAATTTAGTACAAAATTTATTAAAAGCAAAATTAAATATTCTCTTAGTACTTCGTACAATCAATTAGCAGGAAAAAAACGGTGCACCTTATTAATCTTGATAAAATGCGTCTGGGATAGTGTGACTCATATACAGTAAATACCCATCTATCCCAGAGTTGCGTCGGGCAAAACCCGCGTTTTCTACCACAGATAAAAAAGGCGGCAAAATAATTAGTGCCACAGATAAAATATGTTTCAAGTGACTGGGAAATATGTTTATCTATGTTTAAATTGTAGATAATTTTATTAAGATGCAAATTTGGTAATTTTGGACGGTTATTGGGTTATAATTTTGTGGATAAATTAAGTAGGTAGAGGTTATTAGTTTTTTAATCAATAGAAATCCGTCATGATAAAATCTACAAGAGTTAAACTCGCCAGCCGAGAATTAAATTTAACCCGTTAGGCTATCTTGAATTTAAAAGGTACCATTATGGCCCTATATTTATATTAAGATTTGAATTTCAATATAATAACTTTGTGTGATTCTATTTTATATCCACGGAACCTTAACAATGTCTCCATTTGTTTGCGTAATCGTTACAAGAATAAAATGGCAACACAAAACAACGAATGTCATAATAAAAATCACTCTAATCTTTTAACCTCAAAGAACTGTTGGTATTTTAAATGAGTTATATGCACGTAATTAAGTTACTAACGTGGGCCATTATATTTATCATAATGAGCGTATATTTTACAAGCGTGACTTTATTTATTTTTTTAAATAAACTATTTAAATAGTTGCCTATAACATCGTAAAGATTTATACAACGTATATGAAGTTTCATATACGTTTTAATTAACACGTTTGTTTTATACGTTAAGCTCTTTTTTAGGGTCAATACCGGGGTAAAAACTGTCTATGGTATAATCTACCTGCATATTAATATTAAACTTAATAAATTTTATTTGACAGAAATAGACATCAAAGATAACATATAAATTTTGAATTAATAGTACATATAAATAGGTCTGTTGCTGTTTTTTATACACATAGCAACACACAAGGCAATTTTTTTATTAACAAATAAACAAAAAACCTCACCTCTTCCGACAAATATAATTTTAGTAATAACATATAATTAATTGTATCTCTGAAACGGACGTATATTAAAATCACTTCATAGAACTATCAATCTATCATCCCGACGATCATGACGTCATATCGCCATGACCTCCTTCGATGACCTTGTTCCTTCTATCCACGTGACCGTACATACAAATTATATAATACTCATGTTATAGACAATTGCATAGGCTGGAATTAAAAAAAACTTATTTCAACACGTCAGAGAAAACCAGAGTTACAAAAGCATAAAATATTAATATTTATAAATATTATACTTTTAGAGGGATTTTAAATTCACGTAGATAAATAAATAATAAATAAATATTTTCAGGACATTTATACACAGCGCCATCTAGTTCCAAGCTAAGCCGAAGCTTGTGTTATGGCAACTAGATAACGGAATAAATTACATATACATACTTTTCTTTTGTAAATACATACATACAATACATAGAAACACCCAGACCCCAGAAAAAGATATATTATTTGTACGCAAAAAAAAAACATAAAATAAAAGTTTTAACTTTCACGCTATATAAACTACCAATACGTATGTATAGTGCAATGCACTTTTCTATTTTCCTAATACCTTCAATTTCTTACTACAATATGACATATTGATCTGTAATATAACAATGGAGGTTCCATTATTATATTACTGGCCGGCAACAGATTCTTGGAAGATACCACGAGTGCTTATGAGTGCCGATCACTTTTTATTACATGACATGCCCGTTTGCCGCCTCTTGTACAACAAAAACATTACTAGATCCAGTCCCGTCTCTAGTTTTTGACATCCTATAAGGGCCTAATACGATATATACCACAAATTGTCTTAATTTAAATTATTGGTCGAGGTTTATATTTCATCCTGTATCCGCTGAGCGCTGCTATGGTAACACGGATAACAAATTAATATATTGGAATCATAATATTATGAGGTTAAGATCGGTTTGCTTTGGATATTTTCCTAATTACATTACAATGGCCGTTTGTATGTAAAAAGACAAAATATTCTCGTAACTACACTGACTGCTATAAAACGCGCAAAATGTCGAAAAAGCAATTTAAATTGGTATTGTTAGACACATTATAAAACTATACCAAAATTAGTCTATTCTTGGTTTGTTATTGAAAGATTTTTAAATGAGAATGATTCTTAACGATATTGAATAAAGAATTAGGATTAGAATTAGTCTATAGTACAATTTAAGACAAATAAAAACTCCTTTCTATTGCAATCGTCATCAGTAGATTAAAAAAAAAAGTTTTAAATTTAGAACTCCTTTCATTGACAGTTTTCTTTACCTTAGCCTTGAATGGGACCTTGTCATAGACAATCAAACGCATTAATGCGTACCGATCGTTACATTGTTTTTGGTTAACAATTGCATAACGCATTACTACCTACAGAGTAGAGGTACTTCGAAGGCCATATCCGTAATACATCCGGTATTGAGTATATGTTTTTTATACATCGTGATAGAACATAAACAAATAAAAATATATCAACAAAAAATTATTGATAATATCGTCGGATGAAGTGTTCTGTTGTCCGCAACAGAGCAAAAAATCTCAGCATCTTTTTATGTTTGTTTTGATTAATTTTTAAGGCATGGCTATTCTAAGTGATTATATATTATTCATTGATCGTCTATTATCCTAGTGCCTCACCTTAACTCCATCGTAAGAAGGATTTTAGGCAGACACTTCATTCATGTTTTTATAATATCATGTCTACTTATAGTCATTAAAAAAAAGGAATCAATTTATTTGAAAAGCTTATTTTAATCGCATACATACAATATATCCTTTATTTCATCCTAACAGAGCAATTATCTATAAATCTCGATCGTATTTTAATGAAATCATTTAATTGCCGAGTGTAATACAGTTTTATGTTAATATCTAATAAAATTACAAATAAATATTAAATTGTCACCGCAATTGAAATTAATATCCGTGTATAACGCATAATTAACAGTAAAACGACATAAAGCTCTACATCCTACGTGACTCAAATTAATATACCTATCATTCTAGCGGAAATATATCCATACTGATATTATAAATGCGAAAGTAACTCTATCTGTCTGTCTGTCTGTCTGTACTTTCATCACGCTAAAACTACTGAACCGATTAGATCGTAATTTGGTACACAGATGGTCTAGAGCCTGAAGAAGGACATAGGCTACTTTTTTTAAATCAACCCCCAAAAGGTTGCGCGAGTGGTTGAAACTTTTTGTAACTTTACGCTTTTAAGGCCAAACCGCTGCACTGATTGCAATGAAATTTGATACACAGATGGTCTAGAGCCTGAGATAAAACATCGGCTACTTTTTAACTGGAAAAAAGGGTTATAAGGGAGGGGTCAAAGTTTATATGAAAGTCCACGCGGACGGAGTCGCGGGCAACAGCTAGTTCCAAAATAAAGCTATGTCTAGCTAAAGAAATTACATACAATGATTTTGGCTATCAATAGTATATCTGTAGGTAAATTTTAAGAAAACATTATTTATCCCGAGCACCGCTAAAGAGTAGTTATAATTCTCTTCCAGCTTCTGTCTTTCCCAAGGTGTGTGTATCTTCCGTCTGGTTCTTCTCTGTATAATACAAATATATTGTCTTCCGACGGTTAAATATTGTTTTGTAGTAACATGACGATTCAAAAGTGTTACTATATCTAGCATAGTTGAATAAATATATTTTGCATAGTTGTATTTCGCTTTGATTTCGAAAAAAGGGTATAATCTCTTGATTTTCTTACGGCCGGTCCCAATATCGAATCCACGATCGGGAGATCATTTCAATCGGAGATCGAAAACGATGTGTCGATTGATCTCCAATCTGCGTCCCAATAACAACGGATAGCAAACATCGATAGATTTTCAATGTGGATCGCCGATCTATCTATTTTGTGAAAGATGCCTCCCATGCGTCCCATTTCAAG
>JADANM010006225.1:4249304-4261814 GCA_026213755.1 Eurema hecabe
TATGCTTGTGTTTTTTAATTTAATATATTGCTATTAATACAGCAAAAGAATTTAAATCATTCGAGCTCTTCTCTAAAATAAAGATTTCAGATTTAATCTTTAGTAATATTAAAATACTAAATATTAAATCTGCGTATTAGTAAATAGTAAAAACAAAGTTGCTTTCCTTTGTGTTTCAAACTACGCAACCGATTTTCAGGCGTTTTTTATTATTTTGGTTAGAGTGATTCAAAGTAGGGTATATGTATAACACATGTAACATTCGCAAGCATTATATATATTACATAATATATGCTTGCGAAGCTCGCTGGCGGGCTGGATATTTTTATATAAAATATTCAAACAATACACACGTTATAAGCACGTTTTTGTTTAAAATATAACTGTTTCGGTTTTACAATTACAATAAAAAATGCTTAAGAAAAGAAAAACGTGACATGATGTTGTGGAAAAATACAATCTTCTTACAATTTAAAATATTCAAACCGATTCGTTATGTGCTTAAATATAATAATTTCATTAACAAACGAATCGAATCGCAAACGAATAGTGAAAAATCTCTGTAATACTATGAATACTTTTGTATTCACGACTAGGTATGTGTAAAGAATAGTATGCAAAATATCTAAATTAACATTACAATACATTATTATTATTTATGTTTTGATGTATGTTTCTATGTAAGAATTTATCGGTCAAAGATACTTTTACTTTGGACTAGCAATAACTACTACCACTGAAGTGCGTCCAGCTCGTCTCCCCTCTTCATATTATAAAAAAAAAACTACTAATACTAATAACTTTCTCACGAGGTATTTCCGATGCAGTACGACTTTACCTGCTGCGGTAGGACAGAACACAGTGGGGCTTTAGTCGGTACAAGTCCGACATAACCTTCCCTAAAGGTCATGGGTATTCTATTAGGATGGAGCCACTATAAAAAAGGATACAAATGAATAAAAAACTGTATTAAAACTAGTTCTTTTAATCCCGATATTGCGTTTACTTCGAAGTCGGTCTCTAAGTCCAACTAGCGTGATACAAATTCAATATACCAAATCAAGAACATACCAAACACTTAAAACAACTCCTATCATATATTTCTATGGCAGTATCGTTAACACTTCAATTGAGTAACATATGGAAACAAAACAGCCCGTCGAATGTCCTATTCAAAGTGTCATCATGGAATTAAACACGCATCAATAGTGTATCGATTGTAAGGCTTAGGGAGACACGACTATTATTCTACTAGCAAGAGATAGTAGCTCGTTCCTTCTTTAGTTTAGTCCAATGCTTCTAGTTTAGGCTTCCTAAAACCTTTATGAGACCTTGGCATAATATACCTAGTTTTTCAATAGCATAGTACGACTTTTCAAGTCAAAGAAAAACATTTGTTAATTTTGCACTACAAGTTTAAAAAATTACACGCATCCAGTGAAAGCACTATCTAGTTTTCGATATATGAATGACGAAAATTGCAGCTAAAACATTTAACGTTAAAAATGCTATAATTGAATAGCGTAAGAATTGTTGCGTAAGACTAGATAACGCTGTGTTAAAAAGTAGTGTCTGAGTGTCTGAAGGGAAGTTCTCTAGTGGTCTGTTTAATGCTGTTTTATATCAGTGTATCTTGTTACCGACAAGGGTACACTTCGAAGGGTTCTTTTAGAAGCAAAGGCATCGTATCAGACCAAGTTCAATTTCTACCTAATTTATTTTTATTTTTAAAATTCTGAGCCTAAATTTTTGCTGGTTGTGATGTGCTATTCAGGAAAATCTTATGATTTCTTTACAATGCGCCTACCGTATCGTAACGTAGCGTAAAGTATTGCTACACGTTCCAGCTTTCTGATATTATTAAAATAATAAAAGAGCTATAAAAGCGACCAGGCCGACTGAACTTTTCGAATAGTCACGGCAATTTTAACACTTAAGTTCAAGCTCCATTCGAACTTCGAAGGAAAAGTTAAATTGAAAACGTGCTGTTGCGCCATCCATATTCCATACATATTATACTACATGAGTTTGTTTGTTCGTTTCCTCATCGCAACGGATTGTTATCAATGCACGATATAAAGAAATTTTCGTGTGAAGTTTGAAGAAATTATGAAAAGTATACAATAGTCAGACTATTGCTTATTAATGCAATCCTTCATATACATAAATAGCTTTATCTATAAAGGCGTGAGGAATTAGTAGGAGTAATTTTTTTTTAATTAAAGTTCTCTCCACCAGACGGCTAGCAAAAAAATGTGGCGGAAAGTTTTCAATTTGGAACCTAAATATTTTTGCTTGTAATTAATTTTACTTTTCTTTAAACTATAACTTACCAGTCTCACATACATAAAAACTTTTTTCGCAATACTTACAGACTGACCTGGTTGAAAATAAAAAAACAATCTACATACCAGTTTGTTAGCACGGTTCGTGCCAGTAGCTAGCATATGCAGTCTCGTAACGTAAACCGGGCGATTAAGCCCAGTGTTTAGTTCCAGTGTCGTAACAATCAATATATCCTTCGCTTCAATTCAGTTGAAATTGAGAAGGATTATTGAATTCAGCCAGCACTGAAATGTTTCCTTTATTGAACAAAGAGATCGCGTATAATGGCTCTCGGTATTGTTGCTATTGGTGGCTTAGAGTTTTATAGATGAGTCATGAAACGGTTGCAAGAGAAATGCTTTCGACTTCTGAACATTTTGCAAAATGTATCGTATTGGATGTACTAGTATAAAGAGTTGTGGAGTGGCGTAGAAGCCATTAGTCAAATCATTGAGTGTATACTTGTATCATTACAATAGAATAATATAGACGTTTTATAAAAAAGCCATGTAAGGGTAAAACAGGCGAATTGCTTTTGTCTTTATATACTAGCCACGTCTCGCGGTTTCACCCACATTTACAACCTTATTTTTGAATCGCTCTATCTGACATAAAAAACCATATGAAAATTGGTTGCGTAGTTTTGAAGATTATGAAGCTTGCTTAGGGACAAACAGAAGAAAGTACTTTGTTGTTTACTATAAATAAATAAATAAATAAATAAATATTTTCAGAACATTTATACACAGCGCCATCTAGTTCCAAGCTAAGCCGAAGCTTGTGTTATGGCAACTAGATAACGGAATAAATTACATATACATACTTTTCTTTTGTAAATACATACATACTATACATAGCAACACCCAGACCCCCAGACTATGCAATGATGTAAAGCGTTATTAAGTCTTAATTTAAGGACTTAGTCTCTTAACTACAATACGTGATTATCTAGACAGACGTTATCGAAAGTTAACCATAGAACAAAAACCACCATTAGAAGGCCAACGTGAAAAACCCTTTGAAACTAACACAACGCTAAATATTAATAAACATCGGCTCGAACTATTAATCTCAATATTAAAGCGAGGTCGCAAGGGATGCTCGCTACACTTTCATACCTTTTTCAATTTCACGCAGGTATTTTTGACGGCCTAAATGAATACCGTTTTCAGTATGATACCTTCGTTAGAACCCTTATTATGGAAACAATTTGAAGGGTGACTACGGGTGCCTGTGAAATAATTTTATAAACATAAAAGCCGAAAATCCTTGTGTATTTCGCGTTCCAAATTTCAAGCAATTTCCGAAGGTTTTGTTCAACATGAACATATTGATTTATGGTAACGGTAAATATGGATGGTACGGAATGTTTGTTTATTAAGAAATACTTCAGGAATTGTATATTTCGTGTTTTTATTAGAGATGCTTATAAGATAATTCAATTATTTAAAGACCAGGTAATTTATACTTATCAATAAACAATGATATATCATAATAGCCGATAGATATCTAGGGATATAATAATTAACTTAAAAAAAAAATAAAACCGCACTTACTTACTTACTTAAATAAAAAAGTTCATCCCCAATTTTCCACCCGAGGGGGTTGTTTTTTTTATTATAAAATTTAAATGACATCACATTTGAGATATTACCTATACGCCGAAAAAAGATTTGTTCAAATCGGTTCATAATTGGCGGAGCTATCGCGTAACAAACATAGAAACAAAAACATACGTGTCGAATTCAGAACCTCCTCTTTTTTTTGAAGTCGTACAGAACGTAGAACAAAATAAAGGGCTTAATAATACTCCTTTAAACATCTTAATTCATACAATATACCTCTACTATTATATTATGTAATGACTGGAACAAATCACTTACATTTTTTTGTTTCGGCGTAACCCAACAACAATCATCGGTATTTTCCAATATCCATTGTTTAATGAACAAAAAATTAAGCCTTCTTTTACTATTCAAGGTCATCTAATTTAAAACGATCGAACGGTGAGAATTTAATTACGTCATTCTTTTAAATATGGCGTCATTGTTCTAAAGAAAACACCGTGTTTTGTTTGGGTTCAGACTTCAGAACAGCCAAAGAAATAGAGGGAAAGAGCCATGGTCATTGGCCACTGTGTGAGAATACTATATTATAATATCAGAAGTTTATTTATCTGATAATACGTTAAGCATCCTTGTGGAATATAATGTTTTTAACTGTGATATGTTTATATACTTAATTTGAAAAAAAAAATTACACCCTCAGTAAATAATTTTTTTGTAAAGTTGCCGCGTCATTAAACCTTCTTCTAGAATCACTCTATCTGATAAAAAACAGTATGATAATCAGTTGCATAGTTTCAAATATATAAGCATTCATTGGGAAGACAGAAGAAGAAGATTATACTATGTAACAATGTCGTAGGCTGCACATAATAATATTAAACATGATAATTAAAGCTTTAAATTATAAGTAAATAATTGCATTAACAGTTACTATAGCATTACAGTACATACACTGCGGTTACTGCTGAAGCTTTAAGGATTATGGAAAATTGCGTTTGTGTAGCTTCAGACGAATTTCGCTGGTTGATTGATTAGCTTCCTGCGTGTGGATGCGCCGAGAATAGCGAATGAATGGAAATCAGTTTAGAAACAGATTGTTTACGTTCAGTATTGTTAGACGGTTCTATTTTATTAGGAGTTAAATATTTAGGCATTCTTAATTTATTTCTGGCTATAGTAGCTTTGTTATTGTGAATGAGTCTGCAATTACCTGTCAAAAGGTGAAAAATGATGGGACTTGTTAGATGTAGTACTTTTTTCTTCCCGAGGAATGTGAAATGGTACTAGTTTATTTAAGCCATTGTTTATTTGGTGGTTAATTAAGAAAGATGTCTTGACAGTAAACATTTACGTATGTCTATAAATATTTAAGAAGCTTCTTGATTCTTAATGATTATTCGGATTGTGATGATAATTACTGGGCAAAAAAAAATAGAATTAATTAATAGTCATTTAGGAGACAGGAGTTTTTAAAATTTGATTTGATGACATCGAAAAAAAGGTAAAGCTAAAGTTTATTGTGAATTCTAGCTTAAAATATATGCGTATAAAATTTCATGACGATCGGTCTAGTAGATTACAATATCAGTACGGAAGTAAGGATTTTCGTTGATCAATTAATCTTAATCAAACTAATCTTCCCATATTTGTTCCGGGAACTTGGTTCATTATCGACTCAGATTATTGGCTATCAATTGCATTTCCCATACGTTATGAGGAAACATATTGACAAACGGACGATGATAAATAACGCGAAGTCACGTACTCGATATTTATCTAAAACCCAACGACAATAGTTTCTAAGAAAATAACATAAATGGATTTTACGTGTCTGCTAGTTATTTATATAAAGATAGATTTGAAAGACGTTTATTGTAAATAATGATCTTTGAATTAGACTTCTTAGTATAAGTTCAAAAGGTTCGTGAGAGGTCAATAGGAAAATAGCTCATATTTTTGTCGATACTATTATTTAATATAAAATCCATCTATTACACTTGGCACTTTGATACAATTGTTGTTCTTCATAATAATTTATCGTCTAATTCATGTTCTTTAAAATTATATTCCATTAAAAATATATTACATACAAATTTAAATAAAAGAAAATTTGTTTCAGACACGAAAGGAGTGATTGTTCAACCTCCAATAGAGGCTACTACTGTTGAAGTACAAACAATATTAATCGATAATACTAAAACAGATTCAGTATTAGAAAAAGCAGAAGATATTTCGGACACCAATATTAAAGTTCAAGACGACAATACACCTAAAGTATTAGAGAGCGCATCTAAAGTTTTACTTCCAATTATATCTAATGATTCCTTCAATGATTTAAAGTATCAAGTGAAAAGAAGGAACACGACTGTAGCAGCACCTAAAGTTCAATATGAGGTACCAAAGAAGCCGATCGCGAGGCATATTATAAAGAAAAATGAGTACAAAGCTCACGTGCAATACGATGAGGTGACTGGGGAATTAATTAGTGGAGAGCATCCATGTTTAAGGGAATGTAAAGAAGGAGACGAACCTATGATTTGTTATTACCATTTCAACTTGGAGTGGTATCAGACTATGAGTAAAGCCTGTTACGACTGTCCCTACAATGAGACGGATTGCGATAGAATCGATTGTATACCAGCAGATGGTATGAGCAGGCCTTTAACTGTGGTTAACAGAAAAATGCCTGGACCTGCTATTGAGGTAAGTTGACTTAATAATACTCTATTCATTTCAAATTGATGGTTCAGTTTTGACATAGGTTTCCTAGATTTTTATTTTATTTTATAAACGTCCTATTATTATTACATTAGGTCTGTAGAGATAGGTATTATATGCTATTTAAGAACAGGTTAAAAATGTTAAATTCGTACATAATACACAGTCTCCATTCATTAATATTCACATTGAATCCAACAAAAATAAAAAACCGAAACTGCAAAAAACTTTAATGATGATGATGTGTGAAATAATTGAATGACTTTTTTTTTTAAATTGATGATTCTGTCAGAAAACGTGTTAAAAATGATAAAATTAATAACTCAAAACCGGCTAATGATAATTACTTAGTTGGATGTTTCATTTTTATTTGGAGAAGTAAAAAATTTGACGTTTTTATAAAAATTAAAACGCTAAAGTTATAACAAAGATAATTCTTTGTTCTTTAATTGCATAAAAACTGAACAAAATATTTATATGGTTTCTTTTCACACAATATAGCTTATCTATCTTAGATTTAACACTGAATTTCTCAACTTAAAAAAACTACATAAGTTTTGAATAAATATATTTAATTCATTTCACATTCAAATTAATATTTTTAATCAACATTAGTATTTGATTTCATAACAATAAGATTTTTATCGTTCGTTGAGAGAAAGGTTCGTCAAGTTGTCAAGGTTCTCTAAATTTAGGACACCTAAAACTGTATTGTGTTTAATTTAAAACCATAATTACTTATTAAACATATTATACTAAATACTCATTTATATTTTATGTTTTTTTAAACAAATAATAGTTTTTGATTTTATTTAGGTACTTATTAAGCACTTGTCTTTTGCAATTAAATATTTTCGTTTAATAACGAATAACACCTTTTTCCCGTACAAATCGGTTCTCAAAATCCTTTATTCCCAGAACCGCCGGTGTGGAACCTTCTTCCGGCTTCCGTCTTTCCGAATGAGTATAACCTAGATATCTTCAAGGTTAGGGTAAATAGGCATATCTTAAACAGTCATGTTAGAACTTAGGCCGCATCACGCTTACCATCAGGCAGGATCGCGGTCAAATGTCTGTTTAATAAATCATAAAAAAAAATAAAAAAAATAAAAAAATCAATCAAAAATATTCTAGCTTCTCTCTATAAAGTAGTTTCTGGAAACCATATTTTAATCCATACTTCCATACTAATATTATAAATGCGAAAGCAACTCTGTCTGTCTGTCTGTCCATCACGTACTACTAAACCGATTAGAACGAAATTTGGTACACAGATGGTCTAAAGCCTGAGGAAGGACATAGCCTATGTCTATGTATGTTTTTTTTAAATCAACCCCCAAAAGGTTTCTGCGAGGGGTTGAAACTTTTTATAATTTTACGCTTTCACGGCCAAATCGCTGAACCAATTGTAATGAAATTTGGTACACAGATGGTCTAGAGCCTACGATAAAACATAGGTTACTTTTAACTGGAAAAAGGGTTATAAGGGGAAGGGGGGTCAAAGTTTATATGAAAGTCTACGCGGACGGAGTCGCGGGCTACAGCTAGTACCTAATAATGTTCAAATTACAGGTATGTCACAAGGACCGTATTATAGTTGACGTTGAGAATGATCTCATGACTGAAGGCACCACAGTGCATTGGCACGGCCAACATCAGAGAGGAACACCGTACATGGATGGGACTCCATACATCACTCAGTGTCCGATCCTGCCTGAAACTACGTTTAGGTATGATTTATGTTATCCCTATTAGACGGTAATATATCGGCTGTTAAGATAATAATCTTGTGTAAAGATAAGTTTATTTTGTGTTACGTTAAAATTTTTAATAGATTTCCTTGAAGTAGCGGCTTATTCTAAAGGGTTGCTTGTAGGAAATCACTGCTTACAATAAAGGCGCTTTTTATATCCATTTATTTTATATATATATATATGTTTGCTTTTTATATAATAATAAATGTTTTAAGATACGTTCCGGAGCTTAAATTTCTAAAACTTAAAGGTACTCTATTTAATATAAATGCTAAGAAACCATTATCATATTGATTTGAAATGATCACCAATATATTGTGGTAAGAAAATTAATATATTATCATAATAATTATTGTACTACAATTTTCTGTATGTCCAGTTTCGATTGATTAATTTACTGAAATAATCAATCGAAACTATATTATAAAAAATTTTGTTGTTCATTAAAAATAATAGGTCTCTCTCTCCCTCTAGGTATCAGTTCAATGCCACAGAGGCTGGTACTCACTTCTGGCATTCCCACTCCGGTATGCAGCGCGCTGATGGGGCAGCAGGGGTCTTCATCATCAGGAAACCCAAGTCCCAAGACCCTCACCGGGACTTGTATGATTACGATAGGTAAGTCTATGTAGATAGATTTTTATATAAACACGGATAGATTTTTTCTTTAAAATATTTTTTTTAAAAGCATATAGGTACATATAACGTCCTTATTTTATAGAAGTCAGTTAAAAATAATGTTAAAGACAAACTAACTTTCAGAATCGGCAAGTTTTTTACCACTTTAAATATTTATCACATAAATAGTCTTTGAAAATTAATAATAATGTAGATGTTTGTTGATAAAATAAATTAAAGTATAAATTTATAATTGACTGTCTAAATAAACTCACTATCTAAGCAATATAACTATCTATATAGGATAAAAGAATAGATTACAAGCTAAACAAAAAAAACGTTCAAATAATTTAAAAGTACATAAAAAAATATCAGATACCAGTACAAGAAACAGTGAATCAGTTTATTCACAAGACAATAAGGAAATATCCTATCACGGGTCTGAGAATCTTTATGAACTAATGAAAATTAACGGTCTGGGACTTCAGAATCACAATTTATACTCTGTGGTGATTTTATGAACTAGACTAGACTCAATTATTGCCAGATGCAAACTTGTGATACCTTCTTTTAATATACTTAATGTCAGTTTCATTTAACACTAGAAAAATCAGTTCAATAAATATTTAAGAATCGCCGAATCGACATATTTTATCCTTGTTACCTCTGTTAACTACCACAATCGAGAGTTTGGTAAAGGAAATTATTGAGCGTCTCATCAAAATAAAGCCTCTCACGAAAAATTTGCTTGATAGTAAATAGTCATCAATTCGAAAAATATAGCAGGGATCCCGGACTATATTTATTGCTGCTCAACTTTTCGATTATTGATAATTGTTTCCAGAAATAATAAAAACATTTGCATTGCCTGCGGCTTGCACGATTACAATTGATCGTGTAATTAGCACGTCGGATTTTAAACTTTAAGAGTGTTAGAGGTTGCCTGTGGGAAGTCCTTATCAAAATTATAACCTAACTAACCTTCCTAATAAATAATAAACCTACCCAATAAATGCCCATTTTACCGATAAATTCCTACTATTGATCAAAAGATCATCCTTTACATCACCAAGTTAGAAACGTAACCTGCAGAGTTGTAAATTTAAAGAATTAATAAAATATATTTTTTAAGTTATATTAAGTTTCCTAATAAAAATGTAATTTGATAAAATCCAAAATCTTCTAATTTATTACCTCTAAGACGAAACAAAGTTCATCGGGTCAGCAAGTAAATAAATATAAATACATTTATTACGCCAATAGGCAATATTGTGACGTCCAATATCTTCATCTAACATCATCTAAACAAGGTCATTGACCACGTAGATTGTCGGCCGCAATATTACACAATATTAAAACTTCTAAGGACGTGTCCTTATACGTCTGAAGCACGTGATGAATAAATTTATATGACTCATTTAATTCCGTTATTTATCAATATTTTGTGGGCAATCTTTGAAGCTTTTCGAGATAAATGTCTTTTTATATGGATTCAATCAAATAAATATTTTTAAAAACCAAAAACTACGACATCCTGTTCTAATAAATTTATAGTTCTGTTAGTGTAGTGTAATGTTGTAATCATATGTAATTCAAAATGTATATTAGATATATTTTTGATCTATACGAATATTTTTAGGGCAAAGGGTTTCCGTACACGATATCTCTGAATATATGAGTTGTTATTATAATATTCTTTTAATATACCTAGCAATATCTCTTGATGGCGACTTCGTCCGAGGTATTTTTTAATTGTCTTGAACATATTTTTAGATCATTTAATCATTTTACTGTTCGCAGCGTTCAAAATTAAATATTTTCCTCATTTTTTTTTACATTTTGCTCTGAATTTTTGCTACTGTTGGTCACGGTGCGATATTATATAGCCTAAAGCCGTCCTCGATAAGTGGACAATTCTCCATAAAAAAATCATTTAATTCTGATTAGTGGATCATTGAATTTAAACGACTTTTTAAACCTATAGTATTAGTATAAAAAATACACGGAGAACGAATAATAAATAACCTTTAACACACCGCAAAAGCACCTGATTAGAAAATCAAAGTTGATACAGAGCGTAAACTAACTAAACAGAAATTAAACCTTTACACTTTAAGTTCATATACGTATAATTAAGTCTAGTATCGGCATCAAATCACGTGTCCCTTGCAGTTGCACAAACCGGTCGCTCGTGTAACTAACCTCAGTTCACGTGATCTTTGTTAAACATCCATTAGATTTATACATTCTATGAATGTTACACAAACATTCCGACTTGTACCTATGCATTCGTCGACCTTTAATTGAATCTAGTTACTAGCAGCTTAAGGTAAGCTTAAAGAATATGATAAGCTCAATAATAATAGAAATAACTAGAGTGTGTAGTATATCATAATAGTCAAAGTAAAATATCTTTATCAACTAGGCTTAATGTTATAGAAACAATTTGAATGGTCATTACAAATCATTAATGTATTGTGTAATATGTACGGTGCCTTTACGGTTGCGTGATTGGTAAATAGTGTCTTACAAAGTGTATATATGCACTACGTTTGCCTTTGACAGACCATGTGTAACAAATATAGAGATATCTATAGAATATAGATCATAAAGTGATTCGATTAATTTTAAACGAATAGGAATAGTTTTTCATTCTTCAAATATTTTAGAAACCTTTAGTCTAGTTATTGTATTATTAAGTTAGCTTATCTATTTAACAACTGTCAACTAGCCATCTGTCTACTTACCGATCAACACATTTTTGTTGATCAAATGGTAAAACTTATTTATTTTGCCAACAGATCAGACCACGTCATGTTAATAACGGATTGGATTCACGAGCTCTCGGTGGGAATGTTCACCGACCATCATCACTCCAAGGGTGACAACAAGCCGCCAACATTGTTGATCAATGGTGTTGGTCGATTCAAAATCTTCAATGATACAAGCATGTCTACCAAAATGAGGTACATGAAGACTGCGCGATTCAATGTTGCACAGGTGAGTTTTATCTATGCACTTTTGATATAAACCTTACGTGAAACTGATCTTACAAACCATTATATATGACGGAGCCCTATCAAATTAATTTTTTGTTTTTATGTGAATAAATTAGAAGCTCATTGTATAATATACACAATTATGTAATTAGCCAAATAAAATTTAAACATCTACTATTTTATGAAGATCTGTATTTTTGAGGTTTTTTAGAGAGCTTATCAACTCTGAAGTAGGTTGCTGACCTTTTAAAAAAAATAAAAGAGCTAAGAAAAATATTTCGTTAGTAATGCGTAAAAATAAGCATTCTGTAAAATAACAAATTTCAAAATCGATTACATAATTCAAATAAAAAATAGATGGGCTCAAAAATGCCTTATTACTAAAATATATTATGTGTTCATTTCTCAGGGCTACAAGTACCGTTTCCGCGTGATCAACGCAGAGTTCCTCAATTGTCCGATAGAAATGTCCGTCGATGGACACAACATTACCGTCATAGCGTCAGATGGATATGACTTGGAGCCTAT
>JADANM010006225.1:4265229-4275579 GCA_026213755.1 Eurema hecabe
ACATTATTTAGTTTTATATTTTAAAATCGGTTTGAATGAACTAGAAAATACGTAAAAGAAAAAAACAAAGTCTTCGCTCTTTCACTTCACTTCGCACAGAAAAGGAAATTAGCAATTCTTATTGCATTTTGTAAATGTTCTTGTATCGTTTGTCAAGGGTAGTTAATTGAAAACCTAGAGAAGATGGAAAGTAGACTTTCATGGAAGCGAATAATGTTTTCAATATTACATAAAGATCCTATACATTTTAATTGAAGTATTATACTAAATAAGACAAATAAATTATTACTTGGAAATGTTACACTGTTCATTATTTAGTGATTGCGGTATTCTTCGTGTAAAGAGGTTAGGTAGCATTTAATATTAATTTATAATTTCTTGTCATAAAATAGGTAAATGTACTAAATAGCTAATACACAAGTTGTGCCCTGCATATTCTTCTACTGGATAATTTTAACAGATCGTATGCTACGACTACACACATACAAAAACTTTGAGAGCGAATTAACGCTTAAATATTACATACTAAACAAAGTCAACAGTAAAGTCAAAGTCAAAGTCAAAAGTATCTTTATACAATTAGGCTACATAAAGTAACACTTGAATCGTCATGGTATTACAAAACAATTACCACCGGCAAGAAACTCTGATAGTCGCTCTTTTTAAAATAAGAACATAGAATTGTAAATTAATATAAAGAAAAACTCGACTATTATAATATTTATACATGAAAAAGGTCAGTACTACATATCATTCAAATAACGTCTTCATACTAATCTCGCTTGCAGTACGAATATTAAATAAAATTAAGCAAAATATAAGGCATTTTAATACTTAAACATTTGTCGCAGTTCAATGAATCCGATTGCTCATTAGAGCCTTTGACGAATTAAGGCTTTGAACTCATATCTACAACAGAACATCTTACGCCATTTAGCAATGCTTCATTGACTTCGCGTTTAATTTTCAAAGGTTTATATTTATATAATACCTATATTGAGTTCCAAATTATTTTTAATGCTTTTCTGTTAATATTGCCTACTAGCAGTTCCGCGCATTATTTATTTGCGTAATTTCCGTTTTTGGGGCAATTGCGGGATAGTAGTTTTTGCGTGACGTAACATATAAGTATCCAAACATCCAACAAACATTGAATATTTGTAAGATCTACATAGGATATTATGAATCGACACTATTAAAATAGCTCGGTACATATAACTTTTTAAAAGGTATAAGTCTCTTCTAAGAAATTCGAAAAAAACGGTCTCTTAGATTCGTCTAAGAGACCGTTTTGGTGACTTATAATATGTAAGATTTCGATCTTACATATTATAATTTCACCTTACTAGGGTTCAAATTTTGTAGCATACTTTTTCTATAATTAAAAACTGAGTATAATTAATATAAGTCTGAATCCGAAAGTTCCAGAAGGTCCCTTTTTATAACCTCACTAGAGTAATGTCAAAGACATTATTCAATGGCGAGCAAGTCAGAAATGTTTCAGTTCTAGCTGTGTTAGCATTTTCGAGGCAACTCTTTGATCACATCGGAATATGCAAATTGAGGGTTGGTAGCCGCAGCTTCTAACCTTAGATAGTGTATTGTGTTTTAAAATTTTATTTGCATTTTAATAGTATGTAAAACTATGATATGAAAACGTTTGATAGAGGGCTCGGCGTTGTAAAGTTTGAGCTACATAAATAGTGTTTTTGATACATAAAATCAAGTCAAAAATATCACTTCACCTGATGGCTGATGACAATGATAGCTTGATGACGAAATCGTGTATTTATAATGAAATCTATACTCGTAGGATAAATATCAAAAGGAAATAAAGAATCACAGAGTAACTATTATTGGATATCTTTAAAAAAATCAGATTCAACTGTAAAAAATTATATTCTATCTCTATACTAAACAGTCCATTTTGTTAACGAAAATGTCCTTATAAAACGTACAATTTAACTCAAATAAAAAGACAATGACCCTTCAAATGCCTAATAAGCACACTTGTCACACATCAAGCGAAAACAGTCCTAATTCTTTTTATATAAAGTAAAATTTCCCATAGAAAGTTTAGTTCAAATCTGGAATGGAAGGGAAACATTTTTTGGTCAAGTTTGCGGATTGATTCGCAAATCGACACTCAATCGAAGTGCTTGTTCGTTCGAGTACTTAATATAGCCTCTCTTGGCCACACCTGGTTTATTTTGCGACGTACATTCAGGACTTTATTGAAGTTTTCATCGTTATTTTACATGGCAAGTTTCATCTTAAATTTGAAGAGCAGAATGTCGTTACAATTATTATTTATTTATAATTATTTATTACATTTTAACATAACATAATATACAAAAATGAAAATACAGAAAAATACACATGTAAAAGGCGGCCTTATGGCGGTAAGCCATTTCTTCCAGGCAACCAGGTATAGGATAAAAGAAGAAAATTAAAGTTTATTCGCGAGTACATATAAATACATAAGGCATACAACTAGACTATATAAAATACATATTACATAGATACATACACAAATATACATACATATATGAACATTATTTATTATAAAACAGGCTATCGTCTTTTTAAATATATTATATTGATTTAATTATATCGTTTATCTTGTATTGGGAGACAAAATGTGGATTAACAATAGATTTTTTTCAAAACAGCCTAAAAGTGCTATATTTAGTTACTAAAACCAAAACACAAGTTACACACAAAACTACTGCAATTCAAAAGGAAATTATTTAATATCCCGCCGTTACATCACGTGTAGCAAAACGTATCCACATTCATTACTGAAACTCATTAATTAATGGCAAAATCATTGACCGTGATCTTTCGATGCGAATCATATTTACAAATAACTGGGTTGCGCGGTCCAGCAGGGAAACCGTTATAGATGAAATTATTAACATCATATGACGTAAATGGCTCATCTTAAGGACTTTTTCTCATATATAGATTCTTTTCTAAATAGTATATTTTTGTGTGTGTGTTTTATTCTAAATTAGGACTTGTGTAATTGCACCATACAATTTTATATATATAAAAATGAAACCCGTTTTCCGGTGTCACGACATAACATGATTTTTTTTTGTATTTGTTATTATTGGAAGAAGGTTATATATAAGTAAAGATTAGCATTTCACTTTTTTGATATTTCATGATCATAGGACGATACGAAGTTCGCCGGGTCAACTAGTAGATATGTTATTAATGTGAAACTACTGAATGGATTTGGTTGAGATTCGGCATGCAGGTAGCTTATACTCTAAATCAACACATAGGTTAATTTAAAAGTTTTATAACTTCGTATTTCCGCGGAAACGGGATCTTTGCGGGTAAAACCGCGAAGCAAGTCTAGTCTATATATTATAATATAATTGTTTAGTCGTTAAAGAATGTTACATTCATAGTAATTCATATTGTGACGACCGCTTGGCGCAGTAGGTAATACACCTGCCTTCTGCGCGAAGGGTCGTGGGCTCGATTCCCACACCGGAAAAATATATTTGTAATTTACATTTGTATTTTTCTGGGGTCTGGTTGCTATGTATTCTATGTATGTATTTACAAAAGAAAAGTTATGTATATGTAATTTATTCCGTTATCTAGTTGCCATAACACAAGCCTAGGCTTAGCTTGGAACTAGATGGCGCTGTGTATAAATGTCCTGAAAAAATATTTATTTAAATATTTATTATTGTTACAGCTACCTCCCTAGTGACGTATGCCGGTGAGAGATACGACTTTGTGCTGGAAGCAAACAATGAAATTGACAATTATTGGATAAGATTCCGAGGCTTAATGGATTGTGATGAAAGGTAAAGACTTGAGTATGATTCTATATTTATTTACACTTTACAATTTGCACTTTACACTTTCCGATTTTCCCTTTCATTTCAAATCTAATTTTCACTTTCACTTTACACTTGCCACTTCCAGCTGCCCAGTTTCCACTGCACATTTACTTTTTAGAATGTAAAAATATCGGATTAAAGTTTTCGCATTACCTATTTAAGTTTATTAATAATATGAATTACTAGATTTAGTAATAATAAGACTGTTGTTTTTACTTTGTTAATCTGAAAAATTAACGCTATTCCTCCAAATCTGTAATGATTATCTAAATAATATTATTTCAATTTAATAACGGAACCACTAAGTTGCATTTGAAATCGTACTTTACTATCATTTTACATAATACTGCATTTTAAGCAGTATTTGCATGATGAGGTCTCGCAAACCTTGGCCTTCTATCTCATCAATAAAGTGGCTTTAAAATGTATTGCGCATATTTCTGTACATTCAAATTAATTTTGCTATCTTAGGTATATGAACTTTATTCCGTTATCTAGTTACTATAACACAAGCTTCTGCTTAGCTTGGAACTAGATGGCGCTGTGTATAAATGTCCTAAAATATTATTATATTATTGTTCTTATATTATTTCACTAATATTATAACTTGGTTATTTGTGATTTGTGTGCGGTGTAGGGGTTTATATTTAGATGTATTTATTCGTTTTTGAAATTATTTTACTCAAAGAGAAGCTATTTGCGAGTGTCTTAAGCTTAAATATGAGCCCGAAATTATTTATATAAACATAGGGCATAGCTATAATAAAATAATACACGAAAGATGAAGATAAACAATTGTTTGATATCCATAGGTTCACAAAAGCGAAGCAAGTGGCAGTGTTGCATTACGAAGGCGCGATGGAAGTGGAACCCAGCGGCGATCCCTCCTGGGAAGAGCTGCATAATGAAGGACTTGTAAGTACATAGCTGTTTTATACAAAATAATATAATCTTCTTTGTATTGAATGTAAGTAATATGAAATAAGAGTATGTTATCTCTATACTATCATCAGAAAATACAATAAATGTATATATTTAAAAATGTATAAGTATAAGTTTTAAACAAAATTTTTGTGGTACTGGAAATAAACGGCTATATTATTATTATTATTATCAGAAAAACTTTTATTAAGTCCCACTAGATCTATTAATGGATGGTAAAATTTTCCGTAAAATTTTGAACTAACTATATAGGGAGCTTAATATTTTCATTTTCAATAGACAATTTTAATCAGAACACTAATATTTTTTCTGCCCTTATCCCATTATGATAGCCACAACATGTTTTGTGACGTCATAAAAACAATAAATATTTCGCGAAAAGTTACTTTAGGTACAATAAAAAAAAGAAAAATTATTAAATAATTCAAAAGCATAATACTGACTCAGACAGACGTTCGAATTTAATATAACTTCGGGTAACTTATATCTAAAAGATGCACTCGCTTTTCGCTTTAAGTTGTACTTAAGTTTAAAAACTCAAACATAAATACAAGTAGAGGCGACAAAATTTCAATTACTTTAAATCCAGCAAACGCTTAGTATTGGCTTTTTAAAGCTTAAAGCTATTTCATTTTATGCCATCTTTATTTACTACTTAAACTTGCTCTGCGTCAACGGAAAAAGTAAGTTTCCACTGAATTTGTTCTTGAAAAACTTTAATGCTTATACCAGTTAATTTTCCTCTTAGAAGCACGAAATGAGTGTTGCATTTAAAAGCAATAGGAATACGAATTAATAACACTCTTCTAAGTAGTTGGGTTGAGAATTACGCTTTGTGCGGTGCAAACAATTTTATTCCTAGATTATCCCGTTTAATTTTTCAAAGCAAATCTAGTAGGCGTTTTATTTTGTTTTTATACGGTTTCTATCAGATTTTCTTTTGCTAAGATATCTCAAATACTACTCTTTCCTTCTGTTTGCTTTTTGTGCATATTTTATCATATTATTTTAATATATTTCATGCGTTGTTCAGAAGAAATCACTGCCAAGTAACAAAGCTTGCCTATGAAGTATATTATTCTTATGTTCGAAAGTAACTTCATTATCAACTTATTCTACATTATTAAAATAAAGCATTTAGCATCTACAATAGTAGTAACATTTCAAAAGTATTTGTTAACTTCATTCAAATGTTAAAATTGAATTTCAGCAACTAAATGCCTTGAACAAAGGGGAAGAAGACGACGAAACGATAAGCGTGGCTGAGATGAGGTCCCTTCAAGGACACGATGATACTTTAAAAGAAGTCGCCGATTACCAGTTTTACGTGGCTTACGACTTCTATCCTAAGAACAACTCACACTTTCACAGATCGCCATATTATGGATATTACCAAGGTGAGGTTATTTGGTAGAAACCGTTTACGATGGCGTAGAATTTTCTGGACAATTCACGTTGGATAACTTTATCTTTGAGAAATTGGATCGTTGATCTAATAGTTTAAACGTGTACTTATTTCATTGTTATAAAAAGGTTATTCACACGCACATATGATAATACAATTAATAAACGTAGAATAACGTAAGCCCATACGAAGTCTTAACGTAAAAGATGTCCATATGTTCGATTTTCTTATTGAATTGTTTTCCATAAGATGTCTGTTTGTCTAGGCAGGATAGGATAATAAATTTTAATTATTTATTTATTTAATGCTTTATTTTCCTTATAGTTCCTGACCCTGACGACCGTTTATACACACCACAATTGAACCACATCAGTATGAAAATGCCATCAAGTCCTCTCATGATCTCGCGACCTTCTTCAGACAATTTCTGTAACGCTTCCAGCATAGACGAGACTTGCAAAGAGGGATTCTGTGAATGTTCCCACGTACTATCAGTTAAAAGGAACGCTGTAGTCGAAGTCATTATCGTTGACGAAGGAGTGACCTTTGACGCTAATCATCCATTCCATTTGCATGGACATTACTTCAGAGTTCTCGGCATGAGAAGACTAGCCAGCGAGATCACTATAGATGAAATTAAAGCATACGATCAAGCTGGAATGATGAAACGTAATCTAAAGAATGCTCCACTAAAAGACACAGTAACAGTACCAGATGGTGGTTATACTATAATACGTTTCAAAGCCGATAATCCTGGATACTGGCTTTTCCATTGCCATATAGAATTCCACGTAGAAGTTGGAATGGCATTAGTTTTCAAAGTTGGGGATGAAAAAGATTTCGCTCCTGTGCCTAAAAATTTTCCAACTTGCGGCAGTTATATGCCCGATAATTTGGTGGAACACGAAACTACTCCAAAACCTAATAACGATCAATTCATATCTATAACTCATTGGTGGCCGATCGTATACGTTAATAATACTACGTCTTCAGCTACACAGATAAATTCTTCTGCCTTCGTGTTAGTTATCTGCTTATTAAGAATATTGGTAAGGTAATGATTATTTAATTTGTAGTTTTTAGGTTCAGAATTTTATTACAGGCGGCTAGTGAGAACGTCTTCGAATTTGTACTTATCGTTTTTAAGCTATGTTAATTTATTTATGACTTTACCGCTACCAGTTATATTTATTGGTCAGTACTTAGGTTCGAGTGTGTATTTATTCAGTTTTACGCTTTTGATGATCAAATTTTTTATTAATATTGAAGTAGTCTTGTGTAAATATTTGTCCAGCTGTGATCTTTTGCAGAGCCTTGCCTAAAATAAATACGAGACATTTTGAGAGAATTTGTTTATAAAGATTATGGATGTCGCTGATGATATGTGATATTACTTTGTTTTAAGTTAGGATTAAGTACGTTTAAGTTGTATTAAAGTTCCAAATATGAATAACGATGAAAATAAATATGTTTGTAACGTGAGAGTGTTGTATTATTTTATACTAGCTGTTGCACCCAACTCTGTCCGCTGGGACTTTCTATAAATTATGACACCTTATAACGACCTTTTTCCACTTAAAAAGTAGTCATGTCCTTTCTCAGACTATCTCTTTATCAAATTTCATTACAATCGGTTAAGTAGGTTTAGCTTGAAAGCGAAAAAGGCAGCCAGACAGACAAACTAGCATTTATAATATTAGTATGGATTGACAGTTATAAAGGACTAAAAATAATGATACTGAAAGAAATATATGATATTATCAAACTAAATAGAATGAGGAGGTCCGAATTAAGGGATTAATTGAGTACTCCGTGTTCATACATTTTGCTTGGGAACAAGAGATACGAGAATCTAATTAACATGAATATTTCTGGCCTTATTACAACAATTCCTTTTATATATTTAACTAGCGACTCGCCCCGGCTTCACTCGCTTCTAAAACCATAAAGTTTGATTTAAAAGTTGAATCCATACTCCATACTAATATTATAAATGTGAAAGTGTGTTTGTTTGTTTGTCCTTCCTTCACGCCGTAGCTAAGCAATCAATCGACCTGATTTTTGGCATACAGTTAGTTGAAAAGATGGAGAGTAATATAGGTTACTTTTTAACTGGAAAAAAGGATTATAAGAGGGGAAGGGGGGGTCAAAATTTTATGAAAGTTCACGCGGAATCGCGGGCAACAACTAGTTATATCATACATCTCGTAATATTGAAACGGAACGAAGGATTGTAAGAAGTTATGTTTTTAATAGGTTTGATAAATGAACAAACTTATACATGGGTATAATTATGTTATATTAGGTCTATTTCTGTCTGAAAGACCGTACCTACGTGTATGGATGCGTAACTAATTAGTATTAGTTATTATTAGTAGTATTAATTTATAATATTAATATGGATTAGTATCCATATTAATATTATAAATGCGAAAGTAACTCTGTCTGTCTATCTGTCTGTCTTTCCACCACGTTAAAACTACTGAACCGATTAGAACGAAATATTGCACAAAAATGGTCTAGAGCCTGGGGAATGACATAGGTTACTTTTTTTTAATCATTCCCCAAAAGGTTGCGCGAGGGGTTGAAAATTTTTATAATTTTAAGCTTTTACGGCCAAACGGCTGAACCGATAGTTGTGAAATTTGGTACACAGATGGTCTAGAGCCTGGGGAAGGACAAAGGCAACTTTTTAACCTTAAAAAGGGTTAAAAAGGGGAAGAAGGGGTCAAAGTTTATATGAAAGTCCACGCGGACGGAGTCGCGGGCAGCAGCTTGTTGTAGTATCCGAATATTGTTTGATTTTAAAAGAAAATTTTAATAGCGGTATGAAGGAAGTATGTTACTATATAGCCTGAGAAATTATTAGAGCGTTGTATGGGAAATTTATAGGGAATACCTTCATTATATTGTGCGATTTTATTTACTCGTAGGTCTTATGTTGTTTTTATATGGGCAATATAGTCGCTTCAGTAAATTGAGATTTAAGCTCTATTTACTCTTGTTTTTATTTTTTCTCTTACGTAGAAATACGGGTTGTCATAAGTTTGACTTTGTGTGTATAAAGTGAAATTAGTCTCGAGAAATTTTTGCATATATAGTGGTATGTATATTACTCAGATCTTAGAGCGCGTTTCCACGATATCGTTGTAGCCTATACAAAAATGTTTCGATATCCTAACATTACTATTTAATTTAATACTTATCCCTAGCAACAATCTAATTTTTGTTTTCAATAAAAACAAGTTTTTATTTTAAAGAAAAAGGTTTTGACTTTATTAAAAAAATCATTCAATTTCACGTCCTTGATCAAACGACAAGGCGACTACCGTAAAACAATAAAATATCATGTCGTTCTTTAGATGATAGTAGTTTAGCTATAGGTAAAAAGTTTTGACCATAATAATTACGAAACAAAATAAATAAATAAATCGTCACTTGAAAGTGGAAAGTGGAAACACGCACACAACCAGAATAAACCAGTTTACGCTGTCCGTACATAACACTACTACAAACGCAAAAATTCCTCCAAGCTAATTTACCTGTACGTGTTTGTATCAAAATCCAAGATGGCCGTTATTATAGATTGGTGGATTTTCTATTGGAAGTTTTATATATTTTATTTTATGTTAAATATCATTCTATTGAGACAGTGAAATTAACTATTTAATAAATGTTTTTTTCGTAAAATCAAGGTCACTCATTCAATTCCAATTAAATGTCCGGGCATGGTTTGCAAGAATCTATAAAGAGACCATTTCGAGAACTTTGCCAATTAAGATAACATAAAGGGAACTAAATCAAGTCGCAAAAAGAGGGTTGCCGTAATAAATATCGGTAGGACATGGCGGGAAGCTCTTGAAGGGAAAAATAGGTATTGTTGGAGTTATCAGATCATGAAGGTTGAAGGATATTCTTTGAATACGTCGATAGGTGTATTTATGGGATGAACAACTATTATCTTTCTGAAGGAGTTAGAAAGGTGTCAAGAAGATTTGGGGATATTAAGAATTGAAATACCTCAGATGTATTTTCGGTTATGTTATTATGGAGATATATCGGTTTTGTTCAAGTTTTTGACATAAGAAGATTATTTTTACAAGCTTTTATTTAACTTGCAATGTATGTATGTATGTA
>JADANM010006225.1:4284969-4337268 GCA_026213755.1 Eurema hecabe
GCGGTCAGTACCGAAAGGACCCAAACAAACATTGGACATCTAATTGGTGAAACAATGGGGTGAAAAAACCCTTTGTACTGGAATCTAGTTAGCGTAGAATGTTCTGGAAATGTCAGTAACATGTTGGAATTTCAGGTGGCCTTGAAAGGGGTAAAACTAGTTAATCAAAATTGTTCTTATGTCTGATTCTCTTAACATGAAATGTTCATTAGATAACTTGATATGTGTTAAGTGATAAATCAAAATCAAAGTCAAACATATATTTATTCAACTAGGCTACATATAGTAACACTTTTGAATCGTCATGATACAAAACATTTATCACCGGTTCGGAAAGCTTCTACAGAGAAGAACCGGCAAGAAACTCTGGTAGTTCTCTAAAATTTTGATAAATATTTTATACAACATAATATAGTATGAGGTGCGCTCTGAGGAGCTTTTCAGAATATTATCAGCTGCTAGCAGTCAACCAATGCATTTTAAGAAATTTGTTTTTTTATGCTGTATTTTTACAACTTGGGGTTCTTCATGAAAAGTGTATTTCTTTATAAAAGGCAGGCAGCTCTCTGAAGAGCCTTCAAGCTGAAGAGTCCATTGGTGACAATGACCATCTTCCACCGCATATGGCTCGCCTATTAGTTTCTTATATATCTACAAAATGGATAAATGTAAGATAATCAAGAATAATAAATTCTTATTATTTTTTTTACATAGCGTAAATAATTACTAATTATGGCCTTCTAACGATGCTTACAGTAAGTTACGAAAATAACTTATTAAAAAAATGGAATTTATTATAGTTTATACGTCTAACGAGATGTACTTATTCTTCATTCGATTTTCTATTTACCTATTCAATATAAAGAAGTGCAAAATGAGTTAACACCAATGTGGCTTAGCCAAAGTAATATAATAAAATGCGTCAGAAAAATGTCCACGAGTAATAAAAAAATTCACACCGTCGTTAAAATTTTTCAATACATGACATCGAAGTCAATGCGACCCTTAGTAATTGAGAAATACCTTGGGGACATTATAAAACCTTTTTTTGTAAAAATATTTTCGTTAAGAAATTGCCTTTTTAATATGTGAAATGACAAACACTTATACTCCATACTAATATTATAAATGCAAAAGTAACTCGTGTCTGTCTGTCTGTCTTTCCATCACGCTAAAACTACTGAACCGATTAGAACGAAATTTGGTACACAGATGGTCTAGGGACTGAGATAAAACATAGGCTACTTTTTAACTAGTAACAAGGGTTATAAGGGGGGAAGGTGGGGGTAAAACTTTATATGAAAGTCTACGCGGACGGAATCGCGGACAACAGCTATTTATATTACATGTAACTAGCGTAAAATTATATAAAGTTTCAACCCCTCGCGCAACCTTCTGTGAGTGGAATAAAAAAAGAAGCCTTTGTCCTTCCCAAGGCTTTAGACTATCTTTGTACCAAATTTCGTTCTAATCGGTTCAATAGTTTTAGCGTGATGGAAAGACAGACGGACAGATAGACAGAGTTACTTTCGCATTTATAAGATTAGTAAGGACTAGTAAATGATTGAAGACCCAGACAATGTCATTTTTCTGTTAATGATTTTTTCTTCCTGTTTCCTTATATTCTTTATGTATCAATTTTTATTGTCATACATTATGTATATAAATATTTTCGTAATAAAAAGCAGATATAAAAGCTCTATTTAAATTAAACTTAATTATAACCACAATAATTTTCTTTCTTTATTTTGAAAGAGCTTTTCATAAATATAACATCTTAACAAATTTAACATTAAAAGTATTAATGGGTATAGTTTTTCATCTATACTAATATATAATATAAAGAAGAAAGTTTGTGTGTTTGTTAAATTGTAAGGGGTAATCTCGGGATCTACTGAACCGATTTAAAAAATCACACATCATTGCTGAGTGTCATACGTCTATATGAAACAAACACATCGTCTTAACAAATTTTCTAAGAAAAAATAAGACGAACGCAATATTATTCTACTAATATTAAAAATGTGAAAGTTTGTTATTCTTTCACGCCAAAACTACTGTACTTATTAAGTTAAAATTTGGTATATAGATTAATACATAGGATAATTACCTTTGCACCCCGGTATTGTTCTACTAACACTGGTAAATCCGAGGGGCACTACTAGTCTGTAATAATTATAACCAATTCTTAGAAATACTTCTACTAATTAGTCGAGCGATATCCCACCCTCCCGTCAGTTGCCGCACCACAAGACTAGATTACGACACGCGGGATTAATTATTCCATCTAGGAAACAGGACCTACTTTAGACTTAATCTTGTGTTCATTTATCAAGCTCAGATTTAACAACTATTCGATGTAGCAATTTATTTCAACAATGGCTTCTAACCAATATTGGTTAAGCTCCTAAAGTTTAGTATCTCGGATGTACGTTATCTATTTTATAAGAACCTTGGAGCTTAATAGACTTTTGCTTGAAAGTATTGCTGTTAGATTAGTGTAATGTTTTATGCTGCTTTTTATAGTCGAATCGCTTTAGATATTGTTATTCAACAAGTTTTTTTTTTATATAATAGGGGGCAAACGTGCAAGCGCATCACCTGATGTTAAGTGATCAGCGCCGCCCATGAGCACTCGTGTTGACTCGGTTCAAACTTTAAATTACTGATTACATTGGTTAGGTGGTGTGGCATGGGCCGACACCCGAGATACTGTTCTATCTTAAACATACACTCAATGCTAAGCTTCTTATTACTATTCTATTCTAACTATATAATGATATAAATACATGATACACTTCATATCTGTAACTATACTAATATATAAAGCTGAAGAGTTTATTTGTTTGTTTGAACGCGCTAATCTCAGGAACTACTGGTTCGAATTGAAAAATTCTTTTTTATTGAATAGACCAATTATCGAAGAAGGCTTTAGGCTACATAACATCACGCTGCGACTAATAGGAGCGAAGAAATAATGGTAAAACAAATCAACGGGGACGAAGTCGCGAGCAACAGCTAGTAGTGTATAATGCTCATGTTAATTATCTACCGTGTTTCACGTTTTGTTTTTTTTTTTTGGTTATGAAAACCGGTAATGAGAATTTTATTATGTAATTTATATTTTAGACATAATGATTTATTTCATACACATATACGATCTATATATATAAAAATATGGTACAGCACTTGGCAAAGTTTGACACAGTATAATAATAAAGTGTATGGTAGAATGGTTTTTTCAGTTGAAAAACTATTCGACGACAGTTTCTGCTACATAAATAGTTTATGAAGCAAAAATTGAATCAGCCAGTTTTTTATCGGCGAGATTTGTAACTATGGTTTTTGGGCAACTCATAAAAAACTAATTTTTTCCCCGGCTTAGTGAGTTTTGTACGCTTTTTGTAAAAATATACATAATATTTTTTTTTTATTTAAAAACGATTTATGCGGGGAAAAACGTTTTTTTCACTAATGAAGCTATGAACGACTATTTGTCAAGACAATATTTTTACTAAATGAAAGTCAAAGGCATTCTATATGATATTTATTTCTTAATTTCAAACTAAGGAAAATACTATAGTTTTTAATGCTAAAAAACTTTGATCGTAGCGACCTTTAAAAAACTGACTGCTTATATGAAGATGATAATGAATGGCGATGAGAAATTGTAAGTATAACATACAAATAGTTAATTATAAAAACTAACAACAAGATTTAACTTGTAAAGTCCACAGATTATAATTATTGGCGTAACAGAATACCAGCCCTATCTAAGCGTTTTAAATAAATAAATTTAAGGATCCATTGAAAAATAAATTTATTTTTGTCAAGCTTTTAAATTTGTCAAGAATGTAAAACCAACATAATAATTTTTATGAGAATCTCTTTTGAACTTGTTCACCGAAACTTTTTCACATTTTTAAGGCGCATTTTGGTTTGAAGGAAAGCTTTGCCAAGAGGCCTTCACGCTAGTCTGTCTTGTGATGTTATGAGCAGTATATCTTATTTAAAGAAATGCTATGTATTTTAACGCTATAGTAAAAAAAATGTGGCAAATATTGTTAGTAAATAGTCGTGTCTATATATATTATAAGGTTACCCGCGACTCTGTCCGCGTGGACTTTCATAAAAACTTTTCCCAGTTTTTCATTCTTCCCGTTAAAAAGTAGCCTAAGTCTTTTCTCAGGCTCTAGATCATATGTGTACCAAATTTCATTACAATCGGTTAAGTAGTTTTGGCGTGAAAGCGTAATAGATAGACAAACAGTTACTTAGATTTAAACATACAGGACGAAGAATGAAGAAAGCGACTTTGGTTTATGTAATGATTATTTGGTTGCCTTCTATCCATACAATCATGTCTGATACGTAGCCAAGAAAATGTTATATCGGTAAATCAGTATAACTATTTGATATTTTTCCTATAAACTGTTTTAACCTTGTCACAAGTTCATAAATATTTTAACGGGCGTGATGAACACCGCTTGTTTATCAACGGCTCCTCCAATATTTGGTCACTCGTATGAGGCATATTTTCCGAATATTCCAGCTACATGGAAAATCTGAACGGATTTTATAAATGCCGTTTTAATTTAAACTTATATTTTTATATGTTACAAAATATTTTTTTACCTAATTATTACTATTGAGTATGAAAATTAAAATTTTGACTTTTATTTAAAGTAGTTTACAGTCAACGTTATTTTTAGATTTTGACGGTTACATCAGTTTTTATTATATTGTTCACCATACACGCCCTATTATACAAAATATTTGACATGTGCAACAGTAAACTTGTGGGCCGAGTAGATACAGAAGTTACCCCATAAGATCTCACAAACTCCAAATCAGTATACTTTAAGTATTCATACAATTTACTTTCATAAGTAGAAATTTGTACAACATTTAAATACTATTAATTACAAGGATATTTTAAAACTTTGTTTTTCACCATATCAATAGGAAACCATATTAAGGATATCGCACGAAATTGTACCACTACTAACACCTAACACCTATCATAAAACAGCTAACGTTCCGTGTATTCCCAGTCCGAGAGATTATTGTTCCAACATCTAGATAATTCTAGAAGCTTGTATAGATCTCAAACAACTGCATAGCGTATTCGCGCGAGTGATCACACAAACGACTTGAACACGAAAC
The DNA here is from genome assembly GCA_026213755.1 of Eurema hecabe. Lineage (NCBI taxonomy): Eukaryota > Metazoa > Arthropoda > Insecta > Lepidoptera > Pieridae > Terias > Terias hecabe. Next base: position 4,290,136 of record JADANM010006225.1, read on the forward strand.
ATCGTTACACTAATTAAGACCCATTGCAGCTTCGTGTTTGACTGTCCGGCGATGACGCCAAAGACGTTAAGCAAATTACACGTTTGTAAGGCAAGTTTAAGCTTTCCCTAAGCACATGACACCCTGCAACACTTTAAATTTGACCTGGATATTTTATATAACAAACCTTTATTATTTTTATGGTCTATTCGACTAATTATAATATCTTAATCTTAATTATCTTCTCTTATCTACTAAAACATAATTATAATAACGGTCTGGTTCTACTAAAACATAATTTTCATGGTTGTAAACTTGAAGTTTTAATTAGATATTTTATATGACATGTCGATAAATAACCTTAAAATACAATTGCATTACATTTTAAAATACCTATTTAACAACACACCACTCTATAGGGTACAATGCAATTCTTAGTACTTCTAAAGGTGGATTTAGACTAAAAGAACATAGAGCTAGAGCTAGAACTAGAGCATTCTTTCGTTAATATCTAGTGTAAACTAAAGCTTGACGTATCTATTTACATCAAACGAACAACGAACTAGAACTAGAACAAGAATGTTCTTTCTTAATCATTTGGTGTAAACAAGAGATGAGACCGCTCAGTGGAGCGAGCGCGTCCGAACACGCTAGAATGTTCTAAGCAATTGTTTACGCGCTCTTGCGCCGTTTAAATTGAGCGAGCGAGCATTCTTAAAATATTCTATAGAATCTTTGCGAACGCACTAAGAACAACGAAAGAATGCTCTACGCCTGTTTACACTAGAAGAATTTGACGTAGTGGGGATAGAATGAGCATTCGCTCGTTTGGTGTAAATCCACCCTAAGACATATACGGAAATCTAAGAAGTATATTTTGCAAGTAAAACTGAAGGACATGGTTAGTTACAAACAAAAGCTTGTCTCATATAAGCTGGCCCTGATCCATAGGGTTGGGATTATAAAGGTTGTACCAACTTAATGAGGATTGAATCTCTTTTATGTTAAAAAGTTAATTATTAATTAACTTTGACGCACAAAGAGGTAGAACTCTACTTGATTCTGTTCTCCTGGTAACTCATTATTTGGAAGTATATACTAATAACTAAAGTTGTATACGATAGAATGGGTGTGTGGTTGAAGTTGAAGAAAAACGATGAAATTCAATAGAAAAATAAATAGATAGATAATATAGTATAAATATTTTTACGTACATATTTACGTGGACGAAAATAATGTTAGGTGATAAAGCCATATCGTTAAGTTATATTTGGCTAACTAAAAATCGGAATCACTCATACACACAGCGGTCTCGAATAATTTCGTCTCGTCAATGATGATTTTATGTTCTGTTAGAAATGTCGCTTCATCACCTAAAAGTATTCATCATATTCGTAATTTTATAACTATAAATATTTCAATTCTAAGTTAGAACTTAGAAGAAAAAGAAAGAAGAAGAAGAACCCGTCTGAAAAAAGCGACAAGCAATTTTAATATAGTATAAACTATAAAACGATATTAACATGCAGTATTGACTACTTACATTCCTATATTCGATCTCAGCAAACTCACTTGAAGACTCAACCACATCAAAGCGTATCGTCTTATTTATTCTTCTCTTGTAGTATAAACTTCAAAATTTGATTGACATACAAAATTATAAATCATCTCAACGCCAAAGGATTCTTTAAAAAATACAATCATGTCACAATTGTAAAAAAAAATTTAGCTAACGTTGAAAAGTTGATTTATATAAACTTTCACTAAGAAGTCGACAACATGGAGTTTTTGTTTTTACTGAATAGGTAATACATAGTTTTTTTTTTTCAAAATATAAATCATTGATATGTAATGGTAAGGTATTCCTAATTAATTGAAACAATTTAGAGTAACTATAAATATTGTTTTACCCCATTATGTCAATACCAATAGATATGAAAAACAATTTATTTATTTTAATTGGAGTCAAAGCTTTGAAAGCTTTACATTCTATTTTATCAATTAAATTGAATGTTTTCACTGAAAAATGTAACAAGCTAACCGCAAAGTTATTTCAGTAAATATTGCGCGTAAAATGGTACCAGGATAACATAAATACTTGCAGGTTTGTGAAATTAATCTATAGTAGTATTATATTTTTTAGGATTCAGATGAGAAATAGATTAAGTAAAACTAGAAAATTACTCATTTAATACGACAAGCACAATTGTATTCTATTCTTGGTGAAATGGCAGTTCTGTGTTGCGACAATTTTACCAATGTCTCGTTGTCGGTGGTTAAAAAAGCTTTTATTTAAATAGTTGTATCAAAAAATTATATCCTTAAAGCAGAGATTTCCACAACTACTAAGACTCCACAACAATTTTTAGTTTCTACAACTCTTTCGTAGAAAAAAAAAAACACACACAATATATACCATTACCCGTTAGTAATGTTGGCTATGTTAATTGAGACAAATGTTAAACTATGAGACAGTTGTATAATGTAAGCGCAATTCTATCGTGTCTCTACTCGTGCGCAATCGCGCAGCGCTTTCGCGCCCAATTACATCTGTCATCTGTCATCTGTCAACTGTCAACTGTCATTATGCGTGTGCGGGGTTACCACACGAATTAAAATTCTATTCACGGTTCCTTATTATACAGATATCGAGTTTGTATGTTTCTTTTATTTGATATAATAAAATCTCTGAATCCATTGCACCGATGGAAAGAATCATTGCTTAGAAGTGTAACCATATACGAGTATATTAAAAATCAAAAAATATCAAAGAAATAGGGTTTGGGTAACACAGACAAAACCCTGGGGTACAGCTAGTCTTAAATATATCGCTTAGAGAAACCGCTGACCACAATAAATTGCTCGCAAATACTAGTCCACTCAGGATATTTTCAAAATGGACGGATAACTGAAGCGGTAATGTCTGACCTTTGTTGGATGGTACAAGAGTTCATAAGACATATTAAATCCTACTGATGTTATAAACGTGAAAGTTTGTGAAAATATATGTATTTTTGTTATATTCTTTCACGCAAAAAAGGCTGCACCGATTTAGTTGAAATTTAGTATGTTATTAGGTAATACCCTGGCAAAACATATGGAATACTTTTCATCCCGGTATTTCCACGGTAATGGGAACGGCACGGGTAAAACCACGAGGCGCGACTAGTTGTTATATATTTTTGCCAACTCACCTACAGTCAGTTCAGTATTTTTGGTGTCACAATTTCGAATGATGTTCAATTTGTAGTCATTTGGAAGACCAGACTATCTTAGCATTTCAAAAACTTGACGTGCTCCGTTAAGTAGGGCGGTATTTCACTTCAGGCCAACGCTTACTTCTAAATAAAGCGAAAGTTAAGCCTCTCATGAACTACTACTGCTAAGTAAATAACTTCGTACAATAACGAGAAGTTTTATATGCGCAGTTTGCGATCTACCAATTATGAGGGTTTACGATCTATCAAATAGGTTTGATAACTAACAATTACAAACATTCATACAACGTCACCATCTTTCGCATTTTTATTACTAAGACTTACTATAACAACAATTTTAACCTTATGTTTTAAAAGAATATGCATTAAAAGAATAAGAATAGTATTATTTTCCAAATTCCTCCCAAATCTAATCACTTGGGCCACACAAAATGCAAGTCATGTCTCCCCTGCGGTGGCTTTCACTTAGTCCCAGAAGGCATTAGGGTCCAAGTGTGAATGTACCGTTTTATTGCTTCCTGATGAGAAAATATAACTTGCACAAAATCGGTGCAAACTGCTTCGTCCATTAAGAAATTAGTCGGAAGTTAAAAATGTTTTAAAGAAATGGGAATTTTAAGCTTTTCAAAATGTTTTGATCACAAAAACTACTGAATGGATTTGCCTGTTGTTTTGCAATCAGGTAGCACTAACATAAATGCAGGTCTATTATATTTAAAAACAATCAATATAGGTATGTGGGAAGGAAGGAGGATGTAACATTCCTCTGAACCAAAGGGAGGATCCTCGACCAGTCGAACCACTGACTGGCCGACCTTTAGGCCCCCATGGTTCGATGTCGGGAAGTTGTATATATATGCTAAGTCTCGGAACAATATCGTAAGCGCGATTCAGACTCGGCGCATGAATAGCGGTCGCTACAGGTATTTAATAATGCTTGTCTTAGCTTTTAGATAATTGCAGACTGATTTCTTTACTGGTTCATAAAAAATAATATTCACTATAGACATATATAACCTAATACAAATTAATTGGAACAGAAGTTATTGATTCAATTATCCTAAAAGTAATTTTAGTGTTACAATCATTCAACAGCTTCTAGATTATTCCAGAAAGATTCATCTCGAATGTTCAAGAAAAATCTTATACACTGAAACAAAGGATCAATTACGCAGATCCTTTTCGTCTAGACAAGTTTGTACCGATTTCATCTAAACCTCTATTTGTAAACGACACCGATATACGTGTGAGCAAGTTTTAATTAATTTACTTAACGAGTTCATGTGGCATGGCAATTACTGATTCCACTGTCTGACTGTACGTTACTATGATTAAAACTTTCAGTATTTTTCTTCGAGAACATTCAATTAACTTCAATGGTCTGATGTTCTTTATCTCATATCAATGTTAGTAAAGACATTTATTTCTTTATTTAATTTAGTACGTTACGTTAAACATTAAACAAGATATCTTAAAAAAGAAAACAATCATGATAACTGGCGGCTTTATTTATATAAAGTAATATCTTCCAGGCAATTATAGAATAGAAAAAGATGCCATATCTTTTTTGTGGGTGTCGAAATGCAATAATTGTCATTACTATATAAAAGATGCACATTATATATACATACATTTAGTACATACATACATACATAATGCCATACTAATCGAAATTTAAAGTGTAAATGTAAGAATAAATTAATGTGTCTATGACGTTGTTCTCCATTGTAAAATTGATAAATATGCCAATCTATAATTATGTTATATTTATTTATGATTTGATACAATAAAAGTAAAAAGCAAACTTATCACTCCAGTGTGATCTCTTCCAGGTAACCCCTAATAAAGAGTAAAAAAGTACAAAGGTAAATCAGGGATTATTATCATATCATTGAGGGTATCTACTGAATACATTATGAAAATTAATTTACCATAACCAAAGTATACTGTTCAAAAGCATCATAATATATATCATAAATAACATATATAATAGCAAAGAAATAAAACACGATAGTACAGGAATTATCTCGAGAATGTCGCAACAACTCATATCAGTGAGCTGGACACGTCCGCTCGCCACGGATGACGGCTCGCAAGTGGCACTCGACAGTGCAATGCCCTGAACTTTGATCAATTATGACGGTACATTTGTAATTCCCTGCTATAGAAACCAGAGATGTTATGGATATGAAATTTGGGATATGGATTAGACACGGATATAAGAATGATTATTATGCTGGATATTTCGTATTATCCGTTAGTTTCGGATAATTTCGCTTACAGATATAAAAATTTTAAAAAGGCTATAATTAATTGTAACAGTAAGTAGGGAAATTCACATATTAGCAACGAAGTCTCTTTTAATTAATATTTAAAATATTTATTATATATCTATAATATGATATATGTAACCAATTCGCTTCTCTATATAAGGCTTCATCTAAAAACCTATTGAACAGAGTTTGATTTAATTTTTTTAAGATACACTGATAAAGAGAAAGTTGTGTATGTATATTAATCACTTATCATATTGCGTAGCTCGTAGGCAAAGAGAAACTCCATTTTAATATTATAAAACATTCAATCATTATTCGAAATTATCAATAGAAATTTATAACTATAGATTAACGATTCTAACTCCAACTATAAACCCAAATTATACAAGGGATTGGAAACAATAAATTTTCTGAATTATTAGCATACGTTTTATCGTTCGAAACTTAATTTACTCCGCCCTTAGAAAGTTTTGAGCACTTAAACAGAGCCCTGATTAGGAGCCTAATGAAAATTACTTAACTTCAAATTAAGTTGTATAAGTTAACGACACGCTCGGAGATTACTTCACGCATGTTCTGTTAGATAAAGACATAACATTTATCGAATATGGTACATGCGTTTACAGTATTTGTAAATACGTTTTTAACAGCGTTTCAATTATACGGTTTAAATGACTGTGTTTTAATACTGGATTTGGATAACTATTCAAAGTCAAAGTAACAGTCAAAGCCTAAGTCGAATTCAAAGCTAAGTCATGTATATCTATTTAACTAGGCTAGGTAGAGCAATATTTTTGAATCGTTATAATTATACAAGAAGTTAACATTACTTTTAGCAGTTTTACGCGTCTTTTTTATATTGAGATGGTGGGTAATTGACCTGGGTGGTTTGCCTGATTGTGAGCGACTATCTCAATCTTAAATCTTAATACCTGCCCACCTTTAAAATATTAAAAAACTAGTTGTGGCCGCGGTTTTTCCCACATAATTCCCGTTCCCGGGGCAATACCGGGATGTAAAGTAGCCTATCTGATAATCCAGAGTATCACCTATCTACATACCAATTTTCAACTAAATCGGTCCAGCTGTTTTTGCGTGAAAGAATAACAAAGATACAAACTTTCTCAATTATTATACTAGGATTTGAAAACGTCCACATATTAAAGTTGACAAACTATAACCTATTATTTATATTTCCAAGAGACATTATCTTTAAAATTATTATTTTTCAGACACTACAAATAAAAAGAGTTTATTCATGAATGAGTTTTTAGGGAACGCTAAATATAAGTTACATAAGTATGAAATGTATTTTAATCAAAAATACATTTACCATCAACAATAAATATAAAAAAAACGAAATTCATTCTTTAAATTTTAAAAACAGGAGTCCATTAAAATATTAGCCTACTTTATTTATTTTGAAACAGCAAAAAATATTTAAGATGACAAGAATATTTCGGTCGCGAAACTTGAGGAATCTCATAAAACAACGCAAGAAAGATTGTTCCAAAGTTCATGACATTGTTAGGCCTACGAGAATTTGAAATGGCTGAATTTAACTTAAGTACTTAAAACTTATGTTATACGATTTGTTCGTCATTACCTGAATTCTTTATAATTTATGTTGTATGGAAGTCACGTTTGTTAGTTTGTTTATGTGAAACTAGTTAATGATTATGACAATAATAACTTTCTTTTTCAAGAACAATGCTTAAAGGCCATCTTTATCTTTAATATTATAAGTCCTAGTATTTTATTTGATTTTAAATTATTATAATTTTTGTTAAAGTAATATAAACTTATTTGCAATAGTAATGCAATTTGAAATATAATACTTTTGAGTCTCTTCTTATCTACACTATGAATGTAATACTACAAGTGTTGATCTAAGGATGTACGGATGTTTGTTCATGAAAAGACCTCTTCATAAGATTATAATAAGTAATTACTTAATAAGTAACTCGTAGATTAGATTCTGGCATCCTATGTATATCTGGCTCTTTTTGGCAGTCACTTTTTATACCTAAATACCTTTTATTAATCTGATGCAATAAAAAGTTTAACACGGGCTTAACCACTATACAACAAAAAATAGTACAGAGTTATTTTTTATCATTACTTATATCTACTACCTTATTATAAAACTATATTTTAAAACTAGCTGTGCCAGCGACTACACCCGCGTAAAAAAGCGACTTTGGGCAGCATTTTTGAAAATTCCTAACCCGCGCCAACAAACGTTCAGCGAGTACAACGTGATTCTTTAAATTGCCATAACTTTTTTATTTATCAACCGATTGACATGAATTAAACACTAAATGTTAAGTGAAGCTTACCACAATATATAATTGGAAACCCCATCTAGATAGGATAAGCCTAAATAAAGACAAAAATTTCGAAAATCATTGTTTTGGGTTCTATTGCGTTAATAAAGGTCTCCTATAATATTTTTTCTCATATATCTTCCATGTACAGACAGCGACTCGTTACATTTTTATTATATGTATAGATTTATAGTAGGTATAATATTGTAAAGGATATATCCATTAAACAGAATATACAGTGGCCATAGAAGTTATCGCTGAAAGTCTATTGACTTAAGTTCACAATGTTATATTAAGCACCGGTTGGTTGAAGTCAAAGTGGCATACAGTTGGTGAACTTGTAATTTAATTTGTAAACTTCTCACGGCTTCCTAGTTTATCTATAGTTAGCTTATAATAGCTAGGTTACAAGGCTATGAGAATGTTTGCAAATAATGTATTTATTTTTAGTATGAATCCATAAGATTTGTGAGGTATTTATTAGTAAATATATTTTTTATTCAACTGTGCTATATACACTTTTCAATTGTATTATAGTAATTAGTAATATAATATAACATTTATTTTCAGTCGACCACAAATTATATCAACACAATTAAAGTAAAAAAATCAAGTAAGTGTCTTGTCATAATATCTAATAATGAGTAAAATAAATAAATATTTCAGGACATTTATACACAACGCCATCTAGTACCAAGCTAAGCAGAGCTTGTGTTATGGCAACTAGATAACGGAATATATTACATATACATACTTTTCTTTTGCAAATACATACATACAATACAACATCCAGACCCCAGAAAAATACAAATGTAAATTACAAATATATTTTTCCGGTGTGGGGATCGAACACACGACCCTTCGCCGAGAAAGCGCCAAGCGGTCGTCATTTTCAAAATAAAGGTTTTTTTATACTAAACCAACAATAAAATATTGTTAAGATGTTTTGTAACGCTTAATGAAAAATGATTATATTGTACAGATTATTTTAAAACACCATGTATATTTAACTCTTATGGAAAATTTATCATCCCAAAAATGCTGTCTTAGTGTAAATCCATTTCATTCAAAACGTCCCCTAAGAAGTCAATCACGTATACACGAATACCTTCAAGGTACATAATCAATCTTTTATACGAAATTATATCGAGGAATATTATCGTTTGCCTGCCTAACGTGCTCTTCCGTCATAATTCCTGAGTTTGGAGATACACACTGTCTTTTAGTTTAGAGAGTAAACTAATTTTGTAAAGGTATCTTCAAAATGAAGTGAAATATTTTAAGTTTCATATGTTGAACACCATTATCTGTAAGAAAATCGTAGGAAGGTACTACATAAGAGTTATAAAAATAGCTTATATTTCATCATATATATAAATCTCATAGATACTGGTTTTTATATAGAGCTGGTACGTCATGTAGGTGATCATCGTCGCCCACCAGCGTTGCCACGAATATGTCGCCAGCCTAGCCCTGCACAGAATGCTCTTTTTGAAGCAACCTTTAGTCGAGTGTCAGTGTTCGAACACTACGTAAGGAAGCTTTAACTGACCTTACTTTTGCGATCTCTTTTAAATATCAAAATATCGACGAGTGAAGATGGAAGTGGTTACTATGAAGATGATCTTACTTTAAATATCATATAATATATTGAAAGAAATAGTAGTATGAATTAAAAAGAATAACATTATAACTTTAAAAAAATAAATAGATCGACTTCATGACAATTTCATTCAACAAAATAATAATCGTTCAAATTGGTTCATAATCGACGGAGATATTGCGTATAAAAAAGTTCGTCCCCAATTTTCCCCCTTGGAGGTTTTTTTTTTGTATTAAAAAAAATGGGACCACCCTTGAGGTAGTAGAAAAAATATTTGTTCGAATCGGTTCATAATTGGCGGAGTTATCGCGCAACAAACATAGAAAAACAACATACGGATCGAATTGAGAACCTCCTCCTTTTTGAAGTCGGTTGTAAAGAGAAAACTATGAAAAGTCAAAATGCTTGACAACCGCGCCGTCGGTACTACCCAGTCGTTTTTAAAAGTCTGTTACGTTTTATTATAAATTGCTCCCCATCTTTCGATCGATCAGGCTCTCGATGTTCTCAACTCAATGGATTGAGATAAATGTACTCTATTCAAACTCATTGCAACATATCTGGAGATGCTTCATATACGAGTACGATCTAGTATTACCTTTGAATGAACATTTTTGGCTCAAGAACTTTCCTTTGAGGATGAACTCAGCATCGATTTCATTGATTTGAATTTAGTTTTGCGAGAGACGACGCTTTGATTTATTTTGCTTCTGTTTCTCTTAATGATAAGTTCTCTTAAACTTGGTGATACTATATGTAGGTACTAATTTGTCAATAGTAAAGAAATCAAAGATATTATTTTAAAATGTAGACCTTTTTGATTAAGTAAATTGACTGCACGAGTTGTCTCATTGTAAGCATAAACATATTTTTGTTATTTTGATGATATTTTTTATATAATTAAGAACTATAACTTAATACATACAGTATCAATTGTGTATGTGTAATCATCTTTCTATAAGATCTTTCTTTTCACTCTAAAAATGAACTGCGGTAATAAATATCGCAGTTTATTTTTAGAGTCATTTTAAATATCGCCATACATATACAATTTTTTAAATATACATTTTTAACGAATTATGTAAATTTGTAAATTATGTAAAAGGAGTATAATTGTCCTCATGATATACGACTCTAAATCTGTCTCAAAACTTTAAATGTTGTGGTAGATAAATATTTGTGTAACGTCCATACACATACCATACCATAACTACCAAAATCATTAGTCATCAAAACAATAAAATCTCACCAAACATCTTGGCTTTGTGAATCTAATATCTCCGTAAATTACTACGACAAATTATTTAAATGACCGATAGGCCTCCGGCATACTAATGGCATTAGAACTATGTCAGAGGTCAATAACCTATTCATTTATCTGTTAACACCATTAAGGCGTGAGGGATCTTTTAACCCATATTAGAGGTTAGTTAATTGATGATCTAAAAACATTTTCGATAGATTGGAATTTATCGCAAAATAATGCGTAATGAATTGCCCACTGTTATAGTTTTTAGATATTGTTTTGTAAGTTATAATATAAAAATATATTTAATTCACAATTTTATGGTAAATTTACTTTTCCAAATACGCTATCCTCAGTTGTATGTCCCCAATCGTTTTTTTAAACAATCAAGATTTAAGTAAAACCCAAAATTATAATTTCGACAATATAATCACACAATAATCAGCAAAATCATTAAAATTAATGCCTATCTTACTGCACACATTATGGAGAAACAACCAGCAATATCACGCATAAATGTTTTCTAGTTAATAAAAAGGGAGGGCTGAAACGACCCCTGCGATCTCAGTAGATGAGAAAAAATTTCCATTGCTCAAGTGTTAATAACTCCTTTATAATGCTGAATCCGTCTTCAATATAAAATTATCAATTCATTTCATAAAGGAGCGTCTTTAGATGTGTATTGAATATTATTTTCCGTGAGTTGAGGAAGATTGCTTGAATACCATCTCTTGGGGTTGGATGCTTAATTGATTCTTTCATTTCTAATGTTATTCTAATGACTCATATTAGTATTTTTTTCAATGCATTTATAGGAAGATCTGTATGTAACACACATCTTAACATAGTGGTTTTGTTAGTAATTTAAATAATTGTATTTCAATTAAAATTTGGAACTATGGTACTTAACTAAAAAAAAAAAAAATATTTGCGATTAAAAATTATTCTTAAATAGTGACAAATTATTGTAGTATTTTTAGTTGAAGGCTGAATGTGGTATAGTCTTCTATTCTATCTACAAAGTACTATCTACGAAGTATTCTATCTACAAAATTAAAAACATTCTAAGATTAGTATTGATAAGGAATCGCTTCTTACTATGCTTTAATCACTAACTAATTTCACGCGTCTCATCCATTCGTTACAAGTACGTTTTTTATTGTAGTGTATCTTCAAACGACGATGTGGCGAAAACGTTCCATTATTATTTTATGTAAGAAGTTTTCTTTATATATGTAGAACAAAATCGGGTTTGTTTGGACACTTATTAATAAGTCAAGAACGGTACCGATTTTAGTAATTTTTGCTTTGGATATGACTCGATACCAAATCACAAAATAGCTTGAAGCTATATAGTTCCGTTTTCTTAAATTTCTTATATTTCGTAATGGGGCACTTTCGGTAGTAATACATTCAATTTGAGTCCCACATTTAACCGCCTATAACTACATATATCGGATTATTATGCTCGGATGCGGTAAGAGGTAATAGGAATATCCCCGAAAAAAAAAACAAAAGAGGAGAGTTACTCTTTGCATTTAAATAGTTTAATATTAATGTTGGATATGGCCATATAATATTCAGAGGCGTATGAATAGTAACACCTATTACTTTTTATTATTCCAGTTCTATATCTGTGTTTAACACTAACGACGGGGAATTGGCAAAAGAACATACGATTTCGTTCCGCAAAGAAAAGCTTCATGATAATGAGACAATTGTAAGTTGTATAACCATAAATTATATTAAAAGTATATCATATTGATTGATTAAATAAGTAAGGACATAATAAACTTCTATTATTATTACTTATTTCTTGACTTTTTATATTCTTAGCGTAAATTAACTAAGCGCTAAGAACCCATTCATGTACCTCTTCATATTACAGAAATGATACTACCGAAGCACCAAACGCGAATTGCATTTGCTCCAAGATATATGACCCAGTGTGTGCTTCAAACGGCAAATCGTACTATAACCAATGTCAGATGGAATGTGAGAATAAACCGGGGACTGAACATGTGGTGCATCAAGGAAACTGCATACCTTTCTAGTATTAAACTTCTGATCTAAAGACATTGTTTTACTGATAAGGTTTTTATATCTATGTATCACTTAGTATGAGATGGTAAGTCATATTGCTGCAATTGCTTGGAACACAAGAACAAGCCAGGGGTTAAGCACGTGATGCTTCAAGGAAATTGCATACCCTTCTAGCATTAAAATTCTGATCTAAAGTCATTGTTTTACTAATTAGGTTATTACTTATACGTAACACGTTTACGGTATTATATTACGTAGTATGAAATGGTTAGTACAACTGCACCAAATGAGTTTAGATTACAAGAACAAAACTGGGGCTAAGGATGCATTGCATTAAGAAAACTACATCTTTTTTTAACCAAACTAATTATTATAGGTATTTGTTACCTTAGCATGTATAAGACTTTGGGGCTTAGAGAACTAGTCAGTTGTTTTATTGTTCCAGGATACTCCTTTTTATTCAGAGAAAGGCTACGTGGGCTCCACACGTCCCTCACAAATGTGTATAAAATAGAGTAAAGGTCATTGTGTTACTACTTTCTTTCTACAAATAACCCGGTTAAATATTAACATTAAGTCACACAATCAAAATTCCAGAACAAACCAGGGCTTGACTACAGTGGAATGAATACATTAAACTTGATGCATTTATAGTCTTATAGTATCCACTTCTAAATTGTAACTTTAATAAATAGATGATACTGTCAATCACCCTACGTCTAACAATATATCTAAGTAAAGGGAAAATCTATTTAGTAAATCCCGCCTCGCTTTAGGAAGACGAAACGTCCTCCTACTTTCTGTAATCCTAGTCCATTTCTCAAATCCTTTACAGGTTGACAACCAATCTGACTTATGTTTACCGATGTTTATTTTTAAAGGTGTTGGGACCATTTTTATTGCAAAGATCTTCTATTTTATATTGGGTTTTCTCTAAGAAAAGTATTTCTTATCTATGTATGTTATTGGATATGTATGTGTAATTCTCTGTCTTATGTAGAATGAAAAAATTAGAAATATTTTCTATGGATAATATGACGCAAAGAAGGTTATACAAAAGTATCCTTTTTTGTATATACTTTTTGTATGTACTATAAGGTGAGGATGAGATGTATTTTAGAATTATAAGACATCTTATCTCATATAGATATGATCATAACTTAACAAATTCATTTAATTCTCTTGAACAGTTTTTACGTAAAAAAAAGCATACTGTATATTATTGCTAAGGTCTTAAAGTATTGTGTTTAATATTATTATTCTTTTAATAATCGTTTCACGTTGTCTTTGAAAATAATAAAAGAAAAGACAAGACGTAACTCTGTGATGACATAATTGCAATTAAGTTGGACGAGCGCCACAATTGCGACCAAGTTTAAAACTATCGCTTTGCTTCGAGTTGTGAAACTAATTGGCGTTATAGTTTGTATACGAGAAGGTTTTATATGAATAATAAAAAATGAGATGGAAAAGTTAACTTTAATGTAGCGTCTCTTATCCACCTTTCATGGAAGGTCTTTTTATTAATGCACCTACGTTTTTACATTACAACCGTACCTAACTGTTAAAAAAGCTATATATACTATTAATAAAAAAAAGGCTGCTACATTTATTATCATTATTGTTCTGTTATTATCATTAGCATAAGCATAATACTTAATTCTGTACCTTATATAAATATAACTGTAAATAAAAGTATGATATATAAAACTATGCTGGTACTCATAGGAAAGAAACAAAAAGCGTTATTCGGCTTCACAGAACGTCAACTCTTTCTCACGACGTAAATGCTGTCCGGAATCCATTAGTAGACGATTAAAACATGACAGACATATTGTGCAAAAGAGACAACACTCTATTAAGCCGAAGTAAGCCGATGATGGTCTTTCCGAGCGATGGTGTGAAATATTCATCATCAGGTACCGTCAACAAAACATTTAGAAAATAAAAAATGCCTAAATGGCGCATAAACGTATGAGTCAGCAACTCCAGCTGCTATAAAAATATTATACTAATTTCATACGACACGTCGGACCGATTACTTTTATTTTATCGTTACGACCCTTTTGAAATGTATGGCATATAGAATATTGTTTACAGCGTATAGGCGTTGAAGTGACTGATGTATTGTTATATGAAAAAGGACTTAATGAAATACTAGGCATAAAATAATAATCACTGCACATAAATATGTCCGATTTTGGATATAAGACTAACTCATGTATTTTTAATAAATTGAAGTTGCTATTCAATACTAAATACCATGCAACAAAGAAGGCCAATTTTATAAAAACTTTCCTAAAACATGGCAATAATTAAAATTAAAATGGGATTTTAAAGTGTATTTTAAATATGTGTATGTAAATGGATTCTTCTTCAAATCGGCGTTTATTCTCAATTTATTTTTAACTTACCTGTTATATATTTTACTATAGATTAGAAAAATAAATTTCTTTAAAGTTAAGATACGCTGTAAACATAGATTAAAGATGATGATATATCCAGTTACCATTAAAGAAAAAAAAATCTCCTTCGTACTATTATTACCGCGCAATTGTTTTTGACACAACGAGTAGGCGGGAAAACTGACATTTAGAATAGTAAATACTAAGAGAGCTTTAAACGGATTCCGTATCTATTTTTGTTTTAAGGAAATTAATCCGTTACAATTTGTAGATTATTTCGCAGAAATATATTAATAAGGAAACGTATATTTGATAAAGGACTTTTACCATAAATATGCTGAGAATTATTGAAACAAAAGGATCAACGACCTTCGCTGTCTTACATTTGCTTCCATTTTGAAAAATAAATAGATCAGCTGATAATATCAATGTACGGTCTACTAAAAGTAGAAGTTTATCGGCACATTTAACCTTGTAAAAAGTCCTAAAATGGTTATATAATGATCTGCC
Source organism: Eurema hecabe (assembly GCA_026213755.1). Taxonomy (NCBI): domain Eukaryota; kingdom Metazoa; phylum Arthropoda; class Insecta; order Lepidoptera; family Pieridae; genus Terias; species Terias hecabe. Next base: position 4,305,743 of record JADANM010006225.1, read on the forward strand.
TAATATACTTATTTCGTCTTTTAACAACGAATTAAAGAAACTTATAGTGTTGAGAATTAACAGTGAAATATTATCTCCAATTCGTGTTAAAAATCGTTTGTATGACTGTATTCTGCACTGGCCGAACATAAGAAAAAAAAAAAAGCATAGACCATACACATAAACCCAACCTCAGAACCGCTTTTAAAGATTCACCACTTTGGTTTCTTGTAAGTTGGATGAAACGGTTCATTTATCGTATAGATTCACTGAGTCTTCCTCGTTCCAAAGTCCATTATTTATTTAAGCAATTTGTCTTAGTAATTTCTTGGGAGAGGATCTTTCCTATCGTAATACAGTTAGGAAACACGTATTCATTAAATGTGTTTGCTTAAAACCTTCTGAAATCGTGTTACGATACTAATTACTACCGATGGTGGTCAGAATGTAATGATTAGTTTTCTAAGTAGCATGATTTCAAACCGCTATAGTTTCTTGTATTTACTTCTTACCTAAAAAAGGTAATGATTTTTCCATTCTACGTATTAATATTTGTAAAAACTCCGTTCGGAAGAGGGGATTAAGTTACGAAATCACATTACTGCTTAAGTATTTCTTCTATACTTAATGTTATATAGAAGAAAAGTGTGTGTGTTTAATAAATTGTTAGGAGTCTCGGGATCTACTGAAACCGATTTAAAAAATTCTTTCACCGATAGAAAGTCACATTATTGCCGAGTGTCTTAGTCTATATGAAAAATCGAAAAGATAATTAACATTATGCCCAACGAAGTGGGCACGGGTCAGCTAGTATATTATAATCTGAATTTCAACAAATTTGGATTCACAGTCTCTATATTAAATTTACTTTTCAAAGGTTAAGAATTTTATTAAATTCAAATGGATTGCTGAAGTAAGCTGGGATCGTGAAAAACCTTACTTTTATCTCGGCAAAGGATTTACGCAGTTCTAATAATGTAATAATGCACCTCATATTTTATACCTGAGAAGATATCTCTCGACTAAAGGCTTTAATATTAAGCGAGATGTAATAATGTGGTTCTTATTTAATTTTACGTTTGCAGCTATTTATATTCTGTTATGTGTTCTATAATGTTTTATGTAATTCTGATTGAAATAATCGAATAAAAGGTATCCCAACTTATTATAATAGATGGAATATTATTAACTTTTTTGTATTAAATAAATATTCGACATTCAAAATGAATTAACTAGGATTTTGAGGAGATTTTGATTCTGATAGAAAGTTTAAAATATTCCAAGAAATACTAATATATAATCATATTATACAAAGGGTACCGCAGTGTGAGATGGTCGATATGAGTCGTAAGTTAGTTAGCAAATATATTGACTAATCTTCCTACATAATATTATTCTATTCATACCTTAAAAATATAAATCAATGCTCAAATAACACATTTTCCTACAACCTACGCAAATTAATATAAATACAAAAATATGATTACGTAATATTATATTATTAATTTCGCGAAGACCATACAAAAGCGACATACGATACGTCGACTATTTAATTATGATACGTAGCTACAAGTCGGGAATTATATAATGCGAATCCTTGGTTTCATTCATGTACAGGACTGGCTTACGAGAAAGCTTAAAGCGATTTTTTTTAATAACTTTCTTATGACTATTTTTAAGTGTTTATTTGTAAATATCCTTACTGATGACGACACGACACGACTTACGATACGACATCATAGAAGAGGTTTCTTAATTCAATTATATATATTCTTTTATGTAGCTTATAAAAGACGTCTGAAAACCGAAAACGTTAATAGTATTCATTTCGTAGTGCAAATTACTTGATTCTGACGCAAATTTAGGTCTCCCGACCATCATTAGATACATGTTTACCGCTAGCGGTGAATTTTTTAAAATACTACGCTGTTTTTTTTATATTAGACGCACTTTTCCAAGCTCCCATAACTCAAAAACTACACACACTATCTTGCATATATAAAATGAACAAGAATGTAGAACTAACAATAAATTTTATTTATACTCGAGAGGAAAATTCCAGCTAAAATATTGTTTCATTTCTTGGACCACACATATCACTGTTACAGGCAAGTGACGTCATTGTTGCATTCCACATAGCTCTATAAGAGGATATAACTAACTGTAGTATTACGTCATAGTTTTTGCCGTCTGTTTCTGAACTACATAATACTAGAATTATATAAAGAACTAGCTATTGCCCGCGACTCCGTTCGCGTGGACTTTCTTATAAACTGTGACCCTCCCTTTCCTCCCTTACAATCCTCGAAAATTGTAGCCTATGTGTTATTCTGATGTATAAGCTATATTGTGGTAAATTTTCTTTCAAATCCATTCAGTAGTTTTTACGTGAAAGAGTAACAAACATCCATACATCCATACATCCATACATCCATACTTACAAACTTTCGCCTTTATAATAGTAATAGGATAGGATATATGAAATAATCTTATATTAGAACTTTATACGTACAGAAAAACATTTTTGTTGGATTATGAATAACGTGGTTTGTATTTGATGTCATTTTGACATTATATCAACTTCTACAAGTTTTTGCTTATAGAAACTAGAACAGTTGGTACATAATAATTGCTTTGCAATACTGTGACGATTTTTAAATGTGGCTATGTGTATACTACTTGAAATAAAATATTTCTGTTTCGCAGACATTGTACAATTTTCGCAGGGGCTTTGTTCAGCTTGAGTCTACATGTTGAATCGAGATAACTAGTTCTACGAACTACGTATATTTCAATATAATTTTAATAACGAAAAACACATAGGCAGTATTTAATATAGTTGTTTTATCAATGTAGATATAATGACAATGTTATAATGGGTACCTAACTATCATAGGATTTATGCATAGGCATATTAACAGTTTTATATGAATAAATTATTATTTTAAAGGTATAAATAAACAGTAAGATATCAATTGACCAAATTGACACCAAAAGAGGTAATGTGTTTTGCAGTTCATGTGTGTTAGTTCGAATTAACGAATTTTTTAAATATGAAGTGTCAAAAGAATCGAAATATTTGAATAAAGAATCGATTATAGCGATGTCATCATTTATTTTGGCAATATTTTTTTTAAGTTTTTTTTTGTGGCATATTACCAGTCAATACAGATCCCTCGCCTGGCCATAACGTAACCTTTTTTCTTGCAGTTCATCTGGCAAACATTCATAAAGGTCAGGTTCGAGGTCGTGCACACGGGAAAATAGACGTTAGGGCACTTGTCGCAGGCCATAGTATCGTTTAATGTCGGCAAGATCCCTTTCTTGCGTGTAGTGGTTCCTTTTTGAGACTTGAGTACGGACAAACATGTTAGTAAAACGAAGAGAAGATAATCTATAAAAAATAAGATTTTTTTAATTACGTACGAGAAATATGCTGCCAAATATGCAGCTAGTAGATATAACAAAATATACAAAACTCACATAATCTTTTCATCATCACGTTAATAAAACTTCAAAGGCAATGCCAATAAATTATTAGCAAAGTAATTACTGTTTATCAAAGTTAATGTTTCGTAAAGGAATTTTATGATTCATAATCTAATAATTATTATTACTATTCGTGTTAATGAAGGAAGCAAAATTAAATGGGAACTCGACAAATATGAATATTGAATTATTAATATCGTTTTATTCATGTCAAATTCAGAAAGAATTTTTAATTCTGAAAGCATTTTTGCATATTGTCAATGTTTATGGCCAATGTTTTACCGTAGTCAAAATCTTTTTAAGATACCATATCTCACGTGTGTATTCCTAATGCCCTTACAATTTTTATAAATTATTTACTTTAACTAACCCCCGGTCGATAACTATGTAACATAAAATATTATATGATTATTGTAGCCGTTCTTGTTTCGTACATTAAGTGTAGGACGCGTCACGAATGTTTAGCGCTGGACGAGAATAGCTGCGCATCGGTAGAATCGCGCTCGTAATTGACGTATTGGTGCGAGAAAGACAACACGACTGGGGAACCAATCAACGCTCGCGCACCCGACGATCACGCGCCCCGCGCGCCGCGCCGTCCCCTCGATACCTTATTTTTCACTTCTGCGCAGGTTTCGTTCAGCGCTAAAGATTTGTGACGCTTCTTATACTGGTCGTTCTCTGTAGAAACTGATTGTTTTGTATACTCGTCAAAAGTATTACTATATGTAACCTAATAGAATAAAGATATATTTGAATTTGAAATTTAATACCATATAATTTTATTGGTACTTTCTCTTTATTCCTGTCCTCGTGGTCCTAGTCGTATGTTGCGAGTATGGTTTTAGACCTTTGAAACGCAATACGTTTTCTGAGATGATATTGCTTGATTTTCTATGAGATGATCTACTTTATTTTTATTTAACGCTATGCAACTTAATATTTAAACAAAAATGTCTTCAGTTTTATGTTTATATTAATATCCTATATTAAATAATGCATGATGCTATTTAAAGAAAAAAATAAAACCCATATTTCCGTGAATTAACACGATATTTATAGGTTCAATGAAAGGCTTTCCAAGTTCTGTTATATTTTAGACGTTCATTTACATACTGATATTTTAAATACGTGTGGGAATATCAAATAGACTTAAAAGAGTCCAAAAATAACCACGGTAATGTTTACGAAATGTACTTGGAATTAAAATGGATAACGCATCGTAATGTCATGTTTAAATGTATTTTGATATTTGGGCACATGAACTGATAGAAAGACAGTTTTTTTTGCATTCAAATAAAATGTTATTTTGCAATAAGCTTTTGTTGTTTCAATAGAGAAGGAAGAACAATGAAACAAGGTTTGTTATTTGTTTAAACTTTATAGAGAAATTTTTAAGTGTAGAACTTGTAGTATCAATACGGTTCAATATGATTGACATTTAAACCTCTATAGCTTATGTTTTACTCCAATAAACTGTTGTATTTAATAATCCCCTGTTTTCCTTACATTTAATTCCATGTACACTTAAATACTTTCTAATTAAAAGAAATCGTTGCCTTCAATATTCCCAGTTTTCCAAAAACTGTATGCATTGCCCCCAATAGTACATTTCCACTTGCCTCTTCTTCTTGATGTTCACGCATTCCATCCAGCAGATATTGGTATAGGTCCTGTTATCTGTACCGCATATGGGCATATAGATTCTAGGACATTCTTCACATTTCTTTAACTCTTCTAGAAGCGGAATAGTATCTATTGGTCTTTCCATATAATGCTTCTGGAATAATTCAGCTTCAGGTTGGGTGAGCTTCTTGTTTTTGCTGACGTCCTGAGGTCTAACAAATAGGAGCAACGTCAGGGATGTCGATATGATCAGGATTGCGATATTATCTGCAACAAATAAATAAATAATACTAAATATTTTCAGGACATTTATACACAGCGCCATCTATTTCCGAGCTAAGCCGAAGCTTGTGTTATGGCAACTAGATAACGGAATAAATTACACATACGTAATTTTCTTTTGTTAATACATACATACAATACATAGCAACACCCAGACCCCAGAAAAATGTAAATTACAAATATATTTTTCCGGCGTGGGAATCGAACCCACGACCCTTCGCGCAGAAAGCAGTTGTGTAACCACTGCGCCAAGCAGTCCCCAAAAAGGTCGCCTAGAGATAATTGTGAGTGGATGAGGACCGCTTCGTGCTGTTGGAATCGTTGCTAAAGTTTGTGTGTTTGGTCCTTTCACTGGAAATACACATTTGTTATTACTATATTAAAAATATGATATCACATTGTAAATAAATGTAAATAACAAAAGCTCTACTTGGGGGTATTTTAACGTTAAGATTCTAAAGAATATTTTTTTTTGGTATCTTAAATTAACAAAAATTCTAAAAATGACAAAAGTAAGTTAACGTTTCTTATTAAAGATGTCAAGTAATAAAAAAATCACCGGAGTCTATATTTTCTCCCACATTATTATTGTATACAAAATACATATTCACATTTTAAACGCCGTAGTATAAACTTCATTTTTATTATAAGTATGGAACCTTGCTGAGTTGTCCACTTTATAAAAAAGAACAATCCATAAATTAATACAACACCGGACACGTTTATAAAATAGTTTAATTTCACGACAAAGTCCTAAAGGTTATAATTAATCAGCAGTTTTCCTAGCTATGTAAATGTCTTTCATTACACGTGTCATAAACAAGCGCTTTAATAAATAATTTCAACCATTAAATAGCCCGGTACAAAGTCAAAGCAATCAAAATGAAATTGAAGACAGTTACCGAAGGCAGTTATATGAAAAACCCAATTTCGACAGACCGGAGTCACGTATACCAAATACTATTATTTTTCCTCTAGGTGTGCGAAAATTCCTTATTCTGCGACTATTTTAGTGAAATGTTTTTCCTTCTATTATTAGGAAACTATTGCCAAATACCTAATGGGCTACTTTTAGAGAAAAAAGATTTAAACAAAGCTTACTTTGAAAATTTTTCGATGTGTAATTGTATCATGTGGTTCAATGTCTAATTGTTGTCATGCAATACGAAATGCGAGTGATATAGAAATAAATTATTTTCAACCTAATGTTTAGTAGTGTGTAGTAGTGTAACTAGTCTCAAAATAACCTGTATAATGTATATGAAATATTTAAATCTGATGAATGAAAATATCTTATAAAGCATTTCGATAGTGCGAATTATAATTCGACTATTGAAATGCTTTATCAGATCAGACAGACAATATAACTATAAACTAAACGACAGACTTATAAGTCTGCCAACGTGTCGCTGAAATATCTAATTAAATCTAATTGCAAACACTCTATTGAACGGGCTAGCAATTGAGAAGGTTCGTCTGATGGTAAATGACCATCTCGGCCCATGAACAATCGCAAAAGTGCTTCACCATTTTAGTGGTACCATTCCTGGCATGCCGGGTTAATTCAGACCAATAGTATAACTTGTTAACACAGAGTTATAGTACGCGTCACGAATCTTTAGCGCTGAACGAAACCTGCGCAGAAGTCAAAAATAAGGTATCGAGGGGACGGCACAGCGCGCGGGGCGCGTGATCGTCGGGTGCGCGAGCATTGATTGGTTCCCCAGTCGTGTTGTCTTTCTCGCACCAATACGTCAATTACGAGCGCGATTCTACCGATGCGCGGCTATTCTCGTCCAGCGCTAAACATTCGTGACGCGACCTATACCTACAGCAGTGTATTAATGTAACAAAACTGTTCAGCCTGTGTAATATCATTACATAGTATAAACCAAAGTTATTTACTTCTGTCTGTCTCTTTATATGATAAGTGGATAAACGGCCAAATACTCATACGCCAATTAAATTTAAGCACGCCTTAAGACTCGTAATTTTGACAGAATTGTATGGCGAAGTATCAAATCAGACCGGTTTAAGTTGTACTTAAATTTATGTTGCGTTTCAGTATTTTGTCAAAAGTGATTTAAGAGGAAAGTTAGTGTGTTTTATTTGTACGTGCATAAATGAGGTTAATAATAAAATCAATTACAAATTATTGATTAACCGACCTTATTATGTACTGTTTGTGCCAAATAAAAGCATCAGCGCTTAATTACTTTTGGTTAATTAAGCTGTGGGTCACTAAACATCATACTACGAGTAACATTCAGTGGAATGAAAATTACAGATCATTGCGCTGTTAATGTTAAAATTGAGTAATATTATTATCAAATAATGGAATATGTTTTTACATCATAGCAGTAACTGAACAGGTTTGCCTGTTGATAAGCGACCGTTTAAGCACATGGATAATCATTTAAAGTCAAAGTCAAAATAATGGGTCAAAGTCAGAGATTTCTGACAAAAAGAAATAAAGGAGGGAACGAAACATGAGTCCGGGGCTTTTCGTACCTATAACTCTTATAAGATTCCTTTACTTGACGACACTTGAGCATTTATATAGTAATACTAAAAATATACCGACAGAAAGACAAAAACAGAAATAAACCGACTTCAAACTAAACAGCAAAAAACAAATTGTTCCGCACTAAGTACTTTCATTTAGTATATAGAAATGATTTAATAGTTCGAATTGAGAAACTTTCTCCATGTTTGAAGTTGGTTAAAAATTAGACAATGTGCTTTGTAAACCTCTAGACTATACCCGATTCAAATTTTATCAAAATCAGTGTACAGCTTTTGGCTTCGAAACATGACTAACACAGACAGACAGAGTTACTTCCGATTTTTTAATAATATTACCTTTTACTACAACACATTGTAAGGAGGCACAATTTAATAAGAAATATACTAAAAAATGCCAATGTACTCAATGTTTTTTAGGGTCATAGCGTTATGCTAGATTAGGCTGGCTCATCGGAGATTAATTATAGGCGTCTGATCAGAGATCACCGTACACAAATCACTAAGTTTAAAAAAGATTATTCACCCCAAGACACACCATATATATAATATATTATATGCACGGAGCAGATGGATAAAAAATAATCAAGATAGTTAAAACTATCGTAATATTAGTTAACTAGTCGAACCTACTGGGTGTATTACAATGTTTCATTTAGAAATATATTCGTAATTAAAATTCAAACTTAAAATAATTGTGACTGGCATTTGTCAGCAGCTATAAAAACGTCAGTATTGTGAAAATAATCATATATTGTATAAATTGTATTCGAGCTGAATATACGCAGTTATTCTGATACTCTGAAGTTTTACTTATTAAGAACCTAAGAAAGTGCCATCATGAAGCAAATAATCATTACCTCGGCATCACTACAACTACTACGACATGACATGACACTACACTCTCTGCGACATATACAACTTTCTAAGCGTCTACATTCGTCTGGCACTAGAATCTTTTAAAACAATATTCTAAGCATTAGACACGACAACCCGTTAGTAATAGAGTGCCTGCCACTCCGAAATAAATCTAAGCAGGAGTCACATCTGATATATTTATTCCGTTACCCCAAGAGCCTATAGCAGACTATGACCAGATACTTTGGCATACTAAAATTTGATTTTTTTTTATAAAATAGCTAGCTAGTGAACAGAACATCTGTTCAATGGTAATTTATTCAACTCATTATTAAATACGTGAAAATGCATTTAAGGTTTTAACAAAATGTGAAAAAGAAAGTAACTACGCGTAAAAGACCACTAGATGAAAAATTCTTTGTCATTATTTTAGATGTTTAATATTTTGAAAATTAAACGATATCATTTGCGAGTGTTGTTGTTATTTACGAGTAGAACACGTTAAATTGACTGAGTTTATTTAATTCTACCTTTTTATATAATATGACACGATACACTTTAGGGAAACATTAATAGGTCTCAGGAAACATCAGATGAGATTTCAAATTACAATTTACAATTAATGCCTAACCACGAAGGCCGATTAAATTCACCAGTTACTCCATTCATTTCTGTCAATGGTTTAAATGACGCGATAAATTCAATGTTTCCTTTCTAAAATATCTGCGTACAATTTGTTAGCAACTCTCGTAGTATGTCGGAAGAAGCTGTCTAACGAAATTTGTTGCGATTCCGGTTCAGGTGAAAATTCCTACTTCCAAATGCTTCTGTTGCCCTGGTATTTTAAAATCTATGCGGGAATTATGTTTGCCTTTTTATATGGAATGAAAAATACAATTTAATAGAAATTAAAGACTGATACATAATTATTATAACAAACGTAAATCAAAAATATATAATCAGCACAACAGTGAGCAACGTTTGTAAAGTAGGTATATTGATTAATTATAATAATTAATTAAACAATACTAACCAGTAATGTATACATCTATACATATAATAAAAACGTAACGAGTCGCAGTCTGTACATGGAAGATATATGAGAAAAAATATTATAGGAGACCTTTATTAACGCAATAGAACCCAAAACAATGATTTTTGGAAATTTTGTCTGTTTGTTTGTGCACGCTAATATCAGAAACGGCTTATCCTATCTAGATGGGGTTTTCAAATATATATTTTGGTAAGCTTCACTTAACATTTAGTGTTTATTTCATGTCAATCGGTTGTTAGATAAAAAAGTTATGGCAATTTAAACAATCACGTTGAACTTGCTGAACGTTTGTTGGCGCGGGTTAGGCATTTTAAAACATGCTGCCCAAAGTCACTTTTCTTCGCGGGCGAAGTCGCGGGCACAGCTAGTGTTTATATATAACCATAGTATTAAATAGAGACAAAATTTGATTGTTTGCTTGAATTAAATGTGCTTAAAATGTACTGGACAGATTCTATTAAAATTAAAGGCGACGCTAAGGGACTAGATAATAGAAAGTTGTATGGGAATTCGTCAGTATGACCTTGAGTTTCGTAGATGTCATGTATTAAATTAATGGCTATTATTGATTTATTCTTTTATATATGCGTGCAAGACGGGGCCGGCTGCTAAATATAATATAATGGATAAAATAAATAGAAACAGAACCAGTAAGTCACATAAAATATTTCTTATACCGTGGTCCAAGTCTGGTGGAAACTAAATCTGTGATTTTACAGAATAATCTAGTCTACAAAGCGTTAAGATTCTCCGGGCTGTATAGTTAAATCTTATTAATGCCCTTCTTGAATAAAGTCAGATTACTGGCTCCATTGACCATTGTTCAGTAGAAATGGACCGTAACAGTCAATGGCCGTAGGCTTAGACTTACCCGACCTTTTTAATCCGATTAAATGAACAGAGTTATGCCCGCTCATTGAAAACTTTTTTCGGTACTAACGAAGTTCTAATATGAGGCGTGTATTTGACGAATTTCAGTTTGAAAACGGAACGCGGGGAGAAAATATGACGGTTATAGAACGTGATATTCGAAAATTAATTTTAAATTTATTTAAAGATTTTTTGGATAGATTTTCTGCTGTATAGCATGTATGTAAATAATGTTTTTTTTAATTTAATGTGCTGGATATAAAAGAAAGTTACTTGTGTCTTCTATGATTTATCTAACTAGATACCATTATTTGATGACAGTTTTCTTTATGGTGCAATATACCTCAAAAAACGATATATATTCTAATAAAAAATCATTAAAACAATGTTTTTAGTGCATTATGTTATTATGGTAAAACTTCGAATCTTAAAAGTAATTACTTACAGTAATATGACATTTTATTCAAGTAAAATAAACTTAACTCACAGCATGAAAGCAAGTTGACGTTGCTTGGCTGCGATAAGATTTAATTAGCAAATTGTAATGTAATTAGTTTCATTTGGAATGCCTTTAAATATACTAGCAGTTGCCCATGGTTTCGTTAGCGTCAAAATTGATTTTTGAAAATGTAATATCAAAACTATGGGAAAGAACTTTCGCGGAAGAGTCTGCGAAGGTACCCGGGATCCCCTCTCGCTGCAGCAGAACGGTAAACAGTGGTGGTCGGTAGAAGTCCGTCATAACCCGTGGTCCTTCTCCGAGGTCCATGGGTATTCTATGAGGATTTCCCCACTATAAAACTCGGGGATGGAACTTTCTAGAAATTTCTAAGCCTCTTCAGTACACAATTGTTATAAAAGGAATGAGAATGTTTAGCATCTGCAGTCACTTGTATAATTATTTTCAAGAAAATAATAATATAATAATACATTTTACTTCATTTGTACCTACAATACACCAAACGAGCAATGAACGTTTCTTTCTAATACTATTTTATTAAAACAATTGTCTTTTATATAATATGATTAAAGCAGTATAAATAACTTCTAACTATAAACTAGATACTACAGAATATTTTTTTTCAATAGCCATAGACTCATAGCCAATATTGATATTCAAATGATTGTGAACCCAAAAAGGAAGAAAAACATATTTTAGTTTTAAAATAAATGTTTATTTATTCAACGATACTGTTAGAACTCGGGAAAAACATAACACGGTCCTGTCCTGACCATCTTAACTTTCGGGTTTTTTTTCTTATTCACATTCACACAGGCTAGCTTGCATTCGTTGATGTATGTCAGGTTATCGTCACCGCATACGGGGTAGTACACACCAGGGCATCCCTTGCAACCCGGCGATGGATCAATATCACCCAGGTTTTTCACATCTACCGAGAATAGGTTGAAGAAATCGGGAAAGATCTCCAAGTCATCACTGGCTTTGGGTAGCTTTTTTGCCTTATTTTGGCTGAACGCGTACTTTATTAGTATCAAATGCACTGGAAAATTTTAGAAGGTCATTAATGAGCTGCAGTTCGTAAAGATTTGCATAAGCTTCAGTTTCAGGGACTACTTTTGTGGTTAGAATTGAAAAATTATTGTCGTGTTGGATAGTAAAAAGGCTTAAGAAACGGTTCGAGTTATTAAAAAAATAATATGTTTGAATGAATAATGATATAAAAAATAAGAAATCGGTGATTTCTGCTTGAAATATATTTAACATTCATGTCAGTCCCTATAAGTACCAGAAATTTGCGATTTGTTTAAAGATGGTACAATGGGGTGTTTCCGATAAATTACGACTTGGGGTGCTTCAAGAAGAGAGCGTACATCTTTTTAAAAGGTCGGCAACCCACTCCAGAGCTGTAAAGCTCTGCGAGTGTTCATGGGCGGCGATGACCACATTCCATCAGGTGGCTCGCCTGCTCGTTTGCCCTCTATGTTATAAAAAAAATCAAAACATAAAATTACGTACCAAACATATATTATGATCTGTTAAAATTATATAAAGTATTTCTATCTTGAAATAAATTACTAAGTAACTAAAAGGTAGTCCCAAGAATTTTAAGATATGAATAGGATCTCTGAACTGGAGGAATATTTATTTTACGTAAGCAGCTAACTTTAGTCTTTGTTTAGAGATTAATATTTGACATGTAGAGGTTCTTCCTACGCTTTTGGATATCATGTCATGTTATAAACTTTCAGTCTTAGGTTTAAAGACAGATTATATAGGGATATAGTTGAAAAGTTTTGACGTGGGTATAATTTGGGAAGCATATATTAGATCTAAAATTAGATGTTTAAGAGTGAAACATTATCGTAATTGCTTGATTAAAGTTAAAATTGATATTGTCTTCTATGAGCTCGGTAGAAGCAAAACATTAAAAATATATTTAATGTTTACCGCGAATAAATAACTATTACTGCGAGAGAATCAACAGATACTTGACCCCCTCATTATTCAACGATTTACATCCAAATTATAAGAATTTCATGAAGAAGGATTGCGGCGGAGTGAGTGGGCGTACTCTGAAGCGTCAGCTCAGGGACCACTTTCTTGCTCCGCTGTGAGGTGTGTGTAACGTAAAAAAGCAATGTTCACGAATATATTATCTAGTTATCTATTATCTATTACTAGTCTATACTAATATTGTAGAGATGTGGAGTTTAGATGAGGTATCATGGGCTGTATGGAAGGCCGAAAGGGTTAATTGGTATTGTGCCCAACGCACGGGTCAGTTAGTATTATATATAATACGTTGTAGAAACAAGCGCTGATTCCGCCGACAAACTGCTGCGCAGTTTGGCGGAATGTAAAAACTGTTATATTGTTTGGATTTTATGAAAAATATTAAATAAAAAAAAAATGTCTTGCGAGTTTTAAAAATAATGAATTCTAAAAAGAAATCCTGCTTTCCTCAGGGAAGACTTTTATGAAAGCTTTGCTATTAATACTCTGAAGGTACAAAGTTTTTGAAATTCATTTTGTGCTGTTCTTAATAATTAAGTGTTTATTCCTGTTGTGTTTTAAACTAGCCAAACATCCTACCTGCTTGAGCAAATTTAATGTTAAACTATCTATTAATTTCTATTCCTCTAAATAACGTTATAGAGGAATAGAAATTCATATATCCTCACGAATTTTCGCAATGTTACTTGTAATATAAGTACTAGTCTTTTAAATTTGATATGTGATACAAAAAAAAACAATAATTTTTTTATCACAAGTTCTCGTGGATGAATTGAAAAGGCTTTCAATATTCGTCTACGGTTCCTTCAAAGTATAGTACGTGTCATTTATGTTTAGCGATTGACGAGAATAGCTGTGCATCGGTAGAATCGCGCTCGTCAAATAATAGGCTATACCTATACCTAGTCTCAACACTATAACTTCAAAGACTCACATAGATATATATATGTTGCTTTTCTCATATTGAGTATACACAGAGCATCTAACGTAAGTGAATTTCCTTTGAATATTAATTTCTCGATAATTAGACGCTTGTTAAGAGGCTTAATTAGTACTCAGTAAACCGAGTAATTAAAATTCATCTTCAACTATGTATGAGGAATATTCTAGAACTTTCAAGTCTTCATATTTCGATACAAAACGTGATTTAAGTTTGACCGTGAAATTATACCACCCAACAATCAATCATCGCTTGGCGCAGTGGTAGCACAACTGCTTTCTGCGCGAAGGGTGGTGGGTTCGATTCCCACACCGGAAAAATATATTTGTAATCTTCTTTTGTATTTTTCTGGGGTCTTGGTGTTACTATGTATTGTATGTATGTATTTACAAAAGAAAAGTATGTATATATAATTTATTCCGTTATCTTGTTGCCATAACACAAGCTTCGGCTTAGTTTGGAAATAGATGGCGCTGTGTATAAATATCCTGAAAATATTTATTTATTTTATTAATTTTAAATACTTTTTGTACTTTAATTTGGAAACAAAGGGTAAAAATCTGAACCCTGTTCGTCTGTCTATCACTAGATTGTATCCCATGAACTGAGATAGTCAGATAGTTGTAATTTCTACATATAATATTTTTCTGTTTCCTTTATTAAAACACATAAAATCAATATTTAGGTGAACGCTCGAAACGCCAGTTGTATGTCATTGAACTATCTAACATTTCACGGGGTCCTTCGGCAAGCCATAGTGTAATGCATTGCGGTATACCACTTCCCAGTTTGACCTATGTCTGACGATCTTCCAATTGCCTTTTCGGTGTCCAAAATCAAGATTCCTCGTAGTACATAAGGTAGATTACGCGAAGAAATCTCTTTATTAACGATGAAAATTTTTAATATAATATTGTTATGTGTTTGCTCGGGATTATAAGGAAACACGCAGATTATAAGTAGCGTCACGAATCTTTAGCGCTGAACGAAACATGCGCAGAAGTCCAAAATAAGGTATCGAGGGGACGGCACGGCGCGCGGGGCGCGTGGTCGTCGGGTGCGCGAGGGTTGATTGGTTCCCCAGTCGTGTTGTCTTTCTCGCACCAATACGTCAATTACGAGCGCGATTCTACTGATGCGCAGCTATTGTCGTCCAGCGCTAAACATTCGTGACGCGACCTATACTTGAGTAAACATATTTAGAAAGCATGTATTACATAATATACTAAGATAAAAAGTAAATAAAAGGTGACCCAATTATGTACAAGTACAGCGTAAAGGAACGCGTCAGGCCAGCTAGTTTTTAAAATAGATATTTTGTCAGTGTATCACTTATCTATATACTAAATTTCAACTAAATCGGTCCAGCCGTTTTAGCGTAAAAGAATAACAAACATACATACATTCTCACATACTTTCACGTAGGATAATATTATATGATAGTTAAAACTGACAACAATAAAAGCCGGTTCGACATAGTTTTCCGGTTTCAATGGCAATACGATTCGCCAATTGATCCCTAATGGGGGATGTCGCACGAATGAAGGCTCGTTCAAGCTTCGTTTGTTTTGATACTTCAGTTGTATTTAAAAGTTTGTCATACTTACCTGTTCTGTATGGAATTTGGGACTTTCATAGGGTTTTCCTGGTTCCGGGAAGTGAAATTGTTCTTTGATGTTTATTAATCTAATAAGGAATATTAAAAGAGGTACTAAAGGCACTATTTAGTATAATTTACTAGCTGAGCCGTGCCCACTTCTCTGAGCATAATGTTAACAATCATTTTTTTATATTACTAGCTGTTGCCCGCGACTCCGTCCGCGTGGACTTTCATATAAACTTTAACTTCCTCTTTCTCCCCCTTATAACCGTTTTTTTAGTTAAAAAGTAGCCTATGTTTTATCTCAGGCTCTAGACCATCTGTGTACCAAATTTCATTACAATCGGTTCAGTAGTTTTGGCGTGAAAGCGTAACAGACAGACAGACAGACAGAGTTACTTACGCATTTATAATATTAGTATGGATAACCTATGACACTCAGCAATAATGTGGCTTTCTATTGGAGAAAGAATTTTTAAAATCGGTTCAGTATATCCCGAGATTACCCCTTACATTCTAACAAACACACAAACTTTACTTCTTTATAATATTAGTATAGATAAAACTAAGACGATTTTCTTCGTCTGTCCCTATGTATGCTTAGATATTTAAAACTATGCAACGGATTTTGATGTGGTTTTTTTAAAAGATAGAGCGATTCAGGAGGAAGGTTATGCATAATTAATATAAGTATATGTATAATCAATACATGCAATGTATATGTGTGGGTATCATATAAGGATTTCCCCACTATTAAAAAAAGGGTAGCTTTTGGGTAGACTATTTTTTAATAAATAAATGTTAGTAGGCATATATCTTTGTAAAATAGAGCCTGTCTTGCAAATTCTATCTCCAATATAAATATTCCTCTGTGTTATACGATGGTGTGATATTAGATGCTTTATTCACAAATATTAAAGTTTTATTTATTTCACCTAAAATAAAGAGAATAGATATTATTATTTATATATAAAACATTATATTATAGTCTGTTAATAGGCACCCGTCAATTAGACTAATGGCATTTTGACGTTTCTTGGAACAGCTGTTATATTGACACAACAATTAATGTTAATGACGTTGACCATAGATAAACAATATTTTTTATAGAATAATATTTATTATGAGACACGTGTTTTTCTTTATGTTAGAAAGAATAATAAAGTTACACTTTTCTTGTTTTTTTAAATGTATCTCGTGGAATCATTAAATATTATTAATACTAGTTCTACCCGGTGGCCTCACTCGTGTAGATTCCTTTCCATTTTTTAAATATTTTCTCCACTTAGAATTTTTACCTATGACGTATGTTTCTTTATATTAAAGCCACTAGGAAAAAAATATTTTTCTAAATAATTCTAACCGGCTGTGATTCTAATCATGTATTAACATGAAAAATGAGGTCTTATATATTGAAAATAAAAACGAATATAAGGCTATTTTATTACGTTTTCAGAATATCTTATTTTCCGTTGAATATATTCGCGTGAAAATTAAATCAAACGCTTGTCAGTCTTAAGTAGGAATTTGTAATAAATTATAAGCAGTGTCGTGATGTATTATATTATTGTTTCATATTCAATCTATTTTAGGAGAAACAATAATTATATCATATTGTCGTTAAAACGTAGGAAAATCAAAATTCTTCAGAGTTTAATTTAATATATAATTTGAGGGTTATAATAATTTCGGATTTTTTTTATTTACAATTTTAAGGTAGATAAGCGAATTGATGATATGTGATAGTATACAGATGGAACATAATCTAAAATATACATTTATTTTCTTATGAAATTTTCAAAATGTTACTAATAATTTTTAAATAATTTATCATATTTTGTTACTATTGTGTTTATTTGCAGTCTGCTGCATCCTGTGACATTTTTAAACTTGTACATTTTCTATGTTTCATATTTCAACTTGATGATATACACATAAAAGTATAACGCATAGAGTAATAGTCCCTTAAACTTAACTTAAACATTTTAAGTGAAGCCAAAACTGTATGTATGTATGTGTAAAAAAGCACGTTCTTTTACTCGATGAGCACACAAGCCCACCAATAATGTAGCTGCTATAAGAAATTACCCTATTAATGTGGAAAAACTACGAAAAACGAGCCATTGTGATGCGATGTACTGCGGTGGCTATCTATGTAAGTAGACAAGATTGTCTACTTTGAAATGGCTTCACTTTGCATCCTCATATTAGGGTTCTATATGTTATTATTCTATGCAGACATATAATAAATATAATATAATAATAATTATAATGTATAAGAAAATTACATAAAACTATATCCGAAATAGGTCCTCAAGATCCCGCTTACGTTCTCCAAGTCTTCGGTATCTGAATGTGTACTATGACGTCATTGTTTCGGCGATACTGTATGCATGGTCCCAATCGTTTTAAGGTTTCATTCAAACAGTTGAGGATGCAGGCGTTGACGTAGGTGATCATATTTTCAGCACAGGCCGGCCAATAGACCCTGGGGCATTTACAGTCGGTCATACGCTCCAAGTCTACGATCCTCGTGCTGTTCGGAATTTGGAACGGTTCATTAATTTTGTACCAGCTTATTATCTGTCTGTAGGTCAAAGGTGTAGTTAGGTGTATATCTGGAAGGAATTCTCGTTTTGTGAGAGGGTTCGATTATATTTAGTATTATGAAAAAAGTTTTCGTAGGTTACTGTATTTATTAGACTGTAACATAAGGATGTAGTATATTACACTATACATCGATAAACTTTTTGTAATTGGGAACCTTATAACTAAAGAGAAAAAATACAAATAGTCATAAATGGGCAACATACAACCGTTTGGAATAACATATATACTCTAGAGTGCAAACTATAATACATAAATAAAAAATCATACATTCACACAAAGATAAATACATAAATATGAGAATATTACAAAATATATATAATATAAGGATGAAATTAAATACCTATGCAACAAAATTTTTAATATTATTTCAATTTCCGGACTTAAGATAAAGCAAAACGTAATTACCAAACTGGAAGACGGCAATGATATCATTATTTTATAGAATACTAGCGACCCATCCCGGCTTCGCTCGCGTATATAATGCATGCATTTGCATATATTATGCATACAAACTTTCCACTATAAATCACTCTGTATATTAAAAACGCATAAGAATCGGCTTAGTAGTTTTGAAAGATTAAAGCATACATAGGGACATAGCGAAAGAGAAATATTTGTTTTATACTACGTATCACACCAAAATTATTTTACTAATAAAACAATAATAACAAATATTATTATACTTACAACAAATAACGACCGATACCACGAATAATAATTTTGTTTCTTGAACATTTTTCCAGAAACTTCCAGAGCAGATGGTTTTGATGAATCTCATTTTCTCCTCGAATAATGTAGTCCCTTAAAATAATTGTTATCCTATTCAAATTGCTTCTACAATTTCCCATATAATATATTATTCGTACATTTTATTAATATCTATATAGGTACATACAGCCGTGTTAGTTACTTCACTTACAACTCAAGAACGGCTGAACCGATTTAGCTGAAAATTGGCAGGGAGGTAGTTTAGAACCAGGAGAAGGACATAGGATACTTTTTTCAGGGCAATAATTATTTAAGAAAGTAAACGCGTACGGAGTCGCGTGCAACAGCTAGTCATTAATAAATTCCACCGCTAATGTGTGTTCTATGAAAGCAATATGAATGGTCAAATTTCGAATCATAAAGTATCCTTTCAAAACCGATCGTTATTGTGTAAAATATATCGAAACGATTTTGCATTTCACTTTATTGCAATATTTCAATTCACATTCAGGGCATAAAGTATTCCTAAAACCGAAATAGATTGAACTATTTGTCAATAAAAGGCCTTTCCTACACGACGCTTTTAAATTTAAAACAAATTCTTTAAACCCAAAAGACAACTGTCCATTACCATTTTCAAATTTATTCCTGTACTCGTTTTGGTAAAAATTTTTATTTCTTATAGGTAATAGCTTAGCGAAATAAACTAATATTTTATTCCTTTAAATCAGTTTTGGTAAAATCGTTACATCTTATAGGACATAGCTTAGCGAAATAATACAAAGTTGTAGGCTGATTTCAGACAGATTATAGTTTTAATGGTCATTAAACAGTTGAAAAATACAAACTTTAATAACTTTTCAACACCACTACTGTTGCCTGGAAGATATCTCTTATAATTTGATTTTAATGTTTGTTGTGTTTAAGATACATCAATAAAGTGATTTTTTTTTAATTCAACCAATGACATAATATTATTTTTATGCACACATATTTAAACGATAAAATTTCAAATTTTAAATTAACGACGAAATGCACGTTTGCGAACGCCTTAAGTATTTCCAATGAAACTTTTTACGATTATACAATTGAATACTTGAATTTTTTCCTAAAAATATTTTACCAATTCTAAACGCAGATGTTTTATAAAATAAATGAACATCAAATTTGAAAATAAAAAATGGCTTCAATGTGATCGAATTTTTATTTGCCTTTTTAAAGATGTATTTTTAAAGTTATATTAACAACTAGCTGTTGCCCGCGACTCAGTCCACGTGGAATTTCATATAAACTTTGACCCCCCCTTTCCTTCCTTATAATCCTTTTTTCCTAGATTTTTTCATACGTTCCCGTGGGAATTTTACAATATCCTGTTGCAACATCATGTGTTGTGCTGTTTGCAAAAATGCTTGCAACATTATGCACACATGATTAGTGCTATCCGTATACATAAGCCAAAGTCAATATTAGTTCAGTGTCGTTCCGTCTATATTATTCTTTTAGTCTAAGCATAACATCTACTGAAAATTTCATTTAATAGATCACTATGTCAGTCAGAACCTCTGAATTATACAACGTGTAACAGAAATGTGTGGTCATATTTTTGCATGATGTTCAGATGCTCATAGACAGTATATACAAGCCCCCCCATTAAAATATACATATTTGAGATTTTTTATTTCATTAATTCATCAATAAAATCGATAATATGAAAATCAAAACAAGTGTTACATCACTACACAGTGTAAGAATCATATTCGACTAACCTCCTCTACACTGCTGCGCTCCTGGTATACGCCTGGTATAATATTAGTACGCTGGCAGACGCCGGGTGTCGGTCGTTACGTCGGCCTTGCCCAAAATTTAGGTTGTTGCTAGTTTTTCACTCGCACAATCTCACATGACACTAAAGTTATTGACATATTTTAGATGGTAATTAGATACCCCGTTATTAGAAATATTTTAATTTAATACTTTTAATACAGTTTTTAAATCACCACACCATAGGCACACTCACAATGATAATGTCTTACGATTAGGGAAGGAAGCCGGTGACATTGTTCCACGGGTCTACCGTCAATAAATCTTTCGGAGTACAACCGACGAGCCTCCCGAATGCTGCCACCAGATGCACCAACACAGAGAACCTCGTAATGCTCACTATGTAAAATACATTTTCTTTAAAGATAATTTGATTAAAATAATTAATTAATGACAGTGACAATCTAATGACAGAGGCAGCAGTAACTTTTTTAATGAAACGCCTTGTTAACATAACGGTCATGCGGTCATTGACACGTAACAGCTGATAGCTAAAGTGATGATAAATTTAAAAATCGATATGCTGGTCAATAGATATAAAAAAATTAATATCTCGATTATAAATAATTCAAGTGAAATGAATTTTCATAACATAATTTAAAATTAGGTATTCTTTGCGATCCTTCAATATGACTACGCATTTCTGTTACACGTATATATAGATATAATTATCTAAATTCTAAAGCATCCACTAAAAAACGTGGTCTTGGTCTTACAATTCTTATTTTTTTACTATCTAAGGGACGGACTTATTCTGTTTTATTCTTATTTTCATACATTATATTAGTAATAAGGTCCGTCTCTAAGTTATTACCTACAACAATATCAAAAAACAAATTGCAAGGCACGTGTATTTTAAGGGTAAATGATAGAATAAAAATATTACCACTCGCGGGCCAAACAAATTAATATATCTTCTTAAAAAAAGACCTTTTAAAATCATATAATAGATTAAATGCCGACACAGAATTCGTTTCACATCGGTCCCTAACTTGCCACATTAATCTTGGCATGTCTATTCAAACATATCTTTGTTTTAGCAACTTTGCAAAATAAATTTGGACGTTAAGATTTCTTTTTCTGATAAAATGTTAACAGAGTTTTTGGGTACGAAAACTCCTTTTTACGTTTCGAAATTTAGGGTGAATTTATGGTTCTTTTTTAGGGTTCAGAGACACGAGCGCATAAATGGATACGTATAGAATTAGGTACTTTCATGTCCGCATGTTTGGCTGATTATAACTTTTATCTTGATAAGTAAGAGTAAGGTAGCCAACATATAACATATTGTATAGTATATAAACTAATTATACATATATATAAAATATATAATAATGTATAGAATTAATAATAATGTTCAACATAGTATAAAGAAAGGCACAATTTGCAAAAATATGCAATTACAATTTTATTAGAATGAAAATTTTCAGTATTTCAAAACGTTTATAAAAATAAGGACTTACTAAATTTGAATAAAGACATTACAAAAATATCAAACAAAAAACTCGTACATAAAAATGTAAAATCTCGCTAATTTAACTTCAAAAGCAACTAAGTTCTAAAACTTATGTTTGCTTAAATAATTTTACTTATATTCAAAAGTAAATTAATTACGTAAAACAAGTTCCCGGCTTTTTTGTTTACATACTTTTCATCGTTTTAGTAAAAATCGTTTTTAATTTTATGTTAAATTTACTAAAAATGTAGTTAGTACTTTGTTATACTTAGTTAGTGTAATATATCTTTTTTTTTTCGTAAAACAGTGAGGCATTAAATTTTGAATAAAATTTTCAGTATTACATTTAGTCGGTATCAAAACAGTATTGTAGAGGTATTCTTTCTTTCTATGGCTTTTAGTTCCATTTAGTATGTTTTTAGGTACGCATGTATGTGTGCTTAAATATTTTCGTACGTGTTTGTATTATAAAGCATTAATTAATTTGTTGCTTACCCGGAAAAAAAATCATTGTAATTTCTAATTCTCTTCTTCTTTCTTCTGTAGTTGCCCGGAAGAGATCACTATGTAGTAATAAGGCCGCTAGTTTTCATGGTTTTACTGCAAATATCTATAACATTATTAACGAAATAAAATAAAAAAAATATCTAAGTTTATGCTCTTCATTATAACATAATATAAAACAAAGTAGTTGTTTTCTGTCTGTTCCTATGTATTTTTTTTATAATATGAAGAGGGGGGACGAGCTGGACGCACTCCTGATGGTAAGAGTAACGTCAGCCCATAGCCAATGCAGTGCTGCCCGGAACTTTGCTATAAAGCCCAACTCCGGGCAGGGGTGCACTACACAGACGCCTCTACTTGAGTCATCAGATGTTAAGACTCATTAGCCCAGTAATTTCGCTGGCTATGTTATGTATGTTTAAATCTTTAAAACTACGCAACCGATTTTAAGCGGGTTTTTTATGTTTAATATATAAGATTAGACTACTCTATGTCACTTTATAAGAACACAGATCTAGTGAAAGCCATACAAAAGAATGATTTAACGTCAATATTCCGAGTCAAAGAGACCTGAAGGGCTCTTTGATTTATCTTGATTGAGTTTGTTCGTGCGTGTTTGAGCTTTGTTAGAAAATCCTCGGGAGTTGTCGGATTCAGATGTTGCATTGATATGGGAACGGCCATTTGCTTGTATATTCAACTTGAAAAGATTTGTATGGGATTATGTTAAAATCTGGTGAGATTGATATTCTCAGTATATTTTCATATATGTACGAATATAGTCGGTTCTATTCTATTCTTGGTGAAATGGCAGTTCTGTATATTTATAATAGTCTATTTCAAAATGAGGTTATATACAATATAAAATTACAGCTCAAGTTGGCAACAAAATATTCTGTAACAAGTAGACAAAATAATCTTTTATGTCACATAGATTTTTTATATTATATACGACCATAATCGTATGTAGACAAAATTGTCTAGGTTGAAATAGCTCCACAAACCACAGCATGCTCAATGCACATATTGCGGTTCTTGGTGTTAACATTCTATGCTTACGACTTGGTATTTAAGCAAAAAATAGTCAACGATGATTATAAAAAGAAAAAATTAAACGTAACATATTCATTATAGGATCTGATTTTGACCACGCAATCTTTCATATTCATTATTGCTTACTCGCTGGGTGCGAAGTACTAGGTGGGTGTAAACAAAATCTATCGCAGCGCTCATGGTGGTCAAAAGTAGAAATAATGTGGGATCTGTCATCAGATGAATCTATCAATGGCAAAGCGATTATACATAATACATTTTAATATAATTAATTAATCGCATTATTCCGCCAAAAAATATGAGTCACAGTAGTTGTTGTGTTGTAACTTGCAAGAACACTGACAGAAATAGATTTTTTATTGTGAGAATTACTCACAAATCCGGTCAGCAAAACATTACTCTTTTCTACCTAAAAACGATATTTAATTTATTACTAGCGATACAAGAACATTTAAATATATTTACTGTTATATAATGAAACCATTAAAGTAGCTAATTCTTTTTATTTTACGGTAAATCTAAAACTATAATTGAAGTAAGCAAACCCTGACACAATCAAAATTAAACACGTTTTTGGACTTACCTCATCACTAAAATGAAAAACCTTTTTTTCCATCCAAATCACCTTTAAAATACGCAAATCATTGTGACGTAATAGCACCAACAATAGCAATTCTATGAATTGGTTCCAGAAAACATTCGTTTGTATGACAGCTTATTACCTATTTTTAGATTGAACCTACGGCTTCGTAGAATTACTTTTGTTAGTGAGCTTAAAAAGTATATTGAATCAGTATTTTCGAAGGTCATATTCAAATAAAATGGGGTAATGGGATATATAAATTAGTATTCTGGGTCTATTTTGTTGGAGAAGTAAATGGTTAATTTTAAGAAAATATACCAGACAGTGATCAGACCAGATAGGTATCATCATTTAAGTAATTCTATTTTTGCTATTATTGTAATAATCATTGCCAGGTCTTAGAAATTATTTAAATGAATGAAAATTTCTTAATGTTAATGTTGAAAAAATTATTAAATGATTTCTACTCACTAAATTACAGAATAGAAGAACTTCAAAAGTCGGCTTTATCTTTAAAATGATTTTTTTGAAGCCAACTTTATACCCAAATTAAAAGCTATAATATTACCATGTATGAAAATATAAACAGCCAACTGTGATGGATGGTCCTTTTTTCGGAATAACTTGAAAAGTCGCTTATTTACGAGATTATTCACAAGAGCCTTGGAAATTACAAAGTTTGGAATATGATATTCAACTTGGGCAAACCAACTGCCTTTTTGACAGAACTCCATTTCAATCTTATTTGATTACTCGCCGTATTAAGCTTTCATCTCGAAATTCATCGTGAACTTCCCAACAATAACGATGAAATAAATGTCTATTTAATAAACGTTTTTTGAAGTAATCAATTCTGATGGACTGTCAGTTGTCTTCAAATTGTTTTATGCAGTTTATTGTTTGTATTGTGTCATGAATATTTTGCGAATGCGTTGACGGTATTTGAAAAAATTTTGGAGAGGTTACCTTAGCATTCATGTCAGGCAGTATATTACATGTACTTGCAGTTGGTTTGCTATCAAAAGCAGCCTTGTGGAGGAAGGTAATGTGGTGATGACTTTCATTAGTGAGTGAGCATTAGTTTCCAGTGCAATGGGTCCATTTCAAGAAGAGGTACATATATGGTAAGTCTCGAAAAAATATCATGAGCGCGATTCAGACCTTAGTAGTGGTCGCTATAGATTTAAGACGAAAAGACAGACATGATGATGAAACTGTAAGAGTTTCAAGATTATATTTGGTAACCCTAAAAACGGGAGAATAAAAAACGTATGATAAAGACGGGAATACTTCAGTATTGTACAGTATATACTTAGAGTAGGTAAGTTAGTGGTTAAGATTTATCTTTTAGCTTCTAAATTGGTAAGGTGCTATGGAACGTACGAGAATATTTTTATTTTATTTCTAACTGTCTATATTTCTGTCAGAAAAAAGATTGGGATTTATTTATTTATTTAAATCGATTTAAGTTATGTTTTTATAAAAAAATATTGACGAGGAATACAAGGAAAAAGTCCTTCATAATATAGTTCGATATTTGCATTCATAGACACGTATGAAGTAATAACTAAAGATAGGTACAATTAGCAAGTATTTAGATATACAAATGCATCGTAATGCTGAATATACGATGGCGAGCGATTAAATTTTTTTTATCAAAACTACGACATAATAATTATTATGAAATAGTTTTATCAAACAAGATACAAATTTTATATTCTAGGGTTGACACTTGCCCAATTATAATTTATTTATTTATTCACACTTTGTTACAATGTACACAATTAAAATTAGATTAGTGATAGTGATCTCTTCCAGGCAAGCCATAGTAAAGAGAGTAAAAAGAAAAGATATCGTACCAATGCATATCACCGTCAGATGTACCTTTGTTCATTTCCTCCTTATAATGGGTTGCCTGGAAGAGATCACTCGTTAGTGATAAGGCCGCCCGTTACAAATGTTGTATCCAATGAAATGTTAATGTTGTATATAACAAAGTGTGAAAATAAATAAAATATAAAAACGTACATACATACATACATACATATAAGCATATAATGTTTTTTTTAACTTTGTTTTTATGTGTCTGTTAATGTTAGTAGTCATATTTTTATACTTAAAAGAATATAACCTGACTTCGTTTTTTGGGATGAATTCTAACGTGATATTATATTTAAACGTTACAAAATTTAATTATTGTCGTAAAGTTGCAATACTATGTCTATTTGACCTATTTATTTACTTTTTAGTACTTTTAACTTTACTCCAAGAATATGAAAATTTATTAAGTATTTTTATTCTAAATAAATCAACGAAACACGTCGCATACAACTAGCGATAAAAAATAGAGACGATTTTAACGATATTAGGTGTCTCTTTAAAAACGTACGATAACACCACAAAATATAAAATGTCATAACTCATTATCAACGCAAGCATTCTATTTTGAAACATTACGATGTTGCTAACAACGAATCTCTTACGGATATTTAATTTGATAATATTATTTGTTTTGGTGTTTAGTTCTAGTTCAGAAAGTGCAAAGATATTGGCAGTGTTCCCTACACCTGCTTTTAGTCATCAGATAGCTTTTCGTCCTCTGACCCAAGAGCTAGTAAAAAGAGGACACCAGGTTGTTGTTATTACTCCTAATCCTGCATTTCCACCAGGTAATTGTTATACATTATACCTTCTTTCATAAATACCTTGATAGCTCGCAGCCGAAAGTTTCAAAAGAAACATTTTGGTATTCACCACAACCTTGTGTGTATCTATCATCTTTCTCATGTAGTATTTTCTATCCAATATGACTTGAGGGCCTTAAAAAGCCCATACTATTTTTTTAAATAAATATTTAAGAATGGTTTATTTCGTTCAATAGCGGTGATGACTATTTATCATCAAGTGGTTCACGTGCTCCTTTATACAGTATAATTTTTTTTAATCGAATAATTAATAGTGAGTAATAATGGGTTACAAATTTTAGGACAAGCACCAACGAATTTAACTGAAATAGATGTACACGACATATCATACGCTCATTGGGAAGAAATTCTTCAAACTCACGATGGGACACGATCGAATATACTTGTTCAATTTTTGAATGCATTTGAAAAGTTCACGTCTACTTTTGAGAAGCAGGTACGCACGCCTGAAGTTCAGAGGATTTTAAAGGAAGAAGGAGATTCTTTTGATCTTATTATAGTAGAAGCAATAGCGCGTGCAACATTAGGCTTAGGGCATTTGTTGAAGAAACCAATTATACAGTACAGCTCCGCTGGTCTTGGGACATTTAACTATGATCAATATGGAGCTCCAGTGAACCCAATAATGTTCCCAAATCCCCTAAACCAACGCCAATACAACTTGACATGGTGGGAAAAGTGTATAGAAATAGCAAAATATGTTTTCTTCGAATATGTGACGTCTAGTATGCAGGCCTATGATCATGCAATGGTAAAACGCAACTTTGGAATGGATGCCCCTTCTTTCGATGAGCTATTTGAGAAGTATGTTCATCTAACATTTGTGAATGAACACCCCTTATGGTCAGAAAATCGACCAGTACCGCCTAATATTGTTTACGTTGGTGGTATTCATCGCCCCGCCGATACTAATCTTCCCAAGGTCAGTTGTAGTAGATGGTAATTTTCATTTGAACATGAGTTCTATCGATTTCAGTAACATTGCATTTTATTCAATTTTCTAAAATAGTGTTCAGCACGATCTTATTGAAGTTGAAGGAGTTTAATTAAATTTAAGAAAAAAATAATTTTTTTTTAATTTATATTTCTCAATTGTGTTTACATTAGGATCTTCAAGAATACTTAGATTCTTCCAAGAACGGAGTAATATTCGTAAGCTTCGGAACAAGTGTTAGAACATCGAATCTCTCTCCAGAAAAAATTAATATTATGAAAAAAGTATTTTCTGAATTACCGTATGATATTTTGTGGAAATGGGACCAAGATGAAATGCCTGGAAGACCAAAGAATGTTAAAATTTCAAAATGGGTCCCGCAGGCACAACTCCTCAGTAAGTCTTTATTACTTCAATCTAATTATAATTAATTCGAAACCATATAAAATGAAAACCATGTAAACATTTAGTGGTTAATTTTTTTAAAATACGCCTTTGGGTCATATGATATTAAGGGAACTTCTGCACATAGAAATTCTGACTTAATAAAGTGGAACTTAAATACGCTACCGAAGTAAGGGAAACAAGTAATTTCTTTGTAAAAACCATTGTTTTTTGTGCCAGTTTGCATTACATTTGCACTATTTTGTTGTATCGATATACCCTATATATTATTTGTACGTATTTAAAAAAGAAAAGTTTGAATATAAATTCAGTATGTTATCTAGTAACCATAACACAAGCTCTGTTTACAAATTATATGGATAGCGCTATGTAAAATCTGCAAAAATATCATGTTATTGTTTTCAGAACACCCAAATATTAAACTTTTCGTAACCCAAGGAGGTCTGCAATCAACAGACGAATTGATCAACGCCGCAGTACCTGTTATAGGCATTCCAATGCTAGGAGACCAATGGTATAACACTGAGAAGTATGTCCATCACAAAATTGGTCTACAACTTGATATAAACACTCTTACTGAAGATAATTTCAGAACTGCTGTCCAAACTGTGCTTACGGATAAAAGGTAAATTTAACATGTTTACGATTTTCATTTTAAAATATTTAATTGAATGTTACATTACTACATTTAATGTTATCTATATACTAATATATTTATTATTAGGTGAAGAGTTTGTTTGTTGGTTTGAACGCGCTAATCTCAGGAATTACTGGTTTGAATTTAAAAATTATTTTTTTATTAATAGACAATTCATCGAGGAAGGATTTATTTAGGTTATATAACATCACCTTGCGACTAATAGGAGCGAAGAAATAATGGAAAAACAAATCAACGGGGACGAAGTCGCGAGCAACAACTAGTGTACAATAAGAAAATACATTTCATTAAATGTAGTAAAGTAGCATTATCGTATCAGAAATATATCGTAAAATTAACAAATACATAATAAATGTCTTAGATATATTGTCAGACCGAAAAACCGTAGTTAATATTGGCTTGAATTCCTAAAACTTTTAGCAATGCGGACCTTTGAACACTTATAGAGAAGGCTAATAATCAATTTACTTTCTTTGATATTGGTATTTTAATAAGTAAATTAATTAACATACTAATTGACTTAAAATCTTTATTTAAACACTTATTCCATTTGACAATCTATAGTAGGTATATTAGTGAGACGATTCACGAGTCATCAGTTTAAATTGAACCAATGTTTATAAATAAATGAATATACAAAAAATGGATTTGTAGCTATATGTTTGGTCCAGAACCCTGTTTGGCTTGCTTATTTCATCTTCATCTGTGAGCTATTAAATATTAAAACTAAAACAAGATGCACGCGAAATCCCGTAACTATGATAGTTAATTTAAAAACCTTTTCGGTGCAAGCTATCAGCTATAAGCTTATCTATACACTACAAGATAACGCTTAGACTCACTATAAAATTGTACTCCAATAATGTACTAAATCTTAAAGATAACGTATCTATTTGTTTTCTAGTAAATTAATTATTTGTTATAATGGTCACGCATTTGAAGTATGTAATTTTTAGGATTAAAACATTGACATTATTTGTATATGATGCATTTACTATAGCTTTCTAGTGTTTAAACAAAATGCTAGTGATTCAAGAAAATAAAATAATAATAAATAATAAGTAATAAAAATTAGGTTAATGTATAGTCCAGTATAAAAAGCACTAAAGCTTTCAAAAACATTTCTTTTTTGTGACAAACTTTCATATAGATTATCCGTGCAATAGTAACATTTCTTACTCGAACTAACCCAACCTAAACCGATTTAAAGTATGCGTATTCTTCCTTCAATTCATTCGTAAGAATCTTCAAATCAAGTCGATTACTAAAGAAGAAGAAAATAACAATGAAACTAGGCATACGGAAATCAACACTAATTAAATATTTCTTATTCCAGCTACAAAGAGAACGCATTAAGACTGCAGAAACTTATGAGAAAACATCCGATTGAGCCGTTGGAACTTGCAGTTTGGTGGACGGAATACATTCTAGAAAACGGGGGCCTTCACCTCAGATCACTAGCCTTTAACAAATCAATGATAACATACTATGAAGTGCCGTTAATAGTTTCGATCTTGGTTGTAATAATAGTTTGTATGGCTGTTCTAATTTTAGTCTTAAGATCTGTTTTAAAGTCTTTGTGGGCTCTTAGATTAAAAGTTAAGACAGCGTAACGGTTATCTCTAGTATTACTTCTATTATTATCTGTCAGGGTTTCTATGTATTGTACGTATGTTTTTTTTTACTATGAAGAGGGGAGACGAGCTGGACGCACTCATGATGGTAAGAGTAACGCCAGCCCATAGCCAATGTAATGTTTACGAAAGTAAAGTACTTTTTTTTGGTGAAATCGCAGTGCTGTGTTGCCACACTTTTGTCAACATGTCTAGTTGTGAATATATAAAATACTAGCTGTGCCCGCGACTTCGTCCGCGTGGAATAGTTATTTGTAGCATCATATTTAATTTTGCAAACCTTTCTGTTATTATCTATACTAATATTATAAAGAGAAAAGATTTGGGTCTTTATATGTAATGAATATACTGAAAAAGTACTGGACTATTTTAATAATTGTTTTTTCATTAGAAAGCTACATTGAAAATGAAATGAAAATGAAAAATGTTTTATTTCTGAGTAAATGTGAACCAAATATTTTCATACATGGTACCTACCACCGGTTCGGAAACTAACCCGTCGAGAAGAACCGGCACTTTTTGCCAAAAAAGGGGAAAATCATCTTTTAGAATAAAATTTACAATTCTGCAATTTACCATAAAGGTATACTAAGAACATAATTGTAAGTCATATTATCATAATGTAGAAGAAGCCTTGCAAGTAGCCATCCTACTCTCAAGATCACTAATATGTAATAAGTTTAGTATTATGTCAACTCGTGCGAAGCCGGAACGGGCCGCTAGTCTTAGACCGTTATTATTTTAAAGTACTTCTGCGT